>CAJQUW010015845.1:327500-331434 GCA_907163375.1 Prostheceraeus crozeri | reverse complement strand
TGAGGCACGATTGGATGGAGTTTGGGTGGTGGTTTTTTGGAGTGTGGTGGATGGTGTTTGGGATGTGTTTTTGTGAGTGTTGGAGTTTGTGTTGATGGTCGTTGGTTTGTGTCGGAGTTTTTGTGATTGGGTTGGAGTTGATATGGATTTGGTTGTGGGGTGTGTTGGTATTCTTGGGATGTGGTGGAGTTTGGATGGAGATGTGAGTTGTATTTTGTGGAGTTCTTGGTTGTGTTGGATATGTGGTGGATGGATTTGGTTGTGGTTGGTTGGTTGTGGTGTGGTTGGTGTGGATGTGTGGTGGCTCGGGATCTGTCTGTTGGATCAGTTTGGTTTGGAGTTTTGTGATTGTGGTGATTGGGGTGGAGTTTGGTGTGTTGGGTGGACTGGGAGTTTGGGAGTTTGGACGTTGTGTTTGGGATGTTTTTGGTGAGAGGTTGTGAGATTATTGCGGGTCATTTGTGGTGGATGGATTTGGATTGGAGTTTGGAGTGTATGTTGGTTGGATGGATCTGGAGTTGTATGTCGGTGTTTGGAGTTCGGTTGTGTTTGTTGTGCTTTGTGTGGAGAAGATTTGGAGAATTGTGTTGTGAGGAGTTGGTTTTGGTGGTGTTTTGTTTGGGATGTTGTTCGTGGTGGGTGAGTTTTTGGGTGCGGTTTTGGATGTGGAGTTTGTAGGCTTGGAGCTCTATTTATGTAGGAATGCATTGGTTTGTTGGAGGGTATACTGGTGGTGGCTGGCTTGGTGTCGCTTTGTGGAGTTCTGGATTTCTAGATTGTGTTGGTTTATTGGATTGGGTCTTGGTGTATCGGATCTGATTTTTGGAGGTTGGTGGTGATTTTTGGATGTTTCGTCGGATTTGGATTTGTTGGAGTTGATTGGTAGGATTACTTTGGGATGGTTGGAGCTTTTATGGTGTTTGTGGTGGAGTATGGAGTGTGAGTGGTTTGTTTATTTTTGTGGAGTTGGTGGTTATGGAGCTTTTATGTGTTTTGTATGTGTGTTGTGGTTTGATGGAGTAGTTGGAGATGGTTGAGTTGTGGTGTTTGGGATGTGGATGTTGTGTTGTTTTATTGGATGTTCGGGTTTGGTTATGTGTTTGTGTTCCGGTTGGAGGGTTTTTGTGGATGGACTTGGTGGAGTTTTTTGTTGAGTTTTTGGAGTGGGGTTGGAGTTGATTGGATGGGGGGGTTTGTCTTCGTTTGGTGTTTGTGTGGATTGGTGGAGTTGGGCGGGTTTGTAGTTTTGGTCGGATTTTGGTGGAGTGTTTGTGCTTATTTGGATGGGGTGTGGATGTGTGGAGTTGGAGTTGGTTTGGAGGGCATTGTGGAGTGTTGTGTGGTGGAGTGTGGTCTGGAGATGGATTTGATGGATTGTTTGTGTTGGGTGTATGGAGTGGTTTGATTGGGTTTGATGCTTTTTGGAGTTTTGGATCTTGTTTTTTGGGTGGTTGAGGTGTTGGGTCGGAGTGTTTTGGTGTGGTGTGGTTGTTTGGTGGATTGGAGGTGTTTTGGTTGGATATTTGGTATTCGGTTGGAGATGTTTTTGAATTCTTGTTGGAGGGGTTTCGGATTTCTTTTGGGAGTGTTGGTGTTGGATGTGGGTGTTGGAGTTTTGTGTGTGATGTTATTTTGGATTTGGAGTGTTTTTGTGGTGGAGGGTTGTGGAACTGAGGTTGGTGTGTTTTGGCGTGTGTGGGAGTATGGCGTGTATTTTTGGATTTGTTGTTGGTTTGTGATGTTTGTTTTGGGAGTTATCTGGAGTTGTTGTGTTTGGGATTTGGCTGGATTTGGAGTGTTGGTGGAGTTTTTGGTGGAGTTGGACTCATTGGATGGTTGTGGATGGTTGTGTGGAGTGGATGGTCTGGAGGGAGTGGGAGTTTGGAGTTGTGGTCTTGTGGAGTGGTTTGTGGATGATCTGTGGATTTTTGGTGTGGTTGGTTGGTGGTGTTTTGGTATTTCTGTGTTGGGTTGATGGGAGTGTTTTGGATTTTGTATGGAGTTGTGGTGGATTTTGGAGTGTGGTTTGGTGTTGGCTTGGTGGAGGGTTTGGTGGTGGTGGGGATGGCTTGGGTGAATGGTTGTAATGGAGGGGGAATGGTATCGTGGTCTGTTTTGGTGGAAGTGTTGAGGTTAATGTTAGGGATATGTTGGAGGTTGGTGGATTATTTGGATTGTTGGAGTGTGGAATTGGATTTGGAGTTTTGAGGCTGGCTATTTGGAGTATTTTTTTGGTTGGATCTGTGGATTGGGATAGTTGGGGGTGGATTGTGTGGATGGTTGGAGGTGAGTGGGTTGTTTGAGTGGTGTGTGTTTTTTGGTTTCTGTTCCGTGTCTATTGATTGTGGTGAGTGGAGTGTGTGAGGTTCTTGGTGGTGTTGTGGTGATTTGGTTGTGGATTTGAGAGTGTGGAGGGTATTAGATTGTTGTGATTGGAGTTGGAGGGGTGTTGTTGGTTGGTTCGGTGCGAGTGTCTTGGTGGTTTGATTGTTTTTTCGGTGTTTGGGACGTGGTTTGTGTATGGTTGTGATCCATGTGTTGGAGTTTGGGTGTTTGATTGGAGTTTTGTTTTGGATTTTTTGGAGTTGTGGAGTTTTGTTGTTTTGGGAGTTTTTTGGGAATTGGTGTTTTGGTGTTGGGTGGAGTTCGATTTGTGGATGGAGCTGTTGGATGTGGGTTGGTTGTGTTGTGGATGGTGGTGCCGTTGGTTTGGTGGAGTTTTTGGAGTGGAGTGTTTGGTCGCTATTGTGGTTGTCTGGTGGGGTAGTGGATCTGGAATTTTGTATGGCTGGTGGTTGGATATTTGGAGTTGCTGGAGTTTGGAGTTGGAGTTTGTGTGGTTTGGATTTGGGGGAGTTGTGTTGGATTTTGGAGATTGTGGCGTTTTTTGTTGTTTTTGTGGTTGTGGATGGTATGAGTTTTTGGTTGGTGGGGTTGGTGGGGTGGGGTCTTCTGGGAGTGTTGTTTTTGGAGGCTTCGGAGGTCCGATTGAGTTTGGATTCTGTGGAGTAGTTTGGGTTGTTGGGTGGAGTTGGATGTTAGTGGTCGTGGAGTGGTTTTCTTTTTGGAGGTTCTTTTTGGTGTTGGATTGGATCTATTGATTGGAGATGGATAGTGTCTTTTTTTGGATGTGGTTGGATTTTATTGGATGGAGTTTGGTGGTGGAGGTATGGTGGAGTGTACTGGTTGGGTTTATATGTGCTGCTGGAGTTTTGTTAGATGTGTTGGAGGGTAGAATGTTGGATGTGTTGGTTTCGGGTTTGGCGGTGGATTGTGATGTTTGCGTTTGGGTTGGATAGTTTTGTGGAGTGTATGGGTTTTTGTTTGGAGTTGTGTGAGTTGGAGTTTTTTTGTTTTTTTTCGTGTTGGGTTGGTATTTGTTTGTGGTATGGGGGGTGTTGGATTGTGTGGTTTTTTTGGTTTGTGGATGGACGGTTGCTTTTTGGAGTTTTTGGTTGGATTTTTATGGATTGGAATATTGAGTGTGTTTTGGGATTGAATGGTTTGGCTGCTGTTTGGATTAGTTTTTCTTGTGGTGGTGGGTTGCGAGAGGATTATGGTGGATGTTGGATTGGTGTGGGTGGGTGTTTGGGAGTGCTGTTGTGTGGGTTTGTGGTGGTGGAGTTTGGGAGGTGCGTTGGTTGGATGTGGTGGATTTTGGTCGAATTGGAGGTATGGTTGTTGGATGTTTTTCGGTTTTGGATGGATGGGTTGGTGGTTTGGTGGCTGCGGTATGTTTGGTTGGGTGGATGTGTGGTATTGGATATTTTATGGTGGATTGGCGTATGGAGTATCGGAGTGTGGTTGGATTGGACTTTTGTTGGTGGGGAGTTTTGGAGTGGTTGTATGGAGTATCTTGGATGATGGAAGGCTTTCTTTTATGGATTAGTGTCTGTAGTGGGTTGTTTGGATTGGAGGTGTGGTTGTTTGGAGT
>CAJQUW010015845.1:0-317500 GCA_907163375.1 Prostheceraeus crozeri | reverse complement strand
AGGGGATGTAGCAGGTGACGTCTTAAACCAATTTGTTGGCATTTTCATCGTCTGAAGCATTGGAGTAGTAGCCACTGTTGAATCAAGTTCTTTCAATGTCTCATTATTCAAAGCAAATTTTGGTACATTATGCTTTTTCAATAGTTTAAGAAAGTATGACCAACCAGGTGGAACATAGCCCTGACGGCGCTTTCTACGTGTCGCATACTGAATCAAGTCTTCATAACGTGAAGCATCAATCACTTTATTTTCATCTGTAATGATTTCTCCTCTATCATTTACATTGAGATGGGGTTCAATACTGTTGAAAAGAGATATGGCATGTGCGCGAGATGCTAAAGGTGTAGCAGTCGATACAGAGTCACGCATCTTATTCTTCAAGTTTTTCAATTGCTCAACAGTTTCCGATTGTAATAATACAGCACGATGTGGATCTTTGATGTGAACATTTTGCTGATAATCTATTTCTTTCCTATACATTTGATTTGCAAGAGGTTGCTTTACTTGCTGCATGGCAGTCAATTGTACTTATTCATCCTGAGGAATAACAATCATGCGAGAATAAGAACTCATAGTTTGTAGATAATCATGGGAGTTTTCAAAATATCACTTCGAAATCTAAATTCTTCCGGACACTCTTGCGTAAAGTCAATAAATAAGTAACCGTATGGTTTTTCAGTAGCTGCTTGAAAAATTTCAATTAAGGCTTTTGATCCTCTGGGTGTAACTTGTCGCGCTAAAATTTGAAATTGACTTTTATCTCGCGGATTCTTGAAAATAGCATAATAGTGTGTATTCAGGTTTCGTGTACGAGCTTCTTTTCCATCAGGAAACAAATTTTGTGTGATATAGATGATAAAACACCTTTTATGATGTGCTGCACGAGTGAACATATCTGTAACATCTTTTGAATTCTTACTTTCTTTTAATAAATCATCCAATACAACAACATCATTAGACTGAAGTTTATCCACTGGAATAATTCCTTCATGTCGAATAAAGTTGCGACTTTGCAATTCCTGAAACAGGGACGGTTGATAAATACCATAACACCAAATCACTCGATTGATAGGTTACTTAAACAACTCCCTTCTTTTATCCAATAAATTCAGCGTGAAAACAGTTTTACCTGCATGAGATGGACCTGATACAGTCAGAACTTTATCACATTGAAGTCTGAAATCCATTTTATTACTTTGAGATTCAACATTTGCATAATTAACGTCTAGAGCCAAAGATATTACCCAATAGGTTGCCCACGGCAGGAGCTATCATTGGAAGTATTGCTGAAAGGAAACCGCCCTTTTGTGTTAGAGTTTTCCTCTTTCTTTGAAGGGTGACTTTAGGATTGGAGATGAAACGCAATTTTGTAGCATATCGCTTAAGTAACTTTCGTTCTTTTGGCGCTAATTTCTTCGTCCTCAACTTCCTCACATGAGAAATAATTTCACGGATGAATTTATCGTTGGCATGTCGTATAGCATTGTATCGCTGATTTGCTTTCATTCGTCGGAGAGCTTGAATGGCTGAAGAAAACTTTTGACTTTTACGTTTCGTCATTTTACGTTTCGCCATTTTCCGTATTAGTCTTTGCTAAAACCTGTCTTTACCACATTTGCATAGGTACTAACTATTGCGACATAAGTGACACTCGAAATGAGCAATATCACAGTGGTTACATTGGCAAAGTTGAATGCAATTACGTATGAAACAGCGTTGACAAAAAGCATGCTTACATCTCTTGAAGATGCGCTTTTCATTTCCATCCTTTCGCTTACATACATCGCAACACATAGTTTCACCGTTACTGATGTCTATAGCAAGTCTTTTTGAAGATATGAATTTGCTAGCCTTTTCTAAATAATAGACGCATGTACAGAAGGAATATACTTCGAGAGTGAGCAGACATAGCTCGAAAACCAGTTGTGCTACAATCAAGTACCACTGCATTTTCAATTTTTCTTTATGGAAAGTTGAATGAAAATATCTGAAATCGTTTCAATCACTAGACTGCTACCATGATGGTTAAATGCGTAAGACGTTCAGCAATTTTTATCATATGTCTTTTAAAAAATTCTTCGGGGTGATCTACCACTTCCATTGAATAAGAAGCAAAATGGAAAGAGCGACTTTCCACCTCTTCCTTTCCAAAATGACTAAACTTAATTTTCGCAACTAATCGCGCCATGATAATGCTATCAGAGAATGTATTCATTAACTCTAGAAATAGAGTGCTAGCATCATCGACCACTGCTTCGATGTCGGTCTCATCTTTATGAAAATTTATCACATAATCTTGAACAGCTCCTTTTAAACTTTGCATATAAAAATGTAATGTTCCGCAGTCGTTTGAGAAAGACATGATCGCCCTTTATCTAACCCATCCATTGCATGAAAACAACTCTTCTCATAGTAACATTTATTGAATAACGGTAACAAGCATGCATTATAAATCAATGGTTTGAAAGAGATAACTTTGGCAGTGCTGAGGTAAGGAGGAAAGAAGCATTGGTTATGAACGTAGCTACTACAACGAACAGACAAAATAGGAACACACAAATCCTTAAAACGTTTCGTGACTTCATGATAATGGTGATTCACTCTACTATCCCAAGGCGGGAGCAAAATATCATCAATGATTAGATTGGGAAATACTTTCCTCTCCTTACCAGGATTATTACAAAAGATGCGTATAACATTGAAAGCAGCTAACCATCGTTTAAAGTCAATAAGAAGAGCACTCTCACAAGAAAAGCCATAGTCTTGCAAATATTTCAGATTAAGTCCATGAATGTGCTTTCTCGCCCATTGATCAACATTGGGATCGCAGTTGGCATGTTGATGATAGGCACTGACAATCTGATATGTCCAATTGTTCATAGCAATAGCACTGAGCTCCTGTACAGGTTCACCCTCACAATCCATAAAAATGATGATAGAAGCCTAAAACGGAAATTACACATCTAAGGAAACGTTCTATAACATATTACAAAAATGAAGAATTACATCGATGCTTTTCACGACAAAATACACAAATGATATGATGGCAACGAAGAAGTAAAATGTATCTAATAAGACCACGTCTACGACACTCAAAGCACATAAGCGAATTGTCATAGGGTAGAGTTAGGAAAGGACTAGTAATTCTCCTTCTTTGATTTGCGTTTTGAAGCAGCATTCTTCTCCGACTTGCGCTTCGTACCACTGCTGTTAAGGATTTGATCAATTATGTCGTCCACGTTGGGTGGTTTTGGAATATATAGGATGGATTCCATATGCATGGAGAGAGAGGCTATTTTATTATCCTTGTGTCGACCATAATATAGCCCATTCACTTTGAAAAGGATATCCCAAGTACCTTCTCCGAGCTCATCACATCTGATGGGTATTGATTGATCTCCATCCTTCTTATAGTAAGTACACCAATGTGATACTGGTAGGCAAATGTGATTACCATCCCAAATCTTTCTATAGGGAGTATCCTTGTCATCTTTCGCCTTCCACTCTTGAGCAAGAGGAGTAGGAATGTCCATATTTAATGTCACGCACTCCTTAATAATATCAAGTTGGTGGCGAATGTACGGACTCACGGGGATCAGTATGTAGTCCCCATACTGATTGTGCATTATCTTGACATCCGTGGAAGGGAGCATTCCCGTTTGGAGTACTACGCCATGATCGTCATAACGCAAGACTTGTTTAAATTTACGCTGTAGCGGTGTAGGATTATATACCTTGGTTGTTTCTTCCACTGGCCTCAGTTGTAGATGATCTGATCGTAGCGAACCTTGTAACGTTTGACCGCCATTTTGTCCTACTAGTGCAGCAGATGGAGTAGATGCCTGAAAATGGAAAAGATTGTATTAAGTTTACGTTCAAGGGAGGAGAGGGAGGAAAGTAACGACTTACCATTTTAGTTGGATAATAGAATAGGGAACTAGAGAGAGAAAATGTGCGTCCGTCACTCGTGTGATTCAACGATGGAATGATTCTCACTGTGGAAGGCTCGCTATTTATATAGAAATGCTTGATTCTCATTGGATGATGATCCTCATTGGACAATAACATCAAGCTGATCCAAATCTGAAATCCGTTTTCCAATCCGATGCTTTGTTTTGAAGCTACAGCCCAAAACGTCCCAAATTCTAACTCTGTCGTTTTTCGCCAATCTCCCAAAATCTTAAATGGCGTCTCACATATAAAACGAAGACAGATATGAACAAGCCGATTCTTTCAGTGAATTTGTCTCACTCTTAGCTTTCAAACGAACTATCGCACGACAAAATCCGTCCACTGGAAGCCAAAATCGAAGCGAGCTGTCCAGAGGGGGGGGACGTCAGCGAAAATTTTTCTCTCCGATGGCGTTCAAATTCATCATACCGATGCAGAATTTCACGCTGAATCCGAATCTGGCCTCCGTTTTCCCATCCGATGCTTCGTTTTAGCGCAACACACCAAAACGTCCCAAATTCTAACTCTGTCGTTTTTCGAAAAGTGTTGAAAATTTTTTCTCGCCGATTGCCTTGAAACTCACCATACAGATAGAGAATTTCACGCTGATTCGAAATCTGAAATCCGTTTTCCAATCCGATGCTTCGTTTTGAAGCTACAGCCCAAAACGTCCCAAATTCTAACTCTGTCGTTTTTCGCCAATGTCCCAAAATCTTAAATGGCGTCTCACATCGGACGTCAGCGAAAATTTTTCTCTCCGATGGCGTTCAAATTCACCATACAGATAGAGAATTTCACGCTGATTCCAAATCTGAAATCCGTTTCCAATCCGATGCTTCGTTTTGAAGCTAGAGCCCAAAACGTCCCAAATTCTAACTCTGTCGTTTTTCGCCAATGTCCCAAAATCTTAAATGGCGTCTCACATATAAAACGAAGACAGATATGAACAAGCCGATTCTTTCAGTGAATTTGTCTCACTCTTAGCTTTCAAACGAACTATCGCACGACAAAATCCGTCCACTGGAAGCCAAAATCGAAGCGAGCTGTCCAGAAGGGGGGGACGTCAGCGAAAATTTTTCTCTCCGATTGCGTTCAAATTCACCATACCGATGCAGAATTTCACGCTGAATCCGAATCTGGCCTCCGTTTTCCCATCCGATGGTTCGTTTTGGCGCTACACACCAAAACGTCCCAAATTCTAACTCTGTCGTTTTTCGAAAAGTGTTGAAAATTTTTTCTCGCCGATTGTCTTGAAACTCACCATACAGATAGAGAATTTCACGCTGATTCCAAATCTGAAATCCGTTTTCCAATCCGATGCTTTGTTTTGAAGCTACAGCCCAAAACGTCCCAAATTCTAACTCTGTCGTTTTTCGCCAATGTCCCAAAATCTTAAATGGCGTCTCACATCTAAACGAAGACAGATATGAACAAGCCGATTCTTTCAGTGAATTTGTCTCACTCTTAGCTTTCAAACGAACTATCGCACGACAAAATCCGTCCACTGGAAGCCAAAATCGAAGCGAGCTGTCCAGAGGGGGGGGACGTCAGCGAAAATTTTTCTCTCCGATGGCGTTCAAATTCACCATACCGATGCAGAATTTCACGCTGAATCCGAATCTGGCCTCCGTTTTCCCATCCGATGGTTCGTTTTGGCGCTACACACCAAAACGTCCCAAATTCTAACTCTGTCGTTTTTCCAAAAGTGTTGAAAATTTTTTCTCGCCGATTGCCTTGAAACTCACCATACAGATAGAGAATTTCACGCTGATTCCAAATCTGAAATCCGTTTTCCAATCCGATGCTTCGTTTTGAAGCTACAGCCCAAAACGTCCCAAATTCTAACTCTGTCGTTTTTCGCCAATCTCCCAAAATCTTAAATGGCGTCTCACATCTAAACGAAGACAGATATGAACAAGCCGATTCTGTCAGTGAATTTGTCTCACTCTTAGCTTTCAAACGAGCTATAGCACGACAAAATCCGTCCACTGGAAGCCAAAATCGAAGCGAGCTGTCCAGAGGGGGGGGGGACGTCAGCGAAAATTTTTCTCTCCGATGGCGTTCAAATTCACCATACCGATGCAGAATTTCACGCTGAATCCAAATCTGGCCTCCGTTTTCTCATCCGAGCACTCCTTCCACTCGAAACAGCCCATTTTACAACCCAACATTCAGCAGATTGCACGAAAAACATCACACACTATAGCCTCAAGACAAATCCTGGCGGTCGCCCAAGTCCACCACGACACTCTGCCGTTCCAGAGGGGGGGGAGTCAGCGAACATTTTGTGAACGGGAACCAACCTGGCCTGCACACCACGACAGACCTCTGTCGTTCCAGAGGGGGGCGCGCCGGTCGGGTGTTCGCCGTTTTCTTACTACTGCCATTACCAAAACAAGTGAAGAGAGAAAAATTTGAAAGTATATTTTGAGAAGAAATATTTTGAAAGTGGCTCTAAACATCTAACATCTTCAGTCTATATGAGTGATTTGGCAAAATATATAGAAGACAAAGCAGATTTGCCCACAACATCACGGAGTGCCCGAAGCAGTGTTGAGAAGAAGCCGGTTAAAAAGAAGAAGTGCCAAAGAAATTACGATGATCCTGCGAATTTTTGCGGAGGTTGTGATGGCAATTACTATTACGACGTAGATTTGGATGCAGAAGAATGGATCCAGTGCCAAATTGTGCAACGTTTGGTATCATGAAATATGTGCGGGGGTTTACGGACGAGACACACGATCTTTTGCTTGTCGGGGTTGTTTGTAGCAGTTCTTTGCATGGTGAGCACTTCAGAGCACTTATCTTTTTAGTCTTTTTACCTGCATAGACCAACTGGAATGATGAAAATAGTTTTCACTTTAAATTTAATTTTGGGTGCCGGTGTAACAGTTCATTTTTACTCCCTGACAAAATTTACTCCCCAGTAAATTTTTCCTAGGAAATTTTTACTCCCCCACTAAAATTTGCCTAGGAAATATTTACTCCACCCTGACAAAATTTACTCCCCCAGTAAATTTGGCCTAGAATATTCTACTCCCTAGTAAATTTAGCCTATCCGATGCAGTTTGAGTCGCTGATTTCAAATCTGTCATTTTTATCCCACAAAAACCCAGTTTTTGCTCAGTAAATGCGATTTTACTTTTATGATAACAGCAATAACAATAATCATCCAGTTTTGGCATATTTCTAAATGTAAGACGAACATCGCTGGGCATTATAGGCATCGCTGCCTATATCCTAGGCCAAATTCACTGGGGAAGTAAAAATTTCCTAGGCAAAATTTCCTAGGGAGTAGAATATTCTAGGCCAAATTTACTGGGGGAGTAAATTTTGTCAGGGGGGAGTAAAAATATCCTAGGAAAAATTTACTGGGGGAGTAAAAATTTCCTAGGCAAAATTTACTGGGGAGTAAAAATATCCTAGGAAAAATTTACTGGGGGAGTAAAAATTTCCTAGGCAAAATTTACTGGGGAGTAAAAATATCCTAGGAAAAATTTACTGGGGAGTAAATTTTGGCGGGAGTAAAAATTGACTGGCACACCGGTACCGATAGCCTTCCGTAGTTTTCTTACTAAATACCGCCATTAGTAGCCTAGCTTGCTTGCTAATAATCACCGAAAAGGGTTATTAGCACGATTCAATCTAAATTCGATTTGATTATTTCAAAAAAATTAGGACCTTTACTATTCTAGCAAGTAGAGGCTTCAATTTTTGGGAATTTTTGAACAAGGAAAGAGCCACCCTATTGTAGGCCCTAAAGTATACCATGTAAGAAGATAGCAACAAAAATAATGATTATTCGTTCAATAAAATATACTTTCTCAAGTGTCCCGTCTTCCACCTACCTATGGGTAGTGATGCAAATGGAAAATTTTCCAATTTTTTCAAAATTTTCCAGTGGAAAATTTTGAAATTAATTTTTTGGTGATTGACGTTTCTGTCTTTGTTTTGGAGACTTATTGTATTCGTTTGAAAAGACTATGTAATATTCAAAGACCGAAAACTTCTCTATCATCCCTGTATGTCAACTTTTGTAACCAACTGCACCTTTTCCATGTCTATTTCAGATCTTTCCAAATGAATTTCAGACATTAGATGGATTTCAGATTTCTCTAGCTGAATTTCAGATATCTGTCACAAGCTCAACTTTGAAAAGATCTTAAATTCAACTGGAGATTCATGTGGATCATATCTGAAATTCATTTGGGCAGATCTGAAATCGAATTGGAGCTATCTGAACCATCTGAAATATAAATGGAGGATGTGCATCCTCAGCGAAGATGTTGAATAGGCCAGAAGTTAGAAGTAGTAAGAAAACGGCGAACACCAGATAGCGCAAGATGGCCGCCATCGCTGACGTCCCCCCCCCCCTCTGGAACGGCAGAGTGTCGTGGTCGGCCGCCGTGGTGCTTCGGGTCTGAGTCCCCCCCCTCTGGAACGACAGAGGTTGTAGTCTGTCGTGGTGTGCCGACCAGGTGGGTTCACAAACTGTTCGCTGACGTCCCCCCCCTCTGGAACGATAGAGTGTCGTGGTGGACTTGGGCGACCGCCAGGATTAGTCTTGAGGCTATAGTGTGTGATGTTTTTTCGTGCAATCTGCTGAATGTTGGGTTGTAAAATGGGTTGTTTCGAGTGGAAGGAGTGGTCGGATGAGAAAACGGAGGTCGGATTCGTATTCAGCGTGAAATTCTGCATCGGTATGGTGAGTTTCAAGGCAATCGGTGAGAAAAAATTTTCAACATTTTTCGAAAAACGACAGAGTTAGAATTTGGGACGTTTTGGTGTGTAGCGTCAAAACGAAGCATCGGATGAGAAAACGGAGGTCAGATTCGGATTCAGCGTGAAATTCTGCATCGGTATGGTGAGTTTCAAGTCAATCGGAGAGAAAAAATTTTCGGCTGACGTCCCCCCCCTGGACAGCTTGCTTCGATTTTGGCTTCTAGTGGACGGATTTTGTCGTGCGATAGCTCGTTTGAAAGCTAAGAGTGAGACAAATTCAGTGAAAGAATCGGCTTGTTCCTATCTGTCTTCGTTCAAAAGTTAGAGCGGTTACAAGATTTTAGGTCGGAGCTCGCTCACCTGAAAAAATCCTAAGTGTCAGAGTGACTTTGTATGGGTAAAATTTTGAAAATTTTCCAAAGTGTGGAATTTCGACCTGGGACCGTCACCAAAACATTTTTCATCAAATTTTGAAATTTCATTAACGTCCCCCCCCCTCTGGACAGCTTGCTTCGATCTTGGCTTCTAGTGGACGGATTTTGTCGTGCGATAGCTCGTTTGAAAGCTAAGAGTGAGAAAAATTCAGTGAAAGAATCGGCTTGTTCCTATCTGTCTTCGTTCAAAAGTTAGAGCGGTTACAAGATTTTAGGTCGGAGCTCCCTCACCTGAAAAAATCCTAAGTGTCAGAGTGACTTTGTATGGGTAAAATTTTGAAAATTTTCCAAAGTGTGGAATTTCGACCTGGGACCGTCACCAAAACATTTTTCATCAAATTTCACTGACCTCCCCCCCCCCGACAGCAATCTTCTAACTTTGGTTCTAGTGAACGGATTTTGTTCGTTCGAGTTGCATTCGAAAGAGGAGAAAAAGCTGCTCGACAACATTTTTTGTTGCGAGTCAATCGGACCAGCCGTTCAAAAGTTAGAGCGGTTACAAGATTTTAGGTCGGAGCTCGCTCACCTGAAAAAATCCTAAGTGTCAGAGTGACTTTGTATGGGTAAAATTTTGAAAATTTTCCAAAGTGTGGAATTTCGACCTGGGACCGTCACCAAAACATTTTTCATCAAATTTCTCTGAACGAGGGGGGGAGGGGGGAGGTCAGTGAAATTCGATGAAAAATGTTTTGGTGTCGGTCCCAGGTCGAAATTCGGAAGTTTTAAATTTTTCAAAATTTTCACCACACTGGAGCTCTCACACTTAGGAATTTTTTCACTTATGGCATGTTACATGGACATGTGCTGACGGACCAACTTCCCGTGGTCATATGAGAATGGTTCAGGTGTCATATGATAGAGAATGATGAGACGAATCGTTTGCAGCAAACCGCATGTCGCTACGATGAATACTTTAGGAGATAGAGCCATTTTAAGTTTTCTTCCGAGCATATATAAACCCCCGACAACGTAAGTCTGATCACTTCATCGAAAGACGAGGTAAGCGACGGTCGTCGCTCTGAGCTCCCGATATCGGGTGTTTCAAAGGACTCTATCTTTTGAAGTAGGCAAGCTATCTTCTTACTTCAAAGTTTGTATGATAGAGTTTGATAGTGTCTTTACTACTGATAAAATTTTTAAAAGTAGTATGAGTAGTAAAATGCGGAATTTTTTAAAAATTCTTAATTTTCACTTTTTTCAAAGTTTTAACATATAGACTAAGGTTTTCAAGTATCCTGAGTTCAAATCTGCTATCAGATTTGAAATTTAACTAAGTCTAAGGCAGCTTTGAGGGGTTAGATCCCAGCTACTGATCACTACCTTTGACTCGGCGTTCCTGTTACCACTTCGGGGCAGTGACAATGATGTCTTCAGCTGTAAAGAGCGGGTATCGGGGAAGATCTCTCACTTCCCTAGTGATCAGTACAAGGCCTTCGGGCTGTCGACGGGATCGAGTGCCACTCACTACACTCTTTAGGAATATGACTGTACTACATGATTCCAAACTTATACAAATTTCATTATCTTACAGCTAACGATAAAACAGGCATGGCAAACGATAAAAACAGAAAATACCATATCAAAATGTGTGTGTGCGGTCGTATAAATCGCAGTGCGGACGCCAAGGCTCATGTCAAGAAGGCGGGCACCGGCCACATGATTATCTTGAATAGGGTTGCGTGTGTGAAGTGCAGAGTGCTGAAGGGTGATGAGGATGAGGCGCGTTTTTACAGAGTGCATGCTGACTGTAGTGGTGGTTTAGTGAGTGATTTGAGATTTACGCAGTTGATTGTGGAAGAGAGGGAGCGAATGTTGGCGATCGAGCGAGAGGGTAAGGTTGAGAATGTTGTTGAGAATGTTGTTGAGAATGATGAGTTGGCGAGAGCGGTTGCGTCGTTGGAGGGTGAGATTGAGCGAAAGAGAGTGCTTGAGAGTGATGATGAGGATGATGTGGATTTAGATAGGGAGCGTGTGAGGAAGCGTGTGAGGAAGTTGAGCTCTTCGTCGTCGGAGGTGTCAAACATTGTCATCACCGACCCCCCGAAGAGCTCATCTTCCCCAAAAGTGAAGAGTGGTGGGATTCGTGTGCAGTCGGCGAGGTGGTTGAAGGATGAAGAGAAGAGGCATGTTTCGCAGCAGATGGCGCATGATTTGTTGGTTAATAAGTATGAGAGTTTGAAGAAAGTGAAGGATGAAGTTGTGAAGGAGTTGGATGAGTTGAAAAAGAAGGAACTGAAGTCGGAGGAGGTAGCGGATGAAAATATTAGAATGAGGCGTAGTGTGACTGATTTGAAGAAAAAGACGCGAGAGTTGGAAGAGAAGAATGATGAGTGTGAGAAGAGGGCGAGTGCTGCGGAGAGAAGAATGAGAGATGCAGAAGCGAAGTTTGAGGAGATGATGAAGGAGATGAGTGTGTTGAGAGCGAGGAATGTTGAGTTGGAGAGGACTGTGGCTCGGCGGGGTGATGAGAGGCAGGCGTATGAGAAGTTGGAGCGCATGAGGGATGAGTGGGAACGTGTGAATGAGGATCGTTTGTTTGAATTTCACATCCCTATTCGGGATAATCATTTGGCCGGCGAAGTACTCGTAAACCAGAATTTAGACGAATCCATCCTATGCTACAATGGTCATCCCACGAAAAAATGCCTCCACGCCAGCCTACGAATGCGCGGCCATCTACACAAATTTTCGATTCGGAAACGCGCGAGACTGCCAAAGGATGACTAACTTGGTAAGTGAAAAAGTAAATAAGATAGTATATCCTATTCTAATACATATCATTTTCATTGCAGATCTTTGCCCGCCTTCACCACCCCATCAATTCACTCCCGAGAACGAACCATCGGCTCTCTTAAGGGCCACCATAGGGCAAGACATGATAGAACCTCCTCGCGGTTTGCCCTGGGCAGTCTTCGGACTGGCGAATACTATCATTAAGTTGAATCTGCTATCAGTCAACTTGAACGTTGCAAATGAAGTTCGGTGTAATACTTCCTTTCGACGGGCGTTCCTGTAAAGGGCGGCGGTGAAACCCGTAGCTATGTATACCGCAAGGGACATTCGGCAATGGTCAATCTTGTTTAACCTCTCTGCGTCATGTTTGCAAGTGATTGCCTCTGTCTCAACGTAGTATGCATTCGCGCCAGGGCGACATTTAGCCAACTGTCGAAGGTTGCCTAAAACTTTCCATTGCATACGTTATGAGAACCATGAGTTCTACCTGTCTCTATCAATGAGACGAATTGATGAATGGAATGAAATGGGAGGACACTCACGCGCCACACGCAACATAACACACTTCTCTCTTCCGTAGTCTAACAAGCTCTTTACACATGGATCGCAGTCAATTGCTATCCCTGTATCAGAAGTGTAAGCTATCTTAATTTTATTTGACACTATTTCATCTATCATCATCGTCCATATGAAATGTTTTAAGATTTACAAGTTAGACTAAGCGTTCTACTATTTGTAAATGAAAGAAATAGTTTCACCAGTTTACAAGTTAAAAAATAAAGTTTCAATGGTGTATACGTTAGAAATAAAGTTTTAGCTGTTTGTATATCAAAATAAAGTTTCAAGAGTTTACAAGTTAGAAATAAAGTTTTAGCTGTTTGTATATCAAAATAAAGTTTCAAGAGTTTACAAGTTAGAAATAACGTTTCAATAGTGTATGCGTTAGAAATAAAGTTTTAGCTGTTTGTATATCAAAATAAAGTTTCAAGAGTTTACAAGTTAGAAATAAAGTTTCAATAGTGTGTATGTTAGAAATTAAGGTATAACTGTTTGTAAAAATAAGATCGCAAGATTTACTAGTTTACAAGTTAGACTAAGTGTAAATTAAAATAAAATTATAACTGTTTACGAGTTAAAGCGTTGATGCAACGATGAACAATTAATAAGCTGAAAAGTTTTAGATTCACTTTAACATTACCATATGTTTACAGATAGAAATGTATCACAGCAAAGCTACTTCATGAGTTAGTTTGTCAGGAGTGTATCATCTCAAACTTTTACTCCGTCGTTGAAATTTCATGACGACTTTTTGCTAAACGAAAGTTAATACTAGAGGAGCGTAGGGGTGGGTGGTATAAAATACGCCTACAGTACTGAGAGAGTTGGAGTGCATGAGCTATGTACATTCTTTTGACGATGAGAGGAGCGATTCAGCCGATGGCGCAGGTAGTTTCCCAGAGCATGGAGGACATTGTTTAGGTGACTCTAAGGGCGTATGTCGAGCTACCTTCAGTGATAGGCTTCCAACTCATGATGAATGATGATATGCTTACGACCTACATTCAACCATTGGTGTATGCCCACACCCTCCCCCACAACGAGCTTGTCTGCCACATTGTATTCATGAGTGTGGCTCAAAGTAGGAAATTGATTGATGAGACTTTGCTGAAATATCCAAGGCGCGTATTCAAGCATGGTCGCCTACTGTTGGAGTATTATTATCAATGGCGCGACGACACACATTTGCCCACCCGTGTTTTACCACACCTATCAACGGAAGAATACAATAGAGCTTTAGTCGAGACGGTGAAAGGAGACGATGAGCGCTAGCGGGCGAATGAAGCATCGGTGAGAGTGGGAATCAACTTGATTCTATTCTCCAATGAGGATTGTTGTCTAATGAGAATCAAGCATTCCTTTATAAATAGAGAGCCTTCCACACTGAGAATCATTCCATCGTTGAATCGTACAAGTGACGGACGCACATTCTCTCTCTCTCTACATCCCTGTTATATTATCCAACTAAAATGGTAAGTCGCTACTTTCCTCCCTCTCCTCCCTTGAACGTAAACTTGATAGAATCTTTTTTATTTTCAGGCATCTTCTACATCTACTACACTGACAGGACAAAATGGTGGTCAGACGTTACAAGGTTCACTACAATCAGATCATCTACAGCTGAGACCAGTGGAAGAAACAACAAAGGTACATAATCCTACACCGCTACAGCGTAAATTTAAACAAGTCTTGCGTCATGAGGATCACAGCGTAGTACTGCGAACGGGAATGCTCCCTTCCACTGATGTGAAGATATTGAGCAATCAGTATGGGGATTACATACTCATCCCCGTGAGTCCGTACATTCGCCACCAACTTGACATTATTGAAGAGTACGTGACATTAAATATGGACATTCCTACTCCTCTTGCTCAAGAGTGGAAGGCGAGAGATGAAAAGGATACTCCCTATAGAAAGATTTGGGATGGCAATCAAATTTGCCTACCATTATCACATTGGTGTAGTTATTATAAAAAGGATAGAGATCAATCAATACCCATCAGATGTGATGAGCTCGGAGAAGGTACTTGGGATATCATTTTCAAAGTGAATGGACTATATTATGGTCAGCACAAGGATAACAAAATAGCCTCTCTCTCGATATACACTGAATCCATCATATATATTCCAAAGCCACCCAGCGTAGATGACATTATTGACGAAATCTTAACAGCAGTGGTACGAAGCGCAAGTCGGAGAAGAATGCTGCATCAAAACGCAAATCAAAGAAGGAGAATTACTAGTCCTTTCCTAACTCTACCCTATGACAATTCGCTTATGTGCTTTGAGTGTCGTAGACGTGGTCTTATTAGATACATTTTACTTCTTCGCTGCCATCATATCATTTGTGTATTTTGTCGTGAAAAGCATCGATGTAATTCTTCATTTTGCAATATGTTATAGAACGTTTCCTTAGATATGTAATTTCCGTTTTAGGCTTCTATCATCATTTTTATGGATTGTGAGGGTGAACCTGTACAGGAGCTCAGTGCTATTGCTATGAACAATTGGTCATATCAGATTGTTAGTGTCTATCATCAACATGCCAACTGCGATCCCAATGTTGATCAATGGGCGAGAAAACACATTCATGGACTTAATCTGAAATATTTGCAAGACTATGGCTTTTCTTGTGAGAGTGCTCTTCTTATTGACTTTAAACGATGGTTAGCTACTTTCAATGTTATACGCATCTTTTGTAATAATCCTGGTAAGGAGAGGAAAGTATTTCCCAATCTAGTCATTAATGATATTTTGCTCCCACCTTGGGATAGTAGAGTGAATCAACACTATCATGAAGTCACGAAACGTTTTAAGGATTTGTGTGTTCCTATTTTGTCTGTTCGTTGTAGTAGCTACGTTCATAACCAATGCTTCTTTCCTCCTTACCTCAACACTGCCAAAGTCCTATATGGTTATCATTGCTCGCTATATGACAGTTACCAGCTGTATCTATTTTATCTGTTTCAAACCATTGATTTGTAATGCATGCTTGTTACAGTTATTCAATAAATGTTATTATGCGAAGAGTTGTTGTTGTTATCATGCGACGGATGGGTTAGATGAAGGGTGATCATATCTTTTTCAAAGGACTGTGGAACATTGATTTCCATGATGAGGATTATAACAGTTAGATTTGATGACGAATAAGATTTACTAGTTTGCAAGTTAGACTAAGCGTTCTATTATTTGTAAATGAAAGATATAGTTTCAATAGTTTACACGTTAAAAATAAAGTTTCAATAGTGTGTATGTTAAGAATAAAGTTCTATCTGTTTGTATGTTAGAAATAAAATGAAGTTTCATCAGTTTACAAGTTAAGAATAAAGTTTTATCTGTTTGTAAGTTAGACATAAAACAAAGTTTCAACCGTTAACAAGTTAAAAATAAAGTTTCAATAGTTTACAAACTAAAACTAATGTTTCAATAGTGCGTATGTTAAGAATAAAGTTTTATCTGTTTCTATGTTAGAAATAAAATGAAGCTTCACCAGTTTACAAGTTAAGAATAAAGTTTTATCAGCTTGTATGTTAGAAATAAAATAAAGTTTCAAGAGTTTACAAGTTTCAACAGTGTATACGTTAGAAATAAAGTTTTAGCTGTTTGTATGTTAAAAATAAAATAAAGTTTCACCAGTTTACAAGTTAAAAATGAAGTTTCAATAATGTGTACGTTAGAAATAAAGTTTCAATAGTGCGTATGTTAAGAATAAAGTTTTATCTGTTTCTATGTTAGAAATAAAATGAAGCTTCACCAGTTTACAAGTTAAGAATAAAGTTTTATCAGCTTGTATGTTAGAAATAAAATAAAGTTTCAAGAGTTTACAAGTTTCAACAGTGTATACGTTAGAAATAAAGTTTTAGCTGTTTGTATGTTAAAAATAAAATAAAGTTTCACCAGTTTACAAGTTAAAAATGAAGTTTCAATAATGTGTACGTTAGAAATAAAGTTTCAATAGTGTATATGTTAAGAATAAAGCTTTATCTGTTTGTATGTTAGAATTAAAAAACCGGTTTCAACCGTATACAAGTTAAAAATAAAGTTTCAATAGTTAACACGTTAAAAATAAAGTTTCAATAGTGTATATGTTAAGAATAAAGTTCTATCTGCTTCTATGTTAGAAATAAAAATGAAGATTCACCAGTTTACAAGTTAAGAATAAAGTTTTATCTGTTTGTATGTTAGACATAAAACAAAGTTTCAACCGTTAACAAGTTAAAAATAAAGTTTCAGATTAAAATAAAGTTTCAATAGTGTGTATGATGGAAATAAAGTTTAAGCGCTTTGTGCGTTAAAAATAAAGTATCAACATTGTGTACGTTAAGAATAAAGTTCTATCTGTTTATATGTTAGAAATAAAAATGAAGGTTCATCAGTTTACAAGTTAAGAATAAAGTTTTATCTGCTTGTATGTCAGAAATGAAATAAAGTTTCACCAGTTTAAAAGTTAAGAATAAAGTTTCAATAGTGTGTATGATAAGAATATAGTTCTATCTGTTTATATGTTAGAAATAAAATGAAGTTTCGTCAGTTTACAAGTTAAGAATACATTTTATCTGCTTGTATGTTAGAATTAAAACAAAGTTTCAACCGTTTACAGGTTAAAAATAAAATTTCAATAGTTAACACGTTAAGAATAAAGTTTCAATAGTGTGTATGATAAGAATAAAGTTCTATCTGTTTGTATGTTAGAAATAAAATGAAGTTTCATCAGTTTACAAGTTAAGAATAAAGTTTTATCTGTTTGTATGTTAGACATAAAACAAAGTTTCAACCGTTAACAAGTTAAAAATAAAGTTTCAATAGTTTACAAGTTAAAACTAATGTTTCAATAGTGCGTATGTTAAGAATAAAGTTTTATCTGTTTCTATGTTAGAAATAAAATGAAGCTTCACCAGTTTACAAGTTAAGAATAAAGTTTTGTCAGCTTGTATGTTAGAAATAAAATGAAGTTTCACCAGTTTACAAATTAAAAATAAAGTTTCAATAGTGTGTACGTTAGAAATAAAGTTTCAACCGTTTACAAGTTAAAAATAAAGTTTCAACAGTGTCTACGTTAGAAATAAAGTTTTATCTGTTTGTAAAGTACGATCGTAGGATTTACTAGTTTGCAAGTTAGACTCAGCATTCTACTAGTTGTAAATGAAAATATCGTTTCAACAGTTTACAAGTTAAAAATAAAGTTTCAGCGGTGTGTACGTTAGAAATAAAGTTTTAGCTGTTTATATGTTAGAAACAAAATAAAGTTTCAACAGTTTACAAGTTGAAAAATAATGTTTCAACAGTGTGTACGTTAGAAATAAATGAAAGTAAGAACTTCATCGTATGAGTATTGAAAGCATGTTTTGTAAATCAAATGTGTGTAGTCCTGACATGATAGAATCGCGTTAGAAATAAAGTTTCAGCCGTTTACAAGTTAAAAATAAAGTTTCAACGGTGTGTACGTTAGAAATAAAGTTTTAGCTGTTTATATGTTAGAAACAAAATAAAGTTTCAACAGTTTACAAGTTGAAAAATAAAGTTTCAACAGTGTGTACGTTAGAAATAAATGAAAGTAAGACCTTCATCGTATGAGTATTCAAAGCATGTTTTGTAAATCAAATGTGTGTAGTCCTGACATGATAGAATCGCGTTAGAAATAAAGTTTCAGCCGTTTACAAGTTAAAAATAAAGTTTGAGCTGTTTATATGTTAGAAACAAAATAATTTTCAACAGTTTACAGATTAAAATAAAGTTTCAACAGTGTGTACGTTAGAAATAAAGTTTTAGCTGTTTATATGTTAGAAACAAAATAAAGTTTCAACAGTTTACAAGTTGAAAAATAAAGTTTCAACAGTGTGTACGTTAGAAATAAATGAAAGTAAGACCTTCATCGTATGAGTATTCAAAGCATGTTTTGTAAATCAAATGTGTGTAGTCCTGACATGATAGAATTAAGCTTGACAAACGCGTTTGTCAAGTTCATTTGATACTTTGAATACTCATACGATGAAGGTCTTACTTTCATTTATTTCTAACGTACACACTGTTGAAACTTTATTTTTCAACTTGTAAACTGTTGAAACTTTATTTTGTTTCTAACATATAAACAGCTAAAACTTTATTTCTAATGTACACACCGTTGAAACTTTATTTTTAACTTGTAAACGGCTGAAACTTTATTTCTAACGCGATTCTATCATGTCAGGACTACACACATTTGATATACAAAACATGCTTTGAATACTCATACGATGAAGTTCTTACTTTCATCTATTTCTAACGTACACACTGTTGAAACATTATTTTTCAACTTGTAAACTGTTGAAACTTTATTTTGTTTCTAACATATAAACAGCTAAAACTTTATTTCTAACGTACACACCGTTGAAACTTTATTTTTAACTTGTAAACTGTTGAAACGATATTTTCATTTACAACTAGTAGAATGCTGAGTCTAACTTGCAAACTAGTAAATCCTACGATCGTACTTTACAAACAGATAAAACTTTATTTCTAACGTAGACACTGTTGAAACTTTATTTTTAACTTGTAAACGGTTGAAACTTTATTTCTAACGTACACACTATTGAAACTTTATTTTTAATTTGTAAACTGGTGAAACTTCATTTTATTTCTAACATACAAGCTGACAAAACTTTATTCTTAACTTGTAAACTGGTGAAGCTTCATTTTATTTCTAACATAGAAACAGATAAAACTTTATTCTTAACATACGCACTATTGAAACATTAGTTTTAACTTGTAAACTATTGAAACTTTATTTTTAACTTGTTAACGGTTGAAACTTTGTTTTATGTCTAACATACAAACAGATAAAACTTCATTCTTAACTTGTAAACTGATGAAACTTCATTTTATTTCTAACATACAAACAGATAGAACTTTATTCTTATCATACACACTATTGAAACTTTATTCTTAACGTGTTAACTATTGAAATTTTATTTTTAACCTGTAAACGGTTGAAACTTTGTTTTAATTCTAACATACAAGCAGATAAAATGTATTCTTAACTTGTAAACTGACGAAACTTCATTTTATTTCTAACATATAAACAGATAGAACTATATTCTTATCATACACACTATTGAAACTTTATTCTTAACTTTTAAACTGGTGAAACTTTATTTCATTTCTGACATACAAGCAGATAAAACTTTATTCTTAACTTGTAAACTGATGAACCTTCATTTTTATTTCTAACATATAAACAGATAGAACTTTATTCTTAACGTACACAATGTTGAAACTTTATTTTTAACGCACAAAGCGCTTAAACTTTATTTCTATCATACACACTATTGAAACTTTATTTTAATCTGAAACTTTATTTTTAACTTGTTAACGGTTGAAACTTTGTTTTATGTCTAACATACAAACAGATAAAACTTTATTCTTAACTTGTAAACTGGTGAACCTTCATTTTTATTTCTAACATAGAAGCAGATAGAACTTTATTCTTAACATATACACTATTGAAACTTTATTTTTAACGTGTTAACTATTGAAACTTTATTTTTAACTTGTATACGGTTGAAACCGGTTTTTTAATTCTAACATACAAACAGATAAAGCTTTATTCTTAACATACACACTATTGAAACTTTATTTCTAACGTACACACTATTGAAACTTTATTTTTTAACTTGTAAACTGGTGAAACTTTATTTCATTTCTGACATACAAGCAGATAAAACTTTATTCTTAACTTGTAAACTGGTGAACCTTCATTTTTATTTCTAACATATAAACAGATAGAACTTTATTCTTAACATATACACTATTGAAACTTCATTTTTAACTTGTAAACGGTTGAAACTTTATTTTATTTTTAACATACAAACAGCTAAAGCTTTATTTCTAACGTATACACTGTTGAAACTTGTAAACTCTTGAAACTTTATTTTATTTCTAAGATACAAGCTGATAAAACTTTATTTTTAACTTGTAAACTGGTGAAGCTTCATTTTATTTCTAACATAGAAACAGATAAAACTTTATTTTTAACATACGCACTATTGAAACATTAGTTTTAACTTGTAAACTATTGAAACTTTATTTTTAACTTGTTAACGGTTGAAACTTTGTTTTATTTCTAACATACAAACAGATAAAACTTTATTCTTAACTTGTAAACTGATGAAACTTCATTTTATTTCTAACATACAAACAGACAGAACTTTATTCTTAACATACACACTATTGAAACTTTATTTTTAACGTGTAAACTATTGAAACTATATCTTACATTTACAAATAATAGAACGCTTAGTCTAACTTGCAAGCTAGTAAATCTTATTCGTCATCAAATCTAACTGTTATAATCCTCATCATGGAAATCAATGTTCCACAGTCCTTTGAAAAAGATATGATCACCCTTCATCTAACCCATCCGTCGCATGATAACAACAACAACTCTTCGCATAATAACATTTATTGAATAACTGTAACAAGCATGCATTACAAATCAATGGTTTGAAACAGATAAAATAGATACAGCTGGTAACTGTCATATAGCGAGCAATGATAACCATATAGGACTTTGGCAGTGTTGAGGTAAGGAGGAAAGAAGCATTGGTTATGAACGTAGCTACTACAACGAACAGACAAAATAGGAACACACAAATCCTTAAAACGTTTCGTGACTTCATGATAGTGTTGATTCACTCTACTATCCCAAGGTGGGAGCAAAATATCATTAATGACTAGATTGGGAAATACTTTCCTCTCCTTACCAGGATTATTACAAAAGATGCGTATAACATTGAAAGTAGCTAACCATCGTTTAAAGTCAATAAGAAGAGCACTCTCACAAGAAAAGCCATAGTCTTGCAAATATTTCAGATTAAGTCCATGAATGTGTTTTCTCGCCCATTGATCAACATTGGGATCGCAGTTGGCATGTTGATGATAGACACTAACAATCTGATATGACCAATTGTTCATAGCAATAGCACTGAGCTCCTGTACAGGTTCACCCTCACAATCCATAAAAATGATGATAGAAGCCTAAAACGGAAATTACATATCTAAGGAAACGTTCTATAACATATTGCAAAATGAAGAATTACATCGATGCTTTTCACGACAAAATACACAAATGATATGATGGCAGCGAAGAAGTAAAATGTATCTAATAAGACCACGTCTACGACACTCAAAGCACATAAGCGAATTGTCATAGGGTAGAGTTAGGAAAGGACTAGTAATTCTCCTTCTTTGATTTGCGTTTTGATGCAGCATTCTTCTCCGACTTGCGCTTCGTACCACTGCTGTTAAGGATTTCGTCAATAATGTCATCTACGCTGGGTGGCTTTGGAATATATATGATGGATTCAGTGTATATCGAGAGAGAGGCTATTTTGTTATCCTTGTGCTGACCATAATATAGTCCATTCACTTTGAAAATGATATCCCAAGTACCTTCTCCGAGCTCATCACATCTGATGGGTATTGATTGATCTCTATCCTTTTTATAATAACTACACCAATGTGATAATGGTAGGCAAATTTGATTGCCATCCCAAATCTTTCTATAGGGAGTATCCTTTTCATCTCTCGCCTTCCACTCTTGAGCAAGAGGAGTAGGAATGTCCATATTTAATGTCACGTACTCTTCAATAATGTCAACTTGGTGGCGAATGTACGGACTCACGGGGATGAGTATGTAATCCCCATACTGATTGCTCAATATCATCACATCAGTGGAAGGGAGCATTCCCGTTCGCAGTACTACGCTGTGATCCTCATGACGCAAGACTTGTTTAAATTTACGCTGTAGCGGTGTAGGATTATGTACCTTTGTTGTTTCTTCCACTGGTCTCAGCTGTAGATGATCTGATTGTAGCGAACCTTGTAACGTCTGACCACCATTTTGTCCTGTCAGTGTAGTAGATGTAGAAGATGCCTGAAAATAAAAAAGATTCTATCAAGTTTACGTTCAAGGGAGGAGAGGGAGGAAAGTAGCGACTTACCATTTTAGTTGGATAATATAACAGGGATGTAGAGAGAGAGAGAATGTGCGTCCGTCACTTGTACGATTCAACGATGGAATGATTCTCAGTGTGGAAGGCTCTCTATTTATAAAGGAATGCTTGATTCTCATTAGACAACAATCCTCATTGGAGAATAGAATCAAGTTGATTCCCACTCTCACCGATGCTTCATTCGCCCGCTAGCGCTCATCGTCTCCTTTCACCGTCTCGACTAAAGCTCTATTGTATTCTTCCGTTGATAGGTGTGGTAAAACACGGGTGGGCAAATGTGTGTCGTCGCGCCATTGATAATAATACTCCAACAGTAGGCGACCATGCTTGAATACGCGCCTTGGATATTTCAGCAAAGTCTCATCAATCAATTTCCTACTTTGAGCCACACTCATGAATACAATGTGGCAGACAAGCTCGTTGTGGGGGAGGGTGTGGGCATACACCAATGGTTGAATGTAGGTCGTAAGCATATCATCATTCATCATGAGTTGGAAGCCTATCACTGAAGGTAGCTCGACATATGCCCTTAGAGTCACATAAACAATGTCCTCCATGCTCTGGGAAACTACCTGCGCCATCGGCTGAATCGCTCCTCTCATCGTCAAAAGAATGTACATAGCTCATGCACTCCAACTCTCTCAGTACTGTAGGCGTATTTTATACCACCCACCCCTACGCTCCTCTAGTGTTAACTTTCGTTTAGCAAAAAGTCGTCATGAAATTTCAACGACGGAGTAAAAGTTTGAGATGATACACTCCTGGCAAACTAACTCATGAAGTAGCTTTGCTGTGATACATTTCTATCTGTAAACATATGGTAATGTTAAAGTGAATCTAAAACTTTTCAGCTTATTAATTGTTCATCGTTGCATCAACGCTTTAACTCGTGAACAGTTATAATTTTATTTTAATTTACACTTAGTCTAACTTGTAAACTAGTAAATCTTGCGATCTTATTTTTACAAACAGTTATACCTTAATTTCTAACATACACACTATTGAATTTTTGTAGATAAAAAACAACGCCAAGGTATTCATTGATACGCGATTCTATTTTTCCCGATGCATTTCGCCGGCTCTAATCATGGGTTACACCGGAATGAAGTCAGAATATCAAAAATGAATTGAGTTAACAGCTGAGAGGTAGAGAGACAACGAACCAAGACATAGAAATCAGCACAGAAAAGATACATGACTTCAATAAGGAATTACGGAAAACTATAATACTGTTAATAAATGGCAGTGTGTCGCAACGAAGCCTCCCAGATCTTGCTTCAAAGTTCTCCGAAAATGCAGAGGAAGACTGCATTTGAGCGTTCTAGAAGCTCTCCTCATCAAAGAAACTCAGCCCGATCTCTGTACACAGAAGGAAACAGTCATCAATTTAATTTTACCTTGGTAACTTTATTTCATTTTTCTTTGCTTCTGTTTCTACTTGCCATTTATTAACAGTATTATAGTTTTCCGTAATTCCTTATTGAAGTCATGTATCTTTTCTGTGCTGATTTCTATGTCTTGGTTCGTTGTCTCTCTACCTCTCAGCTGTTAACTCAATTCATTTTTGATATTCTGACTTCATTCCGGTGTAACCCATGATTAGAGCCGGCGAAATGCATCGGGAAAAATAGAATCGCGTATCAATGAATACCTTGGCGTTGTTTTTTTTATCTACAAAGTGGTCAATAGCAAAGGCGTTTTCAAAAATCTGAAGTCTCAACTTCCGCCGCCCAAGGTTAAGCAATTAGACAGATTGCTATCATGTCGCTGCAGATTGGCAAAACTCAGTATTCGTTTGGATTTTCTACGCCGCTGTCTCATCGATGGTATTTATGACTCTTCCATTCTTCGTGATATTCGTCGTTGCAATCTCCGCCCGTCTTCGTCTGTGTGCAGTCAGTTTCTGTCGTTTCGGATTTCTGAACTCCAGGAGAGTCTCAACACTACGTTGGAAAGTATCTCGCGATTGAGATATGTAGAAAATGAGCTTTCAATAGTGTTATTTATGAAGTACAAGCGTATGACAAGCGTATGACAAGTGCCATGCTGGAAACAACAAGGCAAAGATGTGTGAGCTCTTGCGAATGGAAGAGCAGGAGACTATCAGATGGATTTTCATCTTCGTCATTCAGGAGTCTTAAGAGAATACACAATTTTTCTTCTTACGAGCTCTCCTCAAGCGAGAAAGAAGCCTTGTCGTTTGGGCTAGATTTTTGTGTCCCACAGAACAGTTGGTCCGCTGAAGATGTCAATGCCGAGTTTGAGATCACGATGTCTCAGTTATGGGAGTTGACTCCTGCCCATCCCGAGAAATTGCCAGCTCTCAAAGGTGGACTGGTTAATATGGCGAGTAAGGTTTCCTCAACTAAACCTCATTTCACGGCGATCTCACGTGATCATCTTGATGCTCTGAAGAATCTGCGGAGAAATCCCGACATCATTATCACAAAACCTGACAAAGGTGCTGGCGTCGTGATTCTCGACAAGAGTGACTATGTCAACAAGATGGGTCAAGTTATCAATGACCCTACAAAATTCGTGCCCTGTGAGAAACAGTGTGACAATACCAACAAGTTGGAAGCTGATATTGTCAAGTTACTCAAGGAGTGTGTTAATGATAATGTCATTACCGAGTGGGTATTCAACAAAGTGAAACCTCGTGGATCCAAAGTCCCTCGTTTGTATGGCTTGCCAAAGCTCCACAAGGAAGGCATCCCGCTTCGCCCAATTTTAAGTATGTGTGGCTCTCCTCAGCACCATCTTGCGAAATGGTTGGTGTCAGTATTAAAGCCAGTTGAGAAGGCTGTGAGTACACACACGGTGAAGGATTCTTTCCAATTTGCTGATCACGTGAGAGATATGAATTTCAAGGGCAAAGTCATGGCATCTTATGACGTAACGTCTTTATTTACAAACGTACCTCTGTCTGACACGATCGATATGATAGAGGAGTGCATATTTCGCTATGGACTCACTCTTCAAGTCCCATTTAACATCCTCAAAGATCTCCTGATGCTGACGACAAGCAATGTACAGTTCCTTTTTAACGGACAATATTTTTATCAAGTTGATGGTGTCGCGATGGGCAGTCCCCTTGGTCCTACCCTCGCCAACATTTTCCTCGGTTACCTGGAACAGAAAATTACGAACCTTATTTCCAAACATTCGAATGTCTACGCGCGCTACGTCGACGATATCTTTATCGCTGGATACAACGATGATAGTTTGGAGAAGCTGTTCAGTTGTCTTAAAGGTCTGCATCCAAACTTAAAACTCACGTGTGAGTTGGAAAGGGATCGTCGGCTCCCATTCCTCGATGTCTTGGTGAGTCGAGAGACTGGAGGAGCCTTGACTTTGTCGGTTCATCGCAAACCGACCTGGTGTGGACTCTACACTCATTTTAAGAGCTTCGTACCGTTGTCCTATAAAGCCGGGCTTGTCAAAACTCTGTTTCTTCGGGCGAAACGTATCTGCTCTTCTCATGTTCTTCCCCAAGAGAATGAGTTCATACGTCGAACTCTAAACCAGAACGGATATCCGGAGCAGTTTATCGACAGACAGAGCTCGTCATTAACCACGGATCCCCTATTTGGACCGAAGAAGAAGGTTGTCACATTGAGAGTTCCATTTAAAGGTGATACTTTCCATGACAACCTGAAACGCAAGCTTCGTCATGAGGTGGCCTCAGTGTATGCAACAGTTGACCTGCGAGTTATACCTGTGACTAAGCCTCTTTGGTGCCAGAATCTGAAGGACAGCCTCCCTCCAGAAGCTGAATCTAACGTCCTCTACGAGTTCTCTTGTACTTGCGGGAGTAAGTACATCGGTCGGACGGAGAGAAGGTTGTCCCAAAGAATTTCGGAGCATGTCCCACGATGGCTGATCAATGGTGAGAAGTGCATTAGAGCATCTAGTGGTGTTACAAGACATCTATTGCAGTGTGTCCCAACGAAGCCTCCCAGATCTTGCTTCAAAGTTCTCCGAAAATGCAGAGGAAGACTGCATTTGAGCGTTCTAGAAGCTCTCCTCATCAAAGAAACTCAGCCCGATCTCTGTACACAGAAGGAAACAGTCATCAATTTAATTTTACCTTGGTAACTTTATTTCATTTTTCTTTGCTTCTGTTTCTACTTGCCATTTATTAACAGTATTATAGTTTTCCGTAATTCCTTATTGAAGTCATGTATCTTTTCTGTGCTGATTTCTATGTCTTGGTTCGTTGTCTCTCTACCTCTCAGCTGTTAACTCAATTCATTTTTGATATTCTGACTTCATTCCGGTGTAACCCATGATTAGAGCCGGCGAAATGCATCGGGAAAAATAGAATCGCGTATCAATGAATACCTTGGCGTTGTTTTTTATCTACAAAGTGGTCAATAGCAAAGGCGTTTTCAAAAACACTATTGAGACTTTATTTCTAACTTGTAAACTCTTGAAACTTTATTTTGATATACAAACAGCTAAAACTTTATTTCTAACGCATACACTATTGAAACGTTATTTCTAACTTGTAAACTCTTGAAACTTTATTTTGATATACAAACAGCTAAAACTTTATTTCTAACGTATACACCATTGAAACTTTATTTTGATATACAAACAGCTAAAACTTTATTTCTAACGTATACACCATTGAAACTTTATTTTTTAACTTGTAAACTGGTGAAACTATATCTTTCATTTACAAATAGTAGAACGCTTAGTCTAACTTGTAAATCTTAAAACATTTCATATGGACGATGATGATAGATGAAATAGTGTCAAATAAAATTAAGATAGCTTACACTTCTGATACAGGGATAGCAATCGACTGCGATCCATGTGTAAAGAGCTTGTTAGACTACGGAAGAGAGAAGTGTGTTATGTTGCGTGTGGCGCATGAGTGTCCTCCCATTTCATTCCATTCATCAATTCGTCTCATTGATAGAGACAGGTAGAACTCATGGTTCTCATAACGTATGCAATGGATAGTTTTAGGCAACCTTCGACAGTTGGCTAAATGTCGCCCTGGCGCGAATGCATACTACGTTGAGACAGAAGCAATCACTTGCAAACATGACGCAGAGAGGTTAAACAAGATTGACCATTGCCGAATGTCCCTTGCGGTATACATAGCTACGGGTTTCACCGCCGCCCTTTACAGGAACGCCCGTCGAAAGGAAGTATTACACCGAACTTCATTTGCAACGTTCAAGTTGACTGATAGCAGATTCAACTTAATGATAGTATTCGCCAGTCCGAAGACTGCCCAGGGCAAACCGCGAGGAGGTTCTATCATGTCTTGCCCCATGGTGGCCCTTAAGAGAGCCGATGGTTCGTTCTCGGTGACAATTAAGTTGACTATTGGCTTGAATAGTCAATAGGTATGACAGTTAGGTTGTCATAAACCCTGTGCCGCCTAAGCCGTGGTGGTGCATCTGGAACCTTTCGGATGCGGGTGGTATTTGGAGTCCACACCTCATCCGTCCAAACGATCCTCTTGATCTTCCCCTTCTTCTCATCCTCCTCATCCCACTCGTCGAGGATGACGAACTCGGGAATGGCGTTGTCTTCATCGATGAAGACGGGAATGTTGTCGGCAGATGTCGCTTCCATCGTGACTTCAAATTGAATGAGAAGCGCTACAATCTTCTGGCTTATATAGGGTTTTCAACAATGAATTGCTCAACAGCGAATCAGAATGCTTCAGGGATAGCAATCGACTGCATAATGTTCAAGTTGACTGATAGCAGATTCAACTTAATGATAGTATTCGCCAGTCTGAAGACTGCCCAGGGCAAACCGCGAGGAGGTTCTATCATGTCTTGCCCCATGGTGGCCCTTAAGAGAGCCGATGGTTCATTCTCGGGAGTAACGTCATCTTACACCCTACCAATTCTGCTGAGAGAGTCTTTGACTCTCTCTTTGGTAGCACTGTCGACTTCCACGCTAATTGGCACGTGACTAAAAAGTAGAATGTAGCGCCATTCCGTTGGATTGACAGCAGTTGCTGTCATCGGATTGCCAATCCGAGCAAGATTATTAAAAACTCTGTCTTGCTCCTCTAGCCTGACAAACTCCTCAAATATATTTCGCGGCCTTAACTGCGGTCCGCGAGGAGAGCTGACTTGACTGTTCGGCGTCTGCATGATTGAAATGAAATGAAATGAGAGGTAGTGGTTTATATACCCCTCTAACGCGACGCAACGTTCAAGTTGACTGATAGCAGATTCAACTTAATGATAGTATTCGCCAGTCCGAAGACTGCCCAGGGCAAACCGCGTGGAGGTTCTATCATGTCTTGCCCCTAGGTGGCCCTTAAGAGAGCCGATGGTTCGTTCTCGGGAGTGAATTGATGGGGTGGTGAAGGCGGGCAAAGATCTGCAATGAAAATGATATGTATTAGAATAGGATATACTATCTTATTTACTTTTTCACTTACCAAGTTAGTCATCCTTTGGCAGTCTCGCGCGTTTCCGAATCGAAAATTTGTGTAGATGGCCGCGCATTCGTAGGCTGGCGTGGAGGCATTTTTTCGTGGGATGACCATTGTAGCATAGGATGGATTCGTCTAAATTCTGGTTTACGAGTACTTCGCCGGCCAAATGATTATCCCGAATAGGGATGTGAAATTCAAACAAACGATCCTCATTCACACGTTCCCACTCATCCCTCATGCGCTCCAACTTCTCATACGCCTGCCTCTCATCACCCCGCCGAGCCACAGTCCTCTCCAACTCAACATTCCTCGCTCTCAACACACTCATCTCCTTCATCATCTCCTCAAACTTCGCTTCTGCATCTCTCATTCTTCTCTCCGCAGCACTCGCCCTCTTCTCACACTCATCATTCTTCTCTTCCAACTCTCGCGTCTTTTTCTTCAAATCAGTCACACTACGCCTCATTCTAATATTTTCATCCGCTACCTCCTCCGACTTCAGTTCCTTCTTTTTCAACTCATCCAACTCCTTCACAACTTCATCCTTCGCTTTCTTCAAACTCTCATACTTATTAACCAACAAATCATGCGCCATCTGCTGCGAAACATGCCTCTTCTCTTCATCCTTCAACCACCTCGCCGACTGCACACGAATCCCACCACTCTTCACTTTTGGGGAAGATGAGCTCTTCGGGGGGTCGGTGATGACAATGTTTGACACCTCCGACGACGAAGAGCTCAACTTCCTCACACGCTTCCTCACACGCTCCCTATCTAAATCCACATCATCCTCATCATCACTCTCAAGCACTCTCTTTCGCTCAATCTCACCCTCCAACGACGCAACCGCTCTCGCCAACTCATCATTCTCAACAACATTCTCAACAACATTCTCAACCTTACCCTCTCGCTCGATCGCCAACATTCGCTCCCTCTCTTCCACAATCAACTGCGTAAATCTCAAATCACTCACTAAACCACCACTACAGTCAGCATGCACTCTGTAAAAACGCGCCTCATCCTCATCACCCTTCAGCACTCTGCACTTCACACACGCAACCCTATTCAAGATAATCATGTGGCCGGTGCCCGCCTTCTTGACATGAGCCTTGGCGTCCGCACTGCGATTTATACGACCGCACACACACATTTTGATATGGTATTTTCTGTTTTTATCGTTTGCCATGCCTGTTTTATCGTTAGCTGTAAGATAATGAAATTTGTATAAGTTTGGAATCATGTAGTACAGTCATATTCCTAAAGAGTGTAGTGAGTGGCACTCGATCCCGTCGACAGCCCGAAGGCCTTGTACTGATCACTAGGGAAGTGAGAGATCTTCCCCGATACCCGCTCTTTACAGCTGAAGACATCATTGTCACTGCCCCGAAGTGGTAACAGGAACGCCGAGTCAAAGGTAGTGATCAGTAGCTGGGATCTAACCCCTCAAAGCTGCCTTAGACTTAGTTAAATTTCAAATCTGATAGCAGATTTGAACTCAGGATACTTGAAAACCTTAGTCTATATGTTAAAACTTTGAAAAAAGTGAAAATTAAGAATTTTTAAAAAATTCCGCATTTTTACTACTCATACTACTTTTAAAAAATTTTATCAGTAGTAAAGACACTATCAAACTCTATCATACAAACTTTGAAGTAAGAAGATAGCTTGCCTACTTCAAAAGATAGAGTCCTTTGAAACACCCGATATCGGGAGCTCAGAGCGACGACCGTCGCTTACCTCGTCTTTCGATGAAGTGATCAGACTTACGTTGTCGGGGGTTTATATATGCTCGGAAGAAAACTTAAAATGGCTCTATCTCCTAAAGTATTCATCGTAGCGACATGCGGTTTGCTGCAAACGATTCGTCTCATCATTCTCTATCATATGACACCTGAACCATTCTCATATGACCACGGGAAGTTGGTCCGTCAGCACATGTCCATGTAACATGCCACAAGTGAAAAAATTCCTAAGTGTGAGAGCTCCAGTGTGGTGAAAATTTTGAAAAATTTAAAACTTCCGAATTTCGACCTGGGACCGACACCAAAACATTTTTCATCGAATTTCACTGACCTCCCCCCCTCCCCCCCTCGTTCAGAGAAATTTGATGAAAAATGTTTTGGTGACGGTCCCAGGTCGAAATTCCACACTTTGGAAAATTTTCAAAATTTTACCCATACAAAGCCACTCTGACACTTAGGATTTTTTCAGGTGAGCGAGCTCCGACCTAAAATCTTGTAACCGCTCTAACTTTTGAACGGCTGGTCCGATTGACTCGCAACAAAAAATGTTGTCGAGCAGCTTTTTCTCCTCTTTCGAATGCAACTCGAACGAACAAAATCCGTTCACTAGAACCAAAGTTAGAAGATTGCTGTCGGGGGGGGGGGTCAGTGAAATTTGATGAAAAATGTTTTGGTGACGGTCCCAGGTCGAAATTCCACACTTTGGAAAATTTTCAAAATTTTACCCATACAAAGTCACTCTGACACTTAGGATTTTTTCAGGTGAGCGAGCTCCGACCTAAAATCTTGTAACCGCTCTAACTTTTGAATGAAGACAGATAGGAACAAGCCGATTCTTTCACTGAATTTTTCTCACTCTTAGCTTTCAAACGAGCTATCGCACGACAAAATCCGTCCACTGGAAGCCAAAATCGAAGCAAGCTGTCCAGAGGGGGGGGGACGTCAGTGAAATTTCAAAATTTGATGAAAAATGTTTTGGTGACGGTCCCAGGTCGAAATTCCACACTTTGGAAAATTTTCAAAATTTTACCCATACAAAGTCACTCTGACACTTAGGATTTTTTCAGGTGAGCGAGCTCCGACCTAAAATCTTGTAACCGCTCTAACTTTTGAACGGCTGGTCCGATTGACTCGCAACAAAAAATGTTGTCGAGCAGCTTTTTCTCCTCTTTCGAATGCAACTCGAACGAACAAAATCCGTTCACTAGAACCAAAGTTAGAAGATTGCTGTCGGGGGGGGGAGGTCAGTGAAATTTGATGAAAAATGTTTTGGTGACGGTCCCAGGTCGAAATTCCACACTTCGGAAAATTTTCAAAATTTTACCCATACAAAGTCACTCTGACACTTAGGATTTTTTCAGGTGAGCGAGCTCCGACCTAAAATCTTGTAACCGCTCTAACTTTTGAACGAAGACAGATAGGAACAAGCCGATTCTTTCACTGAATTTTTCTCACTCTTAGCTTTCAAACGAGCTATCGCACGACAAAATCCGTCCACTGGAAGCCAAAATCGAAGCAAGCTGTCCAGGCGGGGGGACGTCAGTCGAAAATTTTTTCTCTCCGATTGACTTGAAACTCACCCTACCGATGCAGAATTTCACGCTGAATCCGAATCTGACCTCTGTTTTCTCATCCGATGCTTCGTTTTGACGCTACACACCAAAACGTCCCAAATTCTAACTCTGTCGTTTTTCGAAAAATGTTGAAAATTTTTTCTCACCGATTGCCTTGAAACTCACCATACCGATGCAGAATTTCACGCTGAATACGAATCCGACCTCCGTTTTCTCATCCGACCACTCCTTCCACTCGAAACAACCCATTTTACAACCCAACATTCAGCAGATTGCACGAAAAAACATCACACACTATAGCCTCAAGACTAATCCTGGCGGTCGCCCAAGTCCACCACGACACTCTATCGTTCCAGAGGGGGGGGGACGTCAGCGAACAGTTTGTGAACCCACCTGGTCGGCACACCACGACAGACTACAACCTCTGTCGTTCCAGAGGGGGGGACTCAGACCCGAAGCACCACGGCGGCCGACCACGACACTCTGCCGTTCCAGAGGGGGGGGACGTCAGCGATGGCGGCCATCTTGCGCTATCTGGTGTTCGCCGTTTTCTTACTACTGTTAGAGGCTATCATAGATATTCTTTTGCTCATCACAGATATCTTTAGTGACCAAATATCTCACGAGTTTACAGTCTTTATGTCTTCCGATATTGTCGCTCAGGAATGCTGCGTGGACTGCTGTGTGCTTATACTTCACCTGTTCATCAACACCACATGAAGCATTTGGATCACTGATCAACGCTGCATAACAAAGCTTTCAAGCTAACAATTAGCAAACTCCAAAATGAAGCACATCATTTTTGCTCCAGATCTTTACATTGAATAAAATTATACCCCTATTGTAAAGCAAGATTCACATTATCTCAAACGGTGTCTGTGTGACAATTAAAAATGCTAACAAAATGGCACAAAGCCAAAGGAATGTTCAAAAATCCGCGGACGGAACTCGTATTGCTACGATCCCTTCAATCAAAATAATGATAAAACTAAGAGTTTTAGACCCAATTTATTAGTATGCCTCGGCAGTGGAAGCGCTCAAATTACAAGGCCTATCAAAAAATCAAAACTTTCAAAATTTTCCAATTTTTTCCATAATTTTCCACGGAAAATTTTCATCACTACCTATGGGGTAAGATGGGACACTGAGAAGGTGTTACGTAATTGCTTCCACTAGATCAAGCAAACCAAATTATTCAAAGATACTTTGAAGTCATGTCAAAGTCGTCCTGACATACCACTTCGTCAATAGCTGCTATATTATCAACTCTATTATTATACTTTGCTGGCAGCAAGTCATTATGTCCTTAAGTGTCCCGTCTTCGGCTCACCTACTATATAATTTCCTTCTGCTTTGCTATCATGATTACTCAATTCCGTTGTAATTTCTTCAAAACTGCATAAATGTATAGGTTGTATCTCACATTTTGAAAAATTTCCGACTGTGTCTCCATTGAGTTCATTTAATAAAATCGAAGGTGTTGCACAGTAGGGATTTAATAAATGCGGAGTTACCACTCTGCCTAACATACTTACTTTATGTTACCATCCAGTTTTCATGTATGCCTCTGAAAATAGAAATAGAAATAGAAATATATTTTCCACCAATACAAAATCTGTACAAGGATCGTTACATTTACATATACTCGTAGATAAATACAGATATAGGCCTATACATTTATTACTTTTACAAAATACTAAATATAATACAAATACAGATAAATGTAGAGGTGGGCGGGGCCAGAGCACTGTGGGACAGTAGGAACCTAGCCCCGCTAACAAAAGTTCAGATTAAAATTACTCACACATCAAAATCATTTACATTATACATATAAACATATATCCTAGATACTCTCACACAAGGTATGTACAGCCAAACAACAGGTCAGTGATCGTCATACAAGATACATACATGAAAGTCCACATACACATATACTTACAAATCACATACTTGGGCTATTATATGCCAATGTCCGGGATACAATATCAGGGTTGGAATAGCATTTGATATTTTCCATTCGCACACTATCATCTCTCTTCGTTACCTCAGATATTGCAACTTTCGTTTCTGTTAGTATTTGCTGACTAGTATTTGTTTAAGCTTTTTTTGGAACTTATCATATTCTCTCATTTCTTTAATGCTACGAGGAAGTAAATTCCATTCAATCGCTGAGGCAAAGTCAATACTACGTTGCCCTAAGCTTGTCCTATGAAATGGTATCCGGAGGTTAACTTTATTTCTTAATGAGCTGCCACTCTGGGGCTTGTGGATGTTTCCAAGAAAATGCGGTAAATCATCGACCTTATAAATCATCTTATGGCAGAGACTCAGCATTTTGTAGCGATACATATCGCTGACCGTTAATATTCTATGTTTCGTCATGTGTGAATCTACTTCATTGGCCTTAACTCTAAATATAACCTTAAGTAATCTCCTTTGAAGTTTTTCTAGTTTAATTATGTTACTTCGTTTTCCTTGGTGAAAGATAAGAATGCAATAGTTTAATATACAATGTATATTGGCAAAATATATCTTTAATAGACATTCTAGTGGAAGGCATCGTCTTAAGTTGTAAAATATAGGTAAGAATTTTCTTAATTTGGTATTAAGTATCGTATTTGCATGTGAAGTGAAACTCAAATTCATGTCTATATGTACACCCAATAGTTTTAAGCAATTTACTCTATTAATCTTTGTTTGGTTTTGGTACAAATCCTGGTCTATTTCTTTAGAGCGATGGGGATGAATTATCATATATTCCGCCTTGCTATCATTAAGACGGATGCCATTTGCCTTACTGAATTTTTCCAGTGAGTCTAATCTGCTTTTTGCCGTGGAAAAGAGACTTTCTAGGCTTCTGCTCTTAAGTATAAGAGTGGTGTCATCAGCAAATAGATTCAATTCGTCTTTGGGGAAAATGTTATGCATATCATTAATGTAGATAAGAAATAGAAGAGGACCTAAAGTTGAACCTTCAGGTACTCCTGTTTTGGTATATAATGCTTCAGAGAGAACAACATTTACTACAGTCTGATGACTTCTGCTGTTTAAATACGACTTGAACCAGTCTAAGGTAAATCCTCAGTAAAAAAGAATGAGCGAAAGTTCTTGGCAATTAATCGTTATTTTCATTTACAAAAATTACAATACTTCATTTCATTGCTCGTTAAATCAACTCTGAATTTCAAACGATTGTGATTTAGATCACGTCAAAGTTATAGTAGTATATGTTAGATAATACTGTTAGTATTGTTTTCACCTGTTTCTTCAATCTATGGGAGCATAACTGATTCCATAGGCATCGAATATTATCAAAGGCCTTGGCCTAGACCGTCCATCTAGTCAATGTCAAGACAATTAGAGCTACACTCTAACTACCATCTTTTTTTGACTAATTAGCTGTTTTGAAATTTCCATGTTTCCTAAGCATGTGGCTTATCGTCTACCCGAGATTATCAGAGAAATGTCGAAGAAGAAACTAGATGTATGAAGCGCATTCTCGATAATTTACATCAGATCAAATTTTATTTCGATCAGATGATCCAAAAAGTCAATTTAATAAAGCGGTGGCTATTTCACTGGATTAGCCTGTACATTATTCTTCCTAGCCAGTTGCCACGCCTCATGTATTGCAAATAACTCAGAATAACTCAGATACATTCTGATGTGTCTTGAGAAGCTTCTTTGTTTCGCTTCGTCTTCTAAACCTTTTAAAGAATGTGATCTTTTCAGCGGGGCAAATTTATATCCTATCTCTAATCAATTTTTTGTAAACGATTTGTTTGTGTCTTTTACTTGTCTATGCAGCAATCAATGTCGCCGGTTCAGCCGAACTGCCGGTGCGATTGCCGCAAGACCAAAATTACACCAGACCAACTATAGCAATGTCACTCCCAATTGGTATCTGCACACAGAGTGGAACGGAGTTTTCTATTTTTAGATTCCACCGAAATTCGAGTGCGCCAGTCGCATGATCCTTTCTTTCCCGCAGACGCTGGGTGCTCCGAAGCCAGGGGCAGGGGCGGCGGAGCAAGAGTCAAATGCGCCAGATTCTACGTTGTTGCAGCCGCCTGCGCGCCACAGCGCGTCAGACGTGTGATCTACAAAGTATTTCTCGAATACTGAAGCCAAGCGGCCATCCGGCGCGCGCCGGCTTCTCAAAATCAAGCCTGGCGCACCCCTGTACATGTTGCAATTCGATGGCCACTGCCATTTAAATAATCCCAGAAAGGTGCATGTTCACCCTAGCATTGTTTAAGCGTGAGTTACAGGCTAGATCTGTTGCGATGACTTTCTCACAATACACATTTCATAAAATTTCTGTCAATACACATTTTCAGGTCAGGCACAAATTCCAAGAATAAATTATATTTGGATTAACTTATTTTAATTACGCTATTGCCTTAAATGGTTTGGATTCTTTTTATCTCATACCACTTTTGAATCGCTGCCCCTGATTCTGCTTGGATAATTTCCGTTGTTTCAGGGTGTTTAACAAAATAGCATACAAGCGTGAGACACCTGGCAATCTCGGACATGAAAAAGCCTGGAGGATGCATGTAGTGTCATGAGTCGGGGGGGGGGGGGCTCGACTAATTCCTTGTTTTGTTAATCCGACAATAACAAGAGTGATGAGTAAGCAAGGAAGCAACTACAATCAAGCCCTAAAAAAAAAGACGACGCTGGGACCCCCGTCGCCACATTCTTATCCCCGGTAATTTTCAGGAACACGATGTTAGGTAAAAAAATGATTTTTTACACGATGCAATTTGATCGAAAATATTTAATTAAGACCTAATTTCTCCTGAAAAACATAAGATCCTTTAAAATCATACTTATCACTCCTTGGCGTACTATTTCAGCAGTTTTGTGAGGTGATCAATTGCCATCTATCAGCATCAGGTCGGTGTTCATGCATCAGGAGTTCGAATCTCCAGTCTTAGTGTTACAGAGATTTTGGAAGATTCAAAAGCTGACAGACCAAGCTAACATAATATTAGCTTAATATCACACTTTGCTTAATATAGACATACAGACCGTTTCAAAAATAATTGTACATAAAGGCTATTTTTTATTCACTAGAATAAAATGGTGATGTTTATGCCAAAAATGTTATGTAATATTAATGAAATGCAGAAACTCATAGTGGAATAATATCTTAATTATGATTAAAGTTTTTCCAACACGCTGCACTGAAAATATTGTTTCACTGATGTTTTGGGTGACGGGTATATGTACGGTATTTAAAAAGGATCTGCTATAAGACCATTTACCCGACGTTCCTCCGACACAGATTTAACAAATGTAACTTTTACCATTTTTCCATATCTTAAATATTTGTTTTGATCTGGTTTCAAAAAATTCCATTGCAACTATTGTAAGAGACGCACGGTTTACGTATAGCCTAACGATTCCTATATATATGATGAGGGCCATTTGCAAGTATTAGCAAAATTAAAGTAAAAGAGATCCATATGTAAGTCAGATTGTTGGTAAATAAATAGACTTTTGCATCATGAGCATTTGATGTGAAACATAGACTATACTGAAGCAAAAGCTGAAAGAGCTTCAGGAGACTTTCGTGAAGAGAATGAACGAAATGCATGTTTCTCTAACCTCAGGAATAGAGAAGACTCTAACAAGTCATGTTGACAAGAAGCTGCAATCACTAAAGTCGTCAATGGAATCTGACATAATTTCTGAAATTGAGGATCGTGAATTTCGGAAAGACAACCTGGTCATTTTTGGTCTACCCGAGCAAAGTGATCCCGAAGTCGATTCCGAGAAAACGATGGAATTGTTGAATTATCTTGATGATAATTTTGTCGATTCTCATGTTGTCAAGTGTTTCCGAATTGGCAAACCTGGTCATAAACCTCGACCAATAAAGGTGAATTTTCTGCTGTTTGAGACGAAGATGAGATTGCTCAAGTGTGGTCCTATGCTGTCAAAATCCTCAGACTATCGGAACGTATATATCAAGCCTGACCTTACAAAGAAGCAACAGAACGAAGAGAAAGAGCTACTCCAAGAACTGAAACGACGAAGGAGGAATGGTGAAAAAGTCGTTATACGCAAAGGAAAAATCGTGCAAAGCTTGTCTAGCGTTTAGCAGTAGTGGTAAAGGTTCTGAAAATGTGTCCATATCTCGTGCACCGAAAATTTTAATGATGAACGCTCACTCAATTGTTTCTTCTGGGAAAATGGACGATATTCGCATTCACTGTGCCACCTTGAAGCCAGATATTGTGATAATCACTGAATCTTGGCTAAGTAATGTGCATGACAGTTGCCTTTTCAATATAGATGGTTACTCCATGTTTCGATGTGATAGAAAGAATCGTATAGGTGGTGGAGTAGCTGTGTGGGTTACGTCTGAACTCCAAGCTTCCATTTTTGAAATTAATGCTTATCCATCATTTTGTGAATGTCTGTTTCTAAAAATAATAATTGATTCTGAAATCATAAATTTGTTGGCTATATATGTACCTCCTCGTATTGTTTCACATCATAAAGAGCTGAACGATTTTGTAATTGATGTCTTAGACAGTATGACTGAAAATCAATCATTCCCAAACGTGATTATAGGAGGTGATTTGAACGACTTTGACTCATCCATTTTAAAGCGCAGTTTTGATCTTTTTAACAAAGTCTGTGATCCAACTCGTTTTGAGTCCACGTTAGATATTTTTCTCGTGAGTAGAACTTTGAGTGAAAATTACGGATCTGCTGAAGTTGGGCCCTCGCTATTCAGTAATCGTAGAGCCTCTCATTGCTCTGTTTTGTTAAATCCATTTGTAACCAAGGTCGATACTCATGATTTCTGCGTTCGTAAACTTTTTGACTTGAGAAGTTCAAATGTGCAACATTTTTTATCTGCTCTGTGTGAAAGTTCCTTTCAGTGTGTCTATGAAGCTGATGATGTTGATAGTAAAGTTGAACGGTTTTACTCAGTTTTTCTTGATTGTCTGTTTAGCTGCATACCAATCAAAGAAGTTCTCATTTCAAAGAGAGACAAGCCGTGGATGACTCCATTAGCAAAGGATTGTATTAATCGCAGATGGCAGGCGTACCGAAATCGTGATTTTCAGGAGTACAACAGACTTAAGCAAAATTGCAAAGAAATTATAAAGGCCTGTAAAGAAAATTGGGTGAAAAGGTCGAAGCAAACATCGAGAGATATTTGGTCCATAGTAGCCCACTACAAGGGCAAGCAAGCAAATAATAACACTGTGGAATCACTAATTTCTCAATTTTCGTCTGTTGAATATGCTGTTGACGAAATCAATCGTGTATTTGTGAACAAATTTTGTGTCTCTCAACCTATAGAATTTGATTTTGATGACAGTTGGTGTCCTCTATCTGACCCTGTTGAAGTTTTCGGCTATCTGGAGAAATTGTCCGTCAATAAGTCTTCTGGAGCTGATTGTATTCCCAACCGAATTTATAAGATTAGTGCCCCATTTATTGCTGAACCGCTGTGTCATATTATCAACTCGTCTGTTTTGCTGCACTATGTTCCAGCAGCTTTCAAATCTTGTGTTGTAGTTCCTGTGCCGAAGAAATCTAAAGTTTCTGTTGAAAATTTGAGGCCCATTACAATATCAAGTGTGCCATGCAAGCTTTTGGAGAGACATGTGTTGTCATGTATGTATTCTAAAATAACTAGCTGTATTCCTGACTTTCAGTTTGCCTACAAGCCTCAATCCGATTGTACATCAGCCTTGATTACGATTCATAATTATGTTACTGAGATGCTTGATTCTGACAATGTCACGTCTGTCATGTTAATAGCTTTCGATTTTTCATGTGCTTTCGACAGGGTTCGTCATGACATTTTGGTTGCCAAGTTGCAGGCTCTTGGCTTTCCCTCAGGTTTCATTTGTTGGACTATCTCCTATCTTCAGGATAGGTACCAAAGTGTTCGTCTTCGTGAATGTTTTAGCAGTAGCCGGTGTGTGTCCAGTGGTTGTCCTCAAGGATCCCTTCTGGGACCATTTTTGTTTGTCCTATACTGTTTTGACATAGCTACCGCCAATGAAACGACAAAGATTGTACAATATGCTGATGATGTAAATTTGATTGTACCTTTGACTAAAAACGATTATAATATAACAGATCGCGTTTTCGACGAATTTCTCTGTTTGGAGAAGTGGTGCTCTGAGAATGATCTTATGTTGAATAAGAGCAAGACCAAGATTGTTCATTTTAAAAAGAAAAATTATGCATGTAATGACGCTTTTCTTGACTTATCCAAATTTATTGTTGATGAAGCTAAAGTGTTAGGTGTTGTATGGGACGATAATTTAAGCAGGTCCAGACATTTTCGTGAAGTGGAGTCGAAATGTTCTCAGCGTATATATTTATTGAAATCACTCAAGTTTACTTTGTGTCATGACGATTTATGGACCGTGTATTACAATGTTGTAGAAAAGCTTATGTTGTATTCAGCTCCTTTGTTTGGTGTACTTAGCGGTGATGTAAAGGTGATGATGAAACGTATATTCAGACGATGCAAGAGAACTATTTGTAGAAAAGATTGTGCATGCTCTAACAACTTTGAATCATTTTCTATCAAAAGACTACAATCATTTGAGACATTGTATAAGAGTTCTGTGAGTCCAACGCATCCACTAAATGTGCTTATACCACCAACTAGCTTGAGACGCATTAATGTACCTTTCTGTAAAACTACTCGTAGACAGAATTGCTTTCCAATTTCGTATCTGCTACATTTGAATGGACACTTTCGACCGTGATAACTTTCCGCATTTTCTTTGGTGTTTATTTTGTGTACCTGCAAGATTCACTTGTAATTTGATTTTTGTAACTGTTCATGTTCTCATTCGGTTCAAATATACATATTCTCTCTCTCTCTCTCTACTTTCAAGATTTTGAAGCCATAGTTAGCTATCATGGCAACTTAGAACGCGAAGCAAACTATACTTCGGCTATACTTTAATTTGTGCTTCGGTACAACGTTTTACAATTTTCAGCACACCGAACGGTTCATCGGTGCGGTTCGAGCAGGTGCGACTAGAGCTTAGCTTTACTATGAAGCGTTCAAGAAATATACGCACTAGGGCTATGATAGAAAGAAAACTGCACAATCTGTTCGGAATTTTAGTTGACTCTTGAGATGAAAGCTATCGCTCCATCATTAATTGGAATCATTGACAAAATCATTTTGTTCTCTTTTTTCAAGAAGTTCTATAATAAATTGAGTAGCAATTCTGTGATCTGGATGTGTACAATTACATACAGTGCTACGATTGTTGTGTGAAGTATTGGACATCATTTATGGCTTCGGGAAATCCACGGTGGTTCCGGGATTTTTCCTCGTTTCGGATTTTAGAATTGGGTGGCAGCACTGAATTCATTTCATTTTATTATCATTCGATGCATTTTCAATAGTAATCTGGTTACCTTTAGTCCATTTAGAAATCTGTCTGCCTGCGCACTACGGAGTTCCTCTATCAGTCAACAACAGCGAACCTCCTGTCTAGCGCCAGCGTTTTGCTTTTTAGTAGCCGTGAATTGGCAGCTGTGACATCAGCACGAATCCTTCACATGAATTCGCAGGGAAACTGACAAACAGATGTGATAAAGTCACAGGAAATCGTCCTAATGGTTGAATACTATTTTTCGAGCAAATTCACTTCTGAAATTGACCGAACTGCGCCATGTCATTTTAAATAATAAAAACTGTAGAGTCAATGCAATTTTGGTCTCACGGCTATTTCACCTGTTGAGCCGGTAATGCCGATTGCCTCACATAGGATGGAAATCATCCGCAGCAAATATTAAAGCGGTAAATTGAGTTTTCATTATGTTGAGTATCTAGGAGTCGCTTACATCTAGAAAATGAGTTGTATTCGCTTGAGAAATCATAAAACTTCAAAAAAGAACTTAGAAGACGAAGCAAGGCTTGAGCAAGAAAGTACAACAAGTCAACACAAACTACGATATGTACATCTTGTTTCAGACCTAATTGTAGTGGCCGAGACATCAGTCGTGTAAAAACCGGAGGAAAGTTGCGCCTAAAAGAAACTATTTACTTGTGCGAGTAAGACAGAACACAACAACTACTGGTGTCGGATTAAACTCATATGTGTACATAATCAGTATTATCTTGAGACATACTTTCTCGGTAGAATCCAGAGACTTGAATATCTTATGAATTATTTTGAAGAATCAGGATTAATTCGCAATTTAAGAACTGTCGAAAACTTGAGTTGGCGTATAGATAATTTGATGAATTATCACAGAAAAGAATTAAAGTCCTTCTATAACTACCAAATAACCTTGTCACGAATTTCAGTGAATTGGATAGAAGTTGTCCGATCTAGACCTACACGTAGGTCGATGTTCGATGTTTATGGCTGATTTCCATTGATGCAGCATCCTACTGATTCCCACATTTAAGTCCTAGTTCTTCACCTCTTCCAATAGCAGGTGATTCGATGAATAACAATCATGATTTGAGCAACTAATTTGCACGTCGAACCAGGACGACTTCAAGTCGTCGTTAGCTACAGCATTTGGAATTTATTTTCTACAAAAGACGTCAGTTGTGGCAACGACCATAGGCAACCGCTGCTGCCATTTGGACAGCAATTGCTTCAATTTGGACAATAAATACTTGCGATTCGACATTTGGGAATGAATTTTTCAGTATGAAGTAGTAATCAAAGCTCAATAGGCAAAGAGGTTAATCAGGTGGTCAAACAGCAATACAGCATTCAAAATCACTTGAGGGAATGGCTTTATATACGTACCTACTGTATGAATTGAATTTCCAAGTTTACTTGTGAGACGTCTGACACAATATTTCTGTTGCCTCTCGAATTCAAATTCAAACTTAATGTCACAAATCTGAATTCATTTCATTCACAAAAATTGACTGAACTCTACACGTGAATTGACTGTCTAAGCCAAAGTGATGCCGTTACGAAAGCAAGTTTGGCCGAGGAAGAGATCTGAGTGACCCTCTTCAAAGAAGGCTACACCATTGCATTCGCAAGATCTCTGACAAAGTGGGTACTCCAAAATCTACAGTTTCTGATATAAGAAGTCGTTGGCATGCTACCAACATGGAAGCGGCGCGTGGCATCGACGTTCTCCAGAAAGACTTGACAGAGTGATTATTCGACTCTATGTACAAAACCGATTTTTGCCTTCAAAGCAAATCGAGGGGACTCTCGGAGACTTCGGAGCTTCAATAAGTGAGCGAACAATCAGAAGTCGATCATAGCGCGAAGGCTTCTGCTCAAGACGACTAACAGGAAAATATTTCGTTAATGCCTTTCAGAGGCGTTTTTGTTTGCTTCAAAATATTCTCAGAAATGCCCTGACTATACTGGCAATTAGGAACGGTATTCTCGGATGAATCGTCCTTTGATCTGCACGGTAATCGAAGGTCGCTCAGTCAGACGAAGAATCGGAGTGGAGCTAACTTTTCCAAAATGCACTATGGCGATGACTAAGCGTCCTGTTAGTGTGATGGTGTGAGGATGCCTGTCCAGCGAAGGCGTTGGCAGGTTGAGAATATTTTAAAATAGTGAGAGAGTAAACCCGAAAGTTCAGCTTCTCAAGGATGAATTGCACGTTTTCGAAAAAAGAATATTATCACGTAGTAGGAGCAGTTTTCCAATAATGACAATGCCCATGTCATCGGACGAAAACCATTTAGGAATGAGATGGAGCACATCCAAGATTGGCCCGGTCAAAGTCCGGATCTCAATCTGATTGAAAATCTTGCTGGATGTGTATTGCACGAGAGCCCAGCAAACAATTTGGGTCTTATTTGCGTACCAGCTACGTAATTTATGTAATTGTTTTTCGTAATAGTTAAGTAATTTTGTATGGTTGAACTTGCGTAGTACTTACGTAAGTTTTGGTAAATGCCCAGTTTATTCTATTCTTTTAGTCACCGCAGTAATGGTGCAACGAGTCGAATGCCTTAGAATAAGTCAATTTTACTATGAAAACTGTGCAAATAGCTAGTACACAATGTAAAAATTATGCATGATAGTAAGAATTCAAAATTAAGCAATGAATTAATTTGTCTTTTCTGTTGTCAATGCAGATTGCTATTGGGAAGCACAAGGGTAAAATATACTATTAATCGACCAAAATCTACGTAGCAACTATGTAATTTATTTCAATATCTGTCTCTACCAAAATCTGACGAATACATACGTAGGTTTTACGTAGTGTGTTAATGGGGAGGACTCCAAAATCCCGATCGGAAATAACTTCTACCAATTCACGCTTTGCAGCATATGTCATCACCTGCTTCTTACACACAACTGGTCGACAGCATGTAACGACGACTGATATCTGATTCAGGCGAAAGAATTTCCTACCAGGTACTGAAATTCGTGATGGACTGCGTTCAGTTTCGAATCCTGATTTAGAAATCTAATAAACATGGTTTTCCAAAAACGATATTTTGATTTCTGTAGATCAAAGAAAATGGGTGTAGATTAGGTTTTTTAGGATTAAACGCAATTAACATTTTACTTGAAACTTTTAAATAACTTTAATTCTTAATTAATTTGATTTGAATTAGTTCGGGCTAATTGACTTAAATTCATAATCAATTTCATCACATTAACTAACATCTAACATAAATAACGATATTTTGGTTCGTATAGATAAGCGTTTTCATTAGATTGATCACAAGTTTCACAACCTATCACAGAAATAGTATAAAGAACATGTTTTTACGAGACTGATAAACGGAACAATTGAGTTTCTACATCAGAGATGATGGATAATTAAAATAATGAATGTGTAAATTTTAGTTGTCCAATGACTTATGGACAAAACGTATATTTGGTGAAAAAGTATAATGAAACATAATTTAAATTTGCTGACGCAGTGATACAAGCATTTCATTCGCGAATATCGAAACGATGCATTGAATATTTCAATCACATGATTTTAAAAGTGTCGCGGTGACATTTGGCCATGGCTTGCTAAGTTGACACACTTGAAATTTCAGCCGAGTCAAATCTCAACTTTTGTATGAATGCGTAAGTTACTTACATTATTATGCGGTTCATGAATTTTCCTTGATAATCTGCTTAATTTCCGTTTTTTAGAAGATTTTCACACTGCTTGATAGTTTCATACTTTTTCTTCTGTTTTGCATGTACAAATGCAATCATTGCATTGTTGATATTGATAATAGAGATGTGCATGGCCTAAAAGACGAGACCTTGTCGACAATTTCTGGTGGATAATTTGATAATTAGGCCTCTACATTAAAATTTAGTCGCACTTTCTACTGTTAAGCCGTCAAACTGCCAACAGTCATCCATGATTTTGATTTCCAGGCAAGGAGATAAGCTCGATGGAAAAGTGATCACATATGAGTACGAATCAGTAAGATTAATCAAAAGATAGGATGGACTATTCGTTTGCATGAAGAAACATCAGCGTTCCAATCGGGGATTATCCTCAGACATAAAGGAAGTCGGAGAGCTAATTTCATTAACTGGCAAAATCCGCTGCTGCTAGATCGCTCACAGATTAGATGATTGAGAGAACACTACATGAAGTAACCTCAGCAAGAATACCAGGAGAAATCAATTAACAGGTGGAAATCTTCTACCTTTAATTAAGTATTGCTGTCGCAGTCTCTGCAATATCGGTACCTGACATGTGATTTTCAAGGCCAAGCATTCGTATAGCTGACATGGCGACGAGTATATAATACCTGACCATGAGCAACTTTCCGACAATTTGCTATCTCACGAAATAGCTAGAAATAAGATAGATCTACTTTGTGACGCTGTCAGAAAGCCAATTTAATTTTAATTTGAGCATCAATCAAAATAAAATAATTTGGATATGGCATCAGTTTTTATCGTACTGCAAAATTCTGGAAAGTACATTAACCATGCAACGTATTACTGCGACAATGATACAGAAGTTCATCCTGACGTTCTTTTCTCATATATTCATTACAGTTACTACCAGTTTGATCAACGTCGCTGGCTCACTTGATGATCGCCAATTGGCATCGGACTTCATTCTGCTATTTTCATTTCAATGTCTCAACTGCTTATCAACTTGTAGAAATGCAAAATACCCTACAGGATATGCAAGGAATTTTCAAAACTAAAGTATTCACTCCCGAAGTATTTATGCCACAATAAAAGAAAAATAAAGTACCGGTATAGATAGCCTACAGAGTTATGCCAACGTTTCGGGTCCTGACCCTTTCTAAAGGCAGCTAATTACAAAATCGTTGGCAACTCTGTATCTATACTTTATTTTTCTTTTATTGTGCCATAAATACTTCGGGAGAGAATACTTTAAGCTTTGAAATTTCTTGGACATGGTCCTCCCGCCCACTGACATTACTTACTGCGGTATGTAATTAAGTTTACTACTTATTGACTAATAACAGTGCTAGGTATGTATAATAAGCTGATGTGTATTTTTATCTTGTCCTCCCAAAAGGAGAAGATAAAAACATTGCCCTGTTACATTGTTCATATCATGGAATTTTACCTCCAAAGATCTAGCATTAATTATTGGAGATTTATTACATTAGGTGCAGATATCTGTTTGCATCGATAATATTTTCAATTTAAAATTTTTGCCCGTGCGTACAGTCATTATCTTTCAGTCTTTGATGTTGGATTTTCAGTCATGAATGCAAATGAGCAGCCGAAAACACAAGAATAGTCATTAATTTGTGAATTTATTCCAAGTATAACACACAGCGCGTACACAGCCGTATGTCGACAAAACAACGACTTAGTGAATGAAATCCAATCGTCGATAGAAAGTCCAGACAACATCACTTCATTCCAGGGTAAAATCGACACTGGAATAGATAACCGGGTTCGTCTTCACCTCACCTGAGACTCCAATTGAGAAAACAACAATCTTCCTTATCATACTACTCACAAATGATAGAATTTAACTGAAGGATCGTGGGCGGGAAGGATATTCAGTCGTCGACAAGATTTCAGCCGCCTCCATTCCGACTGGACCTTCCATTTCGGGCCCAGGAGGAGGGCCTGGAGGCATCGCAGACGCCCATTCAGGCTGTAAGGAAGGAGGAAGAGGAGAAGGGATGGGCTCATCGGAGAAGACAATGACAAACACGCGCGGTAATGCGTGGCAAGTGTCCAACTTAATGGTCAAAGTGCGTTCAGCATAAGCCGCAGAAACTGTGCGAAGTTCGGTGACTTTCATGAGGAGTTTGGGCCATCGGATTCGATTCTGATGATACTGATGCCGCACATAGCGTTCGAAGGTAAATAGAATGTTGGATTGCAGAGCATCTACGGGTTCACAGGAGGATAGACCGGGTCGATCTGAAAAGAACAAGAAAAATCAGTTTTAAAACAAGAATAAGTGCGATTCTCTTTGAAGAGGAGGTACGATCACAGAATTAGATTCATCTGCGCGCGCTTCGGTTTCCCTAGAATGGAAGGGTTATATGTAAACTTAATATCGAAATGGCCACAGAATTAAATATTTTGTTTATCTGATTCGGTTTGCTAGAAGTGTGATTAATATGAAATCGACGTCACATCGAGGAGCCTATTAAGTGGGCAGAAAGGAATTCCTAATACCCTACAGAGATAGGAAAAAAAGTCGTGCGTCGCTTGCGGATTAATGTGAGTTCCGACAAAGTGCTTCGATTGCCACAATTCCTTCAGATTCGAAGAATTCAGGTCATTGCACACAAGTTTTCTCCATAATAATGGCCCTTCCGATCATTATTAAAAAAAGTGACCAAGTGCACGAAAATTAGTTTGCTTGATGATTCCACCATCCTCTTCTTACCACTCCTCACTGAATAGTGCATACACTGAATCGAATGTCAGCTAGACGATGTGTGTTTTGGTGTGTGCGAAGTGATATCACGGCATGCACGCCTCTCTCTTTGTCTCTGGTGTCATCTGCTGACATCTTTTTGTTTGCCATTTCCAATAGTAAGCGATACACGAATTATCCATGCGAGAAGGAGCAAGTTGTCTAATTCTGTGATGTGCCATTTCGATATTATGGCTACATACAACCCTTCCTTTCTAGGAAGCCAAGCGCGTAGATGAATCTAATTCTTTGGAAATGGCACATCACAGAATTAGACAACTTGCTCCTTCTCGAATGGATAATTCGTGTATCGCTTTATATTGGAAATGGCAAACAATAAGCTGTCAGCAGAGGACACCACAGCCAGTGAGAGATGCGTCCGTTCTGTGATATCACTTCGCACACACCAAAACACACATCACTGCCTGGCTTCGATAGTTCGATTCAATGTATGTACTAAACAGTGAGCAATGCCGAGGAGTGGATGTGAAATCATCAAGTGAACTAATTTCCGTACGCCTGCTACTTTCTTTCATAATGATCGGAAGGGCCAACATTATGGAAAAAACTTGTGCGCAATTATCTGAATTCTTCGAATCTGAAGGAATTGTGGCAATCGAAGCACTTTGCTGGAACTCACATCAATCTGCAAGCGACGCACGACTTCCTATCTCTGTAAGGTATTAGGAATTCCTTTTTGCACACTTAATAGGTCCCTCGATGTGCCGTCGATTTCGAACTAATCACACTTCTAGCAAACCGAAGCAGATAAACAAAATATTTAATTTTGTGGGTACGATAATGCGGAACAGAAATAAATTCTCTAACATATCATTGCTGAATTCAGAATTTACTGACAAAACTTGAATGGTAGTACGACAAAATGTAAATTTGAACACGTAGTTCATAATCATGAGCGATAATCTCAGTGACGTGATGTAATGTTGTTACATAATTATCGTTAAGTAAGGTTTAAAGTGTAACAAGCATTCTTGATGTAAAGCATTTCAGATGTTTAAAACACTGACAAACCGTTGATGAACTGTCGATTTGAAGAGTAAAAAGAGAAATGACAAAAGAGATTTCCAATCTTTTTTGCTGATCAGAAATCTGATCACCTGCTCTGTGCAGCACATCACTACCATTTATGTGCTCAAAAATGGCGCTGAAAATGAATGTCGGTAAAGCCATTTCAATGTGTCTTAATATCTTATTAAGGTATTATTATCTTATAACGGTGATCTAGAGATCGGATTCTGGTTGGATAGGGTTGGATTTGGGCCACCCGCTGTGGCCACTGCACACCTCTGGACAAAAAATTAATTGCAATAATTAATTGACAATAAATTAATTGCATAATTAATTGACAATAAATTGCAACCACCCTTTTAATCTCTGATAGGTAGCTCAAATACAGTGTTTCATAATTCACAGTACATTGATTCAGGAAATCTATTTCAATGACTCTTAAATGTTGTCAGTGCGTTGTACTGCGGTTTATGTAATTTTGAATTCGACTCAACATTCGCTTACAATAATTCAAATTCATTTCAATATTTTGTTTTTGAATTGATCTATCATGTAAGATTTGTAGCAAGCTATTTTAAATAAATAACTTATACGATCAAAAATTTTGTTAGTACAGTGGGCAGCGGTGTCCGATGATTTCAACTCTGAATTTAAGTTAGAACTTTTCCATCGATTTCTTGCTACTCTACGGTGTGCATACTGCTGCTCATGATGGCTGAAGACAGCAGATTTGAGCAACAAGACAAATTTGCATCCCACTTGTATTCAGCTTCTCAAAATGCTACTGACGTTGAAAGACAACTTTTGTCGGAGTATGGGGAGAAGGCTATCGATCAGAGGACGATTGGATGAATAAAAAGTTAGATGAAGCGGGAACGACCCAAAGTTAGATCACGATTTACATTTTTCGGCCGCCATTTCGAAGGGCGAAAGAATCACGGCCGCACTTAATATGTGTGCAAACAACTAGGTCAATAATCAATCCTTTTTATATTCCACCACTCAAATTAGCTTTTCCTGATGAATGACGCAGTGAAAATCGCATAAAGGACTACTTCGTAAAGAATGAGTTAGCAAGTTAACCCATATACGACCGACGGTCATTCTTGACCCGAAAAGATAAGAAAGTTTAAGGTGTTATCAGCACTTGAAAAGTTGAAAGTATGTTTTTGTAAGGGCAACCGAAGGAGAAAACACTTCACTAAGCTATTGTAATAATTCATAAAGGAATCACGAGCTATACAAAATTCATTCATTCATTCATCACAGGGCCGGTGATCTGGCAGGCATCCTTATTCAGGCCATTGACTTGAGGCTTACGTGCGCGAACAATTTGAGTAAACTACAATTGCCCCTTTTGTTTCTTTTAGCTGATGACTCTAGCCATGAATGCACATGAATGTAACTTCCCTAAAATATTCTATTCATGAGTTATCGAACTGCTTGAACGCCTTCATCGCGCCTGCGGGCGGGCATTTTTCCGAGCAGCATGGGCGTAAAGGGTTCCACAGTTACAAGGTGACCAGCATGCTACTATAGTGACGATTGTTTTTCGAATGCCTTGAACTCCAGAAATATTTGCAATATACATGTACAACACTCTTTTTCATTTACTTCTCATTGTCACGGCCGCACTTTGCCTCTGCTACGGCCACAGGTTGCGCACCCCTGATCTAGAATAAACCTCTCAGTACACTCATACCATGCGAGTACGCTGACTGTGCACTTTGAAAGATTACTTTGAATATTTACGCAATTTCATCACAATAAGAAGTCAACAACATTATTCCAGAAACATGTCACAAAGCTTGCCGGTCCGCGCATTCTGCTTGCATCGCCAATTATGTCCAGCAGCATCGACCAGCTTCATGACTTTCGCTGCATGAGTTCATTATCTCATTGTTATATGATTTAGGTACGAGTATCCATCACTATAACAAAGTGAAATGGAAATTTTGAATTGCTATTAGCCTTCAGAATTTCAAATTAATGGATTATTGCAAGTTGTCAAGATGTACAGGGTGGCCCATTTAAAACCGCCGATGCTTATAATGCTTATAACTTCGCAATTATTAAACATATTGAAATGAAAATGACACACAATGTTCATCTGTAATTGCTATTTTTATTTCTGTGCTAATTTATCTGTTAAGTGCATCAAGCAATCAAATATTTTACAATATTGACCATAGAAATCTACAAATCTATTCAGACATTAATGATCACGGGAAGAGTGTGCGAAACAGATATAATAAAATAAGAGATAATAATTAAATTAATGATTAAAATTAATTAATAATAACAGATAAAATTAAATTAATCACGAGTGCGCTTAAATTTGCGATAACTTTGCCAGACTTCATTTTGGATATTGAACTCTCAGAAAGACGTTGTGATTCCAAATTATGGCTTTCATAGTGAAAGAACGTGCGAAATGCGTAGTGTGGTTCGACTCAATGCAGAGCGTTGTTTCGGTTCAACGGAGGTTTAGCAAGGAATTTAGCAAAGAACGACATGACGCGATTCCTTCAGGGGGATTCGATAAGAAGATGGCATAGCTTTCTAGTGAGCACAGGAAGCGTCTTGAATGCGCCCGAATACGCAGGAGTGATGAGGATGTCGCAGAAGTGCAAGAACATTTTGAAGATGATCAGTATACTTCAACTCGGAGACCATCGCTAGCCCTGGACATGAGTCGAACCATCGTGCAAAGAATTCTCAAAGACTTGAAGTGACATCCCTACTTCCATTAAATATACTGCAATTCTAACTAACCTAACAGTAGGGTTTAGACCAATTTAGAGTCAAATAGGTTGTCAGAGCCATTTCGCGGAAATAAAGAGATATATAAATTATAGCAATTATAAAATATCAAAAAATTATTACAAAATGTTCTAGCGATTTCTGAGACACCCTATAAAGCATCGTCTCCAAAATGAATATTTTAGACCTGATTAGAATTGTAGACGAAAATGATCTATCAATACCTAATTAGTTCAGCTTCTTACCTGCTTGTAAAATGATGAGTGCCGACAAGAGTGCGACCTCTGTCTTGTCGAGGTGGAAAGGTATGATGCCGCGGGCGAATTTAATGATAGGTTCGAGCATGGACATGAGGGGATAATCGTGTTCTCGACATTCACCGGAGATTTGTCGACCAAAGATGAGAGGTAAATTTTCAGTTACTTCGTTGTAACCCATGGAATTCCACAGTGTAAGCACTTCCATCAAAGCATCTTTGAGAAGGATTGATTGGTCCTCAGGTCGCAACTGTAAAATGAGAAATGACGTCAGAAAAGAAATGGAAATTATCTTCATGAGTCCTCTGCTGATCCCTTAAAGTTGAAAAGAGCCGCGAAATTCACATAAGGATATTTTTTACTCTCGACACCTATGGTCAGTGATGCAAAACTAGTCTCAGAGACGTATCAAGTCTCTGGGAGACCTAGGTAGTTTCGGAGAATATGCACACTTCCGAGAAGCACTACTTTCTGCAACCTATAAAAGAGATGACTACCCGATAGTCTGTGGAGGTAGTCCTTTAACTTTGGTGTTATTGATCCAAGCACGCCGATAACTGCATTATTGACTTATAGTAATAATAATTGTACAGTAGGGGAATTTTCTGTTGACATGTCATATTTTGTCATATTTTAGGGCAACGCAACACCGTTACACCGCCATATTTTCTGTGTCTGGTCATATTTTATCATATTTTGGTCATTTTGCTGTAGTTTCTTGACTGTTGGAGTTACCGGGAAGAAGGGATAGAAATGACCGATGCTTGCAGAATGACGCAATATTGGTCTTCTCAGCAGCGCGATGAAGTCACAGGACAGTTTCAATGCATGCATTGCCTACAGATGTGAATGTCACCGGCGGCGCCAGGATTGGCTCGTCTGTCGTCTGTCTTTCCTTGCCAGCCAACCGCTGCTTCGGTAGAGCGTTCTTCTCCATGTTGAAGAAGATGCTATGCAATGACAGACTTTTTCAAACATCAAATAAAGTAAACTACATTACTGTTTTGTACAACCAGCTGTAAATGAGTTTTCTGTAGCAGTTTGAAATAAATCGTTTTATATGTCGTAAATTTAACTTTTCGCCTGAAAATGGAAACATAATTTTTGCTTTAAATCATACTAAATTACAATTTAAGATTTTTAGGTCATATTTGGCTATATTTTAAGCTGTGCTTTATTTTTAGGTCATATTTTGGTCACGCTTGGAGATTTTAGGTCATATTTGGCTATATTTTAAGCTTTGCATTATTTTTAGGTCATATTTTGGTCACGTTTTGAGATTTTAGTTCATATTTGGCTATATTTTAAGCTTTGCATTATTTTTAGGTCATATTTTGGTCACGTTTTGAGATTTTAGGTCATATTTGGCTATATTTTAAGCTTTGCATTATTTTTAGGTCATATTTTGGTCACGTTTTGAGATTTTAGGTCATATTTGGCTATATTTTAAGCTTTGCATTATTTTTAGGTCATATTTTGGTCACGTTTTGAGATTTTAGGTCATATTTGGCTATATTTTAAGCTTTGCATTATTTTTAGGTCATATTTTGGTCACGTTTTGAGATTTTAGGTCATATTTGGCTATATTTTAAGCTTTGCATTATTTTTAGGTCGTATTTTGGTCACGTTTTGAGATTTTAGTTCATACTTGGCTATATTTTAAGCTTTGCTTTATTTTTAGGTCATATTTTGGTCACGTTTTGAGATTTTAGGTCATATTTGGCTATATTTTAAGCTGTGCTTTATTTTTAGGTCATATTTTGGTCACGTTTTGAGATTTTAGTTCATATTTGGCTATATTTTAAGCTTTGCATTATTTTTAGGTCATATTTTGGTCACGTTTTGAGATTTTAGTTCATACTTGGCTATATTTTAAGCTGTGGTTTATTTTTAGGTCATACTTTGGTCACGCTTGGAGATTTTAGGTCATATTTGGCTATATTTTAAGCTTTGCTTTATTTTTAGGTCATAAAAAATTGCCCTAGCCTAATAACAAAATGAACTATGGAGAATAAAGCGATTGTCATACCGGAACACGCGTCGCCCGGGTTACCAAGGCATTCGTTGAATGTTGAGAAACCAAGATGTTCAAGCGGAAGGGCTGCTGGAACAAATGAACATCAACAGCGTCAAAGACGGAAGTGGACACATGTCGATAATACCAGCGTAATTGAGTGCTACTACAGATGTTGTCCGGAAGAAAGAGGGTTTCGTAAGCGTATGCATAAGATCTGGCAAGAAATGCATCCCCAGACAGTGATATTGGAACAAGGGCTATTAAACCAAAAGCGATCGATTATGAACAACAGCTTGCTAACAAATGAAGAGATACAGCGAATAGGGAATCGCGTAATTGACCCAGAGCCAATGAAGACAATAATACATGTAACAACAGCATGCCGTCCAGCCCGACTGATTCAGAATCGAATCTAGAAATGTTGAACAATGAAAGCTCAAGACAGCCTCTAACTGATGAAGAACAACAGGTGATGCACAAACTCACGCATTTAGATGAGCATATTGACTATCTTCTTTCCTATGTGACACTGTATATCATCTTGCACCATTGGCTTTTAACTCCATATCTTGATAATCATACATTACCCGTTTTGTTCAGTTATTCATTAAAGAAAATTTATTTCATTGTATTCGTATACATTCTATTTTTATCAACTTTTGTTCTTCAAAACATTTCTTTAATTTCTTAAAAATCTCTTTATATTTTCATCCTAAATGTTTTCATTTATGCAAATGTATATGAGGATATGTATCATGTTTTTCATTTTTGTTTAATATCTGAAAATGCTCTTACACCAAAAAACCCTTGCTATTACTCATAATGACACACTCATGTTGTAAATTATGCGATATCTGTGCAATCAAAATGCTTTCCGCTGTCAGCTTACGTCATGTATTGTGTTAACAACTCATCATCCGTGTTAATGCAATTGTACTGCTAAGTTTGGTCACTTTGTCCCGGAGCTGCTGACGTTTTCTTCCTCAATTTGCGCACAAAGGGCTTAATAGCATAGTTTTGTAGATCTTGAAACGCTGAATACAAAAATCAAATTCTTGAGTGTCACAGTCATTCGCTTTCGGTTATTGGTAAATAGGCAAGGTGAATGATTCACATTGGAATCCAATGGTAAAATTCAAGAAATATCTATGGATTGTGAAACACTTGGCCATTTTCGTACATTTTCTTCTGAAGAAAAGAAACTAATTTATTAGAATACCATGAAACTTGAAACATGATTGAGTTCAGAACATCAACTTCGATATAAAAGTTGAAGTCAGTCACATGATTCAGTATTTGATGTCTGAGAGTCTCTACAAAATGAGTTAAATCGCCAAAATTAAGTCAAAGCATGAAATTTACTGAAGACCTGCACTATAGTGCAGTTCATGAAATTTCCTTGATAATCCGCTTAATTTGCGCTTAATCTAACAAATAACAGAGCCTCAAATAAAATGAAAATTCCTTGTTAATTTATCAAGATGGATGGCATAGGTTTAATGAATGACGTTTCCTACACGCTATCAGTTTCTTTTTATTTCATCTAATAAGGAAATGTTTGTGAATGTCTTCGTGGATAAAGGGGAAATGTTCTTTCATTTCACGGCTAATGGAGTGAATGTTACACAATGTGCAATCAGCAACGTCATGGAAATATTTGAATCTTACAAGAAGTTACACGCTGGCTAAAATGTACTTTCTGCACTCGTTTTCAATTAAAAATTGAAGATCGTTTATGAAGAACTAATATCTAGTTCGCAGACTGCGATCAAAAACCGGCCTTATCCACCAAGATATGCTCGGTTATTTCCGTCTATGAAATTGCCGTGTTAAATTACGAGAATATTCCTTATGGCTGACTCGGAGGAAGATCTTCAAGCGAAATTGCTGTGTTGGGAAAGAAGTTTGTCCTGTAAAGGTTTGAAAATGAATACCACAAAGACAAAGATCATGGTAAGCGATGGTAAAGACATAGTCGAGAAGAAGTACCAGACAGCAAAATGGCCATGTGTAAAATGCTGCAAAGGTGTGGGAGCGAACTCAATCCAATGTAACATCTGCAATGGTTGGTTGCATGCGCGATGCTCAAAAGTGAAAGGGAGACTCACTCCGGCTATCTATTACAAGTGTGAGAAGTGCTTATCAGCTCCGAAGAATGATGGTGAAGATATTCCCAAGTGCGTTGACATGCACGGAACCCGACTTGAGAGCGTGGACAGCTTATGCTATCTTGGTGCGGTTATCGACAGTTGCGGTGGTGTTGAGTCAGCAGTGGTTGCCAGAATACGGTGTGGTTGGAGGAAGTTTCGGGAGCTCCGAGCCTTCTTAACATCGAAGTCACCGTCCATGCGAGTCAAAGGCCAGCTGTATGCTGCATGTGTCCGGCAAGCAATCATTTACGGTTGTGAATCGTGGCCCCTGCTCGCAAATCATGAAAGGATGCTGCTGTTTGCGGAGATGCGCATGATACGTTGGATGTGCGGAGTGAGAAGATCAGAGAGAAGGTCGAATGAAGAACTGCGACAGGAAATGGGGCTAGAGAACATCTTGGATTCGATCAGAAGAGAAAGGTTGCGCTGGTTTGGTCATGTGCGGAGGAAGAGCGAGTCGGAATGGGTCAAGAAAGTTACGGACATGGAAGTATCTGTCAAGCGTGCTGTTGGACGCCAAAGAAAGACCTGGCGCGATGTCATCGCCGAAGACCTGAAAAGTGTTGGTGCTCAAGAAGCTGATACACACGATCGCCAGAAGTGGAGGAGCATCATCAAGCGAAAATCGTCTAACCCAGCATCTTCTGGACCACATGGACGCAAAAAGGGATGAGTGAGTGAGTGAAATTACAATATTCATACGGTCCCATTTCAGAAAACGCAGATGTAGGAATTTAATTTTCCGTTTGCCCCTTCGTAGATAGAGTGTCGACTCAAAACTGTCTGTATACTTTGAAAAATTTATATCAGAAGAATCAGCTTTTTGCGTAGATTATTCCCGCGGTCAAAAAGATATTCGATCACTTTGAAGAAGCTAAATTTTTGCAAATTATTCCTGTGCTTATACACTAGCGATTTAGTGCCTCCGTATATAGTAAGTAGTGTGAAACTTGTTGGATAGGAAAATGAATGAACATTTACTAGCAGGTGTGTTATCATGAAACGGAAATTAAGCGGATTATCAAGGAAATTTCATGAACTGCACTGTAGTGCAGGTCTTCAGTAAATTTCATGTTTTGACTTAATGTTGGCGATTTAACTCATTTTGTAGAGACTCTCAGACATCAAATACTGAATCATGTGACTCACTTCAACTTTTATATCGAAGTTGATGTTCTGAACTCAATCATGTTTCAAGTTTCATGGTATTCTAATAGATAGTTTCTTTTCTTCAAAAGAAAATGTACGAAAATGGCCAAATGTTTCACAATCCATAGATATTTCTTGAATTTTCCCATTGGATTCCAATGGGAATCCTTTTACCTTGCCTATTTACCAATAACCGAAAGCGAATGACTGTGACACTCAAGAATTTGATTTTTGTATTCAGCGTTTCAAGATCTACAAATCCAAGCTATTAAGCCGTTTGTGCGCTAATTGAGGAAGAAAGTGTCAGAAGCTCCCGGACTATATCAGTTTATTCTACGTGGCAACTTGAGCAATATTAATTAGAGATTCGCAATTAACAAGTTAGTGCAATTTCGACGGCATTCATTAAATATCACTTTATACATACTACTGACAAATCGCATAAGTTACCATGCCTGCAATAATTAATAAATGCTGCTTTTGCAGACACAATGCGTGTGGATTCTATCCCATAGTTCTTTCCCTGCCATTGTGTGCAGTGTTAGCAAGCGACAGAAATTGACATAGATATTCGTCTATCTTTGACTTGGCTAGGCGCGCATTGCAGAAGCACTTATTTTCTGGCAGCCAGAACGAGTTTCTGCAGGGAGCGAGGCCGAAAATGAGACTTTCACAGAATGATGTACACACTATGCCTACTACGAATCTGCACGTCTGCCGAGTTCTAGTGAGTTCCTCTTCTTGTCAGACAGAATCAAAGAAAAACACGTGTTATTCCAATGCGACGCAGATTGCACTTTTTGGATAAAAATGAAATTTTGCGTGTTTTTTTGGTTATTAAGTACTTCAACATTGAAGCAATATATAAAAGCAGCCCAATCGACGAGGGTGATAATGCCATATGACCCAAAGGCTGGCGATAAGATTTGTTTCAATGTTTATGTATAATTACATGAATGCCCGTGGAAATTTCACTAACTTGCTAATTGCAAATTTCAAATTAACCCGGCCACGCCTGCGACTTCAAATAGGGAGTTGTGTCGATGTTGATGGATGTGAACTAGGCCTGCTGATGATTCCTGATTTTGGATGAAATAGCAGCTATTCAGGTTTGTTTCCATTTTTCAACTGAGGATACGACTCAATATCCTATTTTTCTATTTTCAATAATTGCCAAATATCACAACTAGTTTAGAATGCCAAGCTTTGATGAATGGGATGCTCAGCTTAATTTCCGTTTTATGAGGACACCTGCTAGTAAATGATCATTCATTTTGATATCCAACAAGTTTCACACTACTTACTATATACAGAGGTACCAAATTTTACCTCTAATTACCGGTTCTTGATCACAGTCTGCGAACTAGATATTAGTTCTTCATAAACGATCTTCAATTTTTAATTGAAAACGAGTGCAGAAAGTACATTTTAGCCAGCGTGTAACTTCTCGTAAGATTCAAATATTTCCATGACGTTGCTGATTGCACATTGTGTAACATTCACTGCATTAGCCGTAAAATCAAAGAATATTTCCCCTTTATCCACGAAGACATTCACAAACATTTCCTTATTAGATGAAATAAAATGAAACTGATAGCGTGTAGGAAACGTCATTCATTAAACCTGTGCCATCCATCTTGATACATTAACAGGGAATTTTCATTTTTTTTGAGGCTCTGTTATTTGTTAGATTAAGTGCAAATTAAGCGGATTATCAAGGAAATTTCATGAACTGCACTGTAGTGCAGGTCTTCAGTAAATTTCATGCTTTGACTTAATTTTGGCGATTTTACTCATTTTGTAGAGGCTCTCAAAATACTGAATCATGCGACTTACTTCAACTTTCATATCGAAGTTGATGTTCTGAACTCAATCATGTTTCAAGTTTCATGGTATTCTAATAGATAGTTTCTTTTCTTCAAAAGAAAATGTACGAAAATGGCCAAATGTTTCACAATCCATAGATATTTCTTGAATTTTACCATTGGATTCCAATGGGAATCCTTTTACCTTGCCTATTTACCAATAACCGAAAGCGAATGACTGTGACACTCAAGAATTTGATTTTTGTATTCAGCGTTTCAAGATCTACAAAATCCAAGCTATTAAGCCGCTTGTGCGCTAATTGAGGAAGAAAGTGTCAGAAGCTCCCGGACTATATCAGTTTATTCTACGTGGCAACTTGAGCAATATTAATTAGAGATTCGCAATTAGCAAGTTAGTGCAATTTCGACGGCATTCATTAAATATCACTTTATACATACTACTGACAAATCGCATAAGTTACCATGCCTGCAATAATTAATAAATGCTGCTTTTGCAGACACAATGCGTGTGGATTCTATCCCATAGTTCTTTCCCTGCCATTGTGTGCAGTGTTAGCAAGCGACAGAAATTGACATAGATATTCGTCTATCTTTGACTTGGCTAGGCGCGCATTGCAGAAGCACTTATTTTCTGGCAGCCAGAACGAGTTTCTGCAGGGAGCGAGGCCGAAAATGAGACTTTCACAGAATGATGTACACACTATGCCTACTACGAATCTGCACGTCTGCCGAGTTCTAGTGAGTTCCTCTTCTTGTCAGACAGAATCAAAGAAAAACACGTGTTATTCCAATGCGACGCAGATTGCACTTTTTGGATAAAAATGAAATTTTGCGTGTTTTTTTGGTTATTAAGTACTTCAACATTGAAGCAATATATAAAAGCAGCCCAATCGACGAGGGTGATAATGCCATATGACCCAAAGGCTGGCGATAAGATTTGTTTCAATGTTTATGTATAATTACATGAATGCCCGTGGAAATTTCACTAACTTGCTAATTGCAAATTTCAAATTAACCCGGCCACGCCTGCGACTTCAAATAGGGAGTTGTGTCGATGTTGATGGATGTGAACTAGGCCTGCTGATGATTCCTGATTTTGGATGAAATAGCAGCTATTCAGGTTTGTTTCCATTTTTCAACTGAGGATACGACTCAATATCCTATTTTTCTATTTTCAATAATTGCCAAATATCACAACTAGTTTAGAATGCCAAGCTTTGATGAATGGGATGCTCAGCTTAATTTCCGTTTTATGGGGACACCTGCTAGTAAATGATCATTCATTTTGATATCCAACAAGTTTCACACTACTTACTATATACAGAGGTACCAAATTTTACCTCTAATTACCGGTTCTTGATCACAGTCTGCGAACTAGATATTAGTTCTTCATAAACGATCTTCAATTTTTATTTGAAAACGAGTGCAGAAAGTACATTTTAGCCAGCGTGTAACTTCTCGTAAGATTCAAATATTTCCATGACGTTGCTGATTGCACATTGTGTAACATTCACTGCATTAGCCGTGAAATCAAAGAATATTTCCCCTTTATCCACGAAGACAATCACAAACATTTCCTTATTAGATGAAATAAAATGAAACTGATAGCGTGTAGGAAACGTCATTCATTAAACCTGTGCCATCCATCTTGATACATTAACAGGGAATTTTCATTTTTTTGAAGCTCTGTTATTTGTTAGATTAAAGTCATTAGAATCATGCTCTCTTTAGTATTAGGAACACCTAGCAGCATAGATATGAGGAAAGATGACAGACTCTTTTACAACAAAATCTTCTCTATTGCAAATATGCAGAGTGAACCAAAAGTTTCTGACCCCCTAAAGCTTTTTAAGTAAAAACAGAAATCCGTCAGATAAGAATCTATTTAGTATTCGTAAATGCATATACATGTTAATTTCAGTGTGAAAATAACTATACGCAAAGTGTAAATGTCAAAAGTTAATATCTTGTGATAGAGTGTTCGCTCTGCGTCTGGGAGACCTTGGTTCGAACCCTGGTCGGGTCAAACCTAAGACTTTTAAAATAGGTGCACTCTGCGTTCTTGCTAAATACTCAGCACAAAAGGAATGATAGTGGGATAAATGGAACTCGGCCACATGGAAGAGCGGTGTTTCACCGAATGTGCTTCCGAGTATAAACAAGGAACATTTATTATTTTTTTATTTTCCCTGTTTCTCGGTCGTGGATACTTGAACACAGAATCCTGAAGAATCGTTCAGTTCCATTATACTTTCATCTGTCCACAAAACACGGGAACACGTATCCACGACCGAGAAACAGGTAGCACTTTAATTGCGAGAGTGAAAGAGAAGTGGAATCCTTTGGAACCGTCCTATCTCAAATCGTTAGTCGAAAACTTCCGTACTCGTGTTTCCAAATGCCTGAGAAATGAAGGTAAGAACACGAATATTAACTTTTGACTTTTGCAGTTTACATATTGTTATCTCTACACTGAAATTATATACATTCATGGATACTAAATAGATTTTTATCAGACGAATTTCTGTTTTTACTTAAAAAGCTTTAGGGGGTCAGAATCTTTCTTTCCACCCTGTATAAATGTGAGCCACACATTCAAATGTACATGAACACTTAATTATCGATGTGTATTGTTCGCGATCAATAAGCAAATAAAAAAAGAAACAAAGAAATTGAAATGAATTAATAAACCTTGTTTATGCTGTCTGAACCCGTTCAACGTCGAAAGGACGTTGCAAAAGGCGAGCTAATCAAGCACACTCGAAAGCGCATTACGCTACTAGCCTACTTTTCTTCCATAAGGCTGACTTTATTTAGTCCACCTACAGCCACCATATCATAGAGTAAGTATATAGTAGAGTTTTGACTGTATACATAAGTGTCTGTATACAGAAAAAATTTCTACATGAAAAGATTCAGTTTTTCGGGTATTACATTCCTGCGGTCAAAAAAATATTTGAGCAGTTTTGAAAAAGCTACATTTTTGAAAATTATAAATAATATTGACATGAACACGATATATAAGTAGTAGGAAACAAGTTGGATACCAAAAGGAATGAATATCTACTAACAAGCATCTTAATTTAGCGGAAATTAAGCTAATTATCAAGGTAATTTCAAGAACCACATCATAATGGAAGTCTTCATGAAACAGTTGAGATCTTATTGTGCTTTCTTAGCTGAAATTTAAAGTTTTTCATTCGATTTTCATCGGCATGATTTTATGATTCACTATAAATTTGTGCTTCATTTCTTGAATCTGAAGATGATGTGGACCCATTTGCATCTTTTATAGCTAACTGAAATCATTGTCTTTGATCATGTTATTTTGCTCTACCAGTGGCAGGTTGCCTGTGATATGATCACGCTCAAGAAAATACTCTTGAGGTTGAGCATGAAAGCAACAGCAGGTCATCGAGTTGCTAATTTAACAAACATTACCTCTCCAAGGCTGTCATGACACGGAGGATCTGTAAAATACTATTATTGCCTCTTTATTGCTATAATGATCAGTCAATTCCGTGGTAATTTCTTCAAAACTGCAAAAATTTGCATATCTTACATTTGGTAGCAATACCTAACATGTATTCTCCTCGAGTTCATTTAATAAAATCAAAACTGCATACACATTGGGGATTTAATAAATTCTGAGCTGCTACTCCACCTAATGTACTTACTCCATGGCTAGTACCTTTCTTCTATAAGGCTGACTTTATTTAGTCCACCTACAACCACCATATTCCACATGCATCAGTGATATCTACATCTATTTACCATACTCTCATTCTTTTTGTGCTGAGTATTCACTATTTCAGCCAGAATGCAGAATGCATCAATTTTAGAAGTCTTAGGCTTGACCCCAGTTGATCTCCCGGACACAGAGGCTGCATGCGTGTGATAAGTAAGTCTTAGATAACACTACGTACCTCAATTGACATCGAACTACAGTAGACTCTCGATATAAGAATCACATCGGGAAATTATGTTTTGATTTTTATAACGAAATTATTCTTATAACAAGAGTTTTTATTTTATGAACACTCTTGCCTTTTATTTGTAGTAATGATGATACATACATCCATATTAGTAATCAGTATAGATAAATGCTTACGTAACTATTAAAGATGTTTCTTTGTGGTTCCTATTACCCACGTTGCACTTACATACTTAAAGAAATCAAGAATACAAGAGAAACATTTTTTCAGTTCAGCTTCAACTTCAAAAAATCTGATATCTTGCTTTGGTGAAGACTATCATCATCACCTCGTTTTAGGATTTCTTCTTCTATCTTCCTAAGAACCGGGATGGGATGCAGTCATCTCCACCTTGTGTCATGAGTCCTGATGACGTCTTCTGATGACTCACATTGTCAATTCTAATCGATGGGTATAGTATGATAACGCAATAGGTGAGGATTTCATCTTCTCAGGGTTAATCGTGATATCATGACACTTTTATCGGACGTCCATTTGCAAATATAATCAATAAAAGTAGGATTACGCCATTGGTAGGTATTTCAGCCAATGAAAGTCTAAGTGTCATTCACTGATTCTTATAACGAGTGCAAAATACATAGTATTTCATACTAATTTGTTGAATGACTATTTAAACATTGATTCTTATAACGAAAGTGACATGATAATTATTCTTATAGCGAACAGAAAACTTACAACGTTGTATAGAAATGCTTCGGGAAAATGGATTTGATTCTAATAACGAGTTTATTCTTATAACGAGTGATTCTTAAAACGAGAGTTCACTGTAAGTGAATTCTGCTAATCTCACTAGTTTCAAAACCCTTCAAGATAATTATAGCTTCTATATTAAGAGCATCAAAGGGAGAGTTTTGTCGCAGTTCCGTATAAGGATTGATCATTTTTGAAGAATTTTCGTGATTCCATCTGTTTTCACAAGAGCTGCTTGATATGTTCTTAAAGGAGATCAAAATTCATTTTTCTTGCATAATAAAAAAAGGAAAGGTGTCCTCAGACTTGAACAATTTAAGGTCAATGTGCCAGCAACTTCATTTTATGATTTGAATTCATTAAGTTCGAGTTATCTGAAGTTCATTATTGATTCATGAAACGAAAGATAAAAATGATAAATGAAAATATAACATAAATGCGCGTGATAGTTCTAAGATACTAGATTGAAACCACTGAAAACTGTGCGACGATGTCTCGGCTTGACATTTTAAAAGAACCAAGCATATTTGAATTTTGATCTTTTTCTTTTTGCCACATAACGTCATTTCGATCTTAACTCATAGACCATCGTCAGACTAGTGAATCATGTAGTTTAAGTAAACAGTAAATTCATACATGTAAGCGAAGCAACATGGAGTTGATATTATTGACAAGTAAAGGTGTGAAGTCCATTGAATAAAATGAAAAAAAATGAAGCTTTAACGCAACTACTCCCCCTTTCTGGGAGCTTGGACGGTGCTGACATAGTCAGACTTTTCAGGAGCGTTGTGGCACTGTTAGTCCGGATGCCCTTCCTGCCGACTTCCAATGACACTTTCGGGGTTCGACCTCTGGATCAAAAGACTGCTAACGGAGTCCACAATCCTCGGAACGAAATGAATGACATAGGACAATTGCAACAACTTATATATAGTGCCTGTGCTCTACTACCTGCTTCATTTGTTTTATGTTATTCATTCCGTTCCAAGCTATAGACTTTGCTTTTGCTTGCCATTAACATCAATTCTTTATTGCTTCGCTTACGTGTTTGAATTTATTGTTTACTGGAACTGTGATTCACTTGTCTGACGGTGATCTATGAGTATAGATCGAAGTATATCACAATAAGAAAAGTATTTCAATTTTAATCAGTTTTTGAGGTTATAGTAATTAGCAATTATAATAAATTATGTATATTTAGCCACGTAATTGGGAAGTAATTGCAATTACTTTGCAGTCAGCATCGCTAAATATTCATTCAACATGCAGTATAAATTACTTAACTGTCCTCGTCGAAAATGCTTTACAACATCTGCTAATAATTGTGATATTATATACTTAGATGTGTACCAGAGGTATAATTGCCGACAACTTTTCTTACAGAAATTTATGACGGAACTTATTGTCAAACTCTAAATTAAGAAGCGGGAGTTGACTACAGTAATTGAAATGTTACTGAAGAAAAACGGAGTAATTTGCAATTGTAATCAATTAAATTGATATTGATGTAATTAGTAATTGCAATCAATTGCATTTCATGAGTAATTGACACAAGTCTCATATAGCATTGTTGAATTTAAAATTGCTGCAAATCACAGATACATCTTGGATACCTAGGATAACCTCAACAAATTGCAGGTAGACCTTTATATAGGATAGCTGTAGGCTACTTGACTTTCCTCACCGATGCTTTATTGTCCAAGAGAAAATAAAGTACTAATTTCAAACGGTAAGCAGGCTTTCGATCAGATAGAGTGCTACTTTATTATCATACGGTGAGAAAATAAAGTCCGAAGACTTTCCTCTAAAAGTATTTGAAGCAAGTACAGGGTGTCCGTAAAGTTGCTTGACTTTTAAATTGAATATCTACATGAGTAAACAATAAACGTTTACGTCAGAAACCCTGTTATATTACGCAACATGAAGGGGAATTTACGAATCTAGAAACAAGAAATGAATATTCGATTGTTTAACCGCTTAAATTTTATATTCTGCATGCAGTCATTTTTGTAATGAATATTATATGTGCAATTATAGTTCTTAAACTTTGGTGAATTCATTTCAGTTTCAGTAAATGTTAAAGTCAATTAGCTGTGCTGTTAATTATGTCAATTAACCTTACCTAGGGCCATAGCTCAAAATTTTCCCTATTCAATTCTATGAAACTTTCATCACCAGCCATGACGACATGCTTAGTCATTGATTGATTCATATCGTATCATCTTCAATTGAGAGCGTCAAATTAATCAGCTTTCATGGCATAGAATTGCCATATCCCATATCTATGACGTGATGTTTTCGCTAACCAATGACAAAGACGCGTGTGTCAACCAATAGTCTGTATAATAATGACTGTAATAACTATAATAATAATAGTCTGTATAATAACCAATAAGTCTGTATCATAGTGGTGTCCGTGGCACAGTGGTTGCGTACTTGGGCTAGCGATCTCATGGTCCAGAGGTCGAACCCGGAAAGTGTCATTGGAAGTCGGCAGGAAGGGCATCCGGACTACAAATCACCACAACGCTCCAAACAAAGTCTGACTTAAGTCAGCACCGTCCAAGACCCCAGTAGGGGTAAAAAGTGACGTAAAATCCGTAAAAAAAAATAGTGTTTCCTCATGCTATGTTCGAAATCTCAATGTGAAGTGGTACGATCGCTGCCTATCATATTAACAATGGATCTTCAGACTCGGATAGAGATAGTTCAGTGCTTCTATGCATGCAATAGAAGTGCTACAGCTGTCCTTCGAATGTTTAAGACTCAAAGATGCATTCACAAAGATCCTTTTACAACAACATCGATTGCAAATATCATCAAAAGGTTTGAAGAAACTGGCAGCGTTCATGATAAACCTCGCAGTGGCCGTCCTACAATGGATGACATGACAATTGCAACTGTGAATCCCGTCGTTGAGGAGACTAGTTCAAAATCAAAGCTAGGAGTCACGTCAGTTCGCAAAGTGGCGGAAGAGGTTGGCATCATTTCAAAGACTAGTGTCCATAAAATCCTTCGGCATGAACTAAAACTTTACCCGTACAAATTACAAGTCGTGCAAGCACTTGAGCCGGCCGACAAGCCAAAGCGCTGTGAGTTAGCGAGTTGACTTCTCGACAATCAGAATGTAATCGATGACATTGTCTGGTCTGACGAGGCGTATTTTTCACTCGATGGGATCGTTAACACGCACAATTGCCGTATCTGGTCAGATGTTAGGCCATCAACATGCATCTCAAAATCCCTTCATTCACCTGAGTTATGTGTCTGGATGGGATTTTCTGCTAAGTTTGGACTACGACCTTTTTTCTTCTCCAACACAGTGACAGCTGATTCTCCAGATGCTTAAGGAGCACGTGCGTCCTCAACTTGCGTAAAAGCGCAAATTGTCCTCCTGTATATTTATAATAGATGGTGCCCCACCCCATTTTGCAACAAAGGTACGAAACTTCCTCATCCAGCCATTTGGTGATCGCGTGATAAGTCGAGGATGTGACCGAGAGTGGCCTTCACGTTCACCTGCTGATTTGAATCCTCTCGACTTTTGGTTCTGGGAATGGATGAAAGCGAATATATACCATCATGGTAAGCCACAAAGCCTGGACCAGTTGAGTGAGAAGATCACTGATATCTGCAATGAAGTCACACGCGAAGAATTTGCCGCTGGTGTTTTCGATATTATTCGGCGATTGACTGCAGTGATTGATTGCGATGGCAATCATTTCGAACACTTGATTTGAACATTTTAATCATCAAATATTGGCTTCTTACTGTTAGATTCGTAAATTCCCCTTTATGTTGCGCAATATAACATGGCTTGTGATAAAAAAGTTAATTGCTTTCTCATGTAGATATTCAATTTAAAAGTAAAGCGAATTTACAGACACCCTGTGCGTGAAGTCAAATTCTGTAGCTAGAAACGAAAGAAAAACTACACATGTAGAACAAAGTAGATTGCGCAGGTATGGATTCCTAGATATCATGGCTTATTACTTTTAGCTGCTCTAACAACTTTCTTTGCTAATTTTCACTGCACGTGGAGAAATTCCTTCATATCATTAATTCTATTTTGCTTGGTCTATGTGTTAGAAACTGTGGGGTTGCATCATTTCGAACTCTTTGAATATATCAGCTAATCTCATTTTACCCAAGGGACATTTGCAACGATCACAGAATCAAATAGGTCGTCTCTTCTTCTGTTTGACTAGAAGGGAAACATTGGAACATGCAATACCTATGAAATGGCACAATCTGCCGACACAATACCATAGAAATCGAACAGTAAACAGCCAGTTCAACATTAAACACGCAAAAGTATGCGAAGTTATCAACCGGATCACACAACAAAGAGACACAGTCGATGTCAAGTTCTACAGAGAAGTTTGTGAACGTTTTTCCGTGCGCCTGCTAACTTTTTTAATAGCGATCGGACTGCCCAACATCATCGAGAAAATTTTTGCGAAATGATCTGAATTCTTCGAATCTGAAGGAATCGTGACGATCGGAGCATTTTGAAGGAATTCACAACAATCTGCAAGCGGCGCACGACTATTTTTCCTATCTTTGCAAGACATTTAAAATTTCTTTTTGCCCACTTACTAAGTTCCTGCAGGTGCCATCGTTTTGAATCAGCTTGCACTTTTAACAAAGTGATATGCTTAAACAATCTAACTCTGTGATTGCGATATTATTGACATACAGCAATTGCGATCTTTTCACGTTGATAAACTGGATAACATCAAAAATATTGACAGTTCATGTCTTATCAGTATCATCTGGAATAATGAATGATGAATAATTATCCATGTTACGTGATGTGCACTTTGATACTTATTACTTGTCTTTCGATGACAAATCTTCATAAAAGTCGGGTTAAGCTCCTTTAATCAAGTTTGAGAAATATGTGAAAAAGCACAGGCATAAGAACGTTTTGAAGAACATATACCTACAAAATGTGGGACCTAAAAATTACAAGGGAAAGAGAATCTACGATCGATTTCCGCCCTCCTTATCAATCGCGAGTAGCGTACACATGAAATCTGAAAGCGAGCGTTTTCAGTAGACTAAAGCGGGAGTATATACCGTATACTCGTGGTGGTTACATCTGTTGAGATTTGATAAAGTTATCAATTGCCAGGTTACTTGTCTTAACATGTAATGAGTAGCGCCTGCGTGAAGCGCCTCAATCTCGGATGTGGTATTAAGTGATTGCAGAATGGAATCCGCTCTACACGTGCCTGCGTTAAAGCAGTGCCTTCCTGGCTAATTCACGCTCTCAACAAATGGTCCGGTGGCCTTGTGGCTAGAGGGTATGCTTGCACGTCCTCTAGCTCCAACGTCGCTGGTTCAAACCTACCCACGACTGATAAGGCCCAATAGGCCGAAACATGTCTCGTGGTGGTTACATCTGTTGAGATTTGATATACTCGTATATATTCGTATGAAATACACAAGACAGGGAAGTGGTCAAAGATGATTAAAAAGTCAGAGGGAGAGGTCAGTCAGGCGTAGCCAGCGGCGAAAATCAGTATCGACGGTTGCAAGGTCGCCACACACACACCGATGGCTGGGCACTGGAGCACGCGATCACTGGTCTCGGTAGCACCGCATCTACAAGTGTCGTGGGCGGACAATCCAGTCCGATGCATGAAGGCTGCGAACCTCCCATATCCGGACCGTAGTCGATTCAGCAGCACCCACCAGCCCCTAGGAAGGTCGCAGCCGGGCGGATGGGGATAAAGCGGGAGTGGAACTACCACAATCTGTGGACATTTTCTAATCCATATGGACAGGCGACTAGCTACGGTGCACTGCAATCACTTCTGATCTGACCAAAGACATCTTCATTGCTTAAATGATATTTTAGTTCAATATCTGTTTCTTTATGACATCATAATCCAAGTAACCATGTTTTTGAAATGTGTTTAACAAGGACCTCTCTTCAGTGACATGATGGCAAACAAATTTCTTCTTGTCTATCCGAACTTTAAATTGGTCCTGAAATAATTCCTGTAAGAACACGATGAACTCTACAAAGATAACAAATTATTCACGGTCATAAAATCCAATGAAAATATTGTCAGCCGTCCTCGCTACTCGATCACTGTAAATTGCTCTGCCTCTCAGTCTCTGGCAAGCGAATTTGTTGCCATTCGTGAATATCGATCAGTTACGTAATCTTGCTATCCAGTGAACACGAAGCGGGACGATGAATGCAAAAGAGATTGATAAACTTAAGTGCTAAAGGGCACACTACCGCCGATGTCTTAACTGGGAAGGACACTGTTGCGTCATATGATAGGGTCATTGTCAGGCATTTAGGTTTACACCACGATCTTACGCAATCGTGAGGGAATTAGGGAAATCTGCAAGCGGCGAAGAATGGAGGCAACCACGCCCAACATTGAGAGTGACAGATTATCGAAGAGAAGCTAACGATACATGCAACAGTCAGCTCTGCGTTTGATAGTTTCTCATTATCTGAAGCTACATACATGAGTATGGACGCGGACTCTAGAGAGGCTCGCGGAGGGTGTGGTTTAATTCTCCGATTGTTGTTAAAGATGCTGTATATTTTTTTATCGATCTTTCGATGACGTTCTTGATGAATATGATGAAGCTTTAACGTCACTAATCCCCCATTCTGGAGGCTCAGACGGTGCTGAGCTGACGTAGTCCGACTTTTCTGTGATAGTATTTTAGCACGGATGCCTTTCCTGCCGACTTCCAATGACACCTTCAGGGTTCGACCTCTGGACCCAAAGATCGCTAGGCCAAGCACTAAACCACTGTACCACGGAGACCACGTGCATAGATGGCAATCTACACATCTGAAATACAGAAAGCATCAATCGCTAGGATAAGCACTTAACCACTGTGCCATGGAGTCAATGTCGTTGACATAGATATCAGCTATGCTAGACGCTAATGAAGTCTGGGGAGGACAATACGATGGCACTAGCCTGAACTCTGACAGCGGGACATTCAGGATTCTATCTAGTTCAAGTCTAATCGCTCTTTATTTTGAGACAATTTCTGATGCAAATGTTGTAAAACCTGAAATTATCACTTAGAGTAAAATTCTCGACCGAATATTGATGAAAATAGACTATTTATAAGTACAATACGAAGGCTGATATTGTGACCGGAGATCCACGAATTTCGTCCCCATTCTTTCATGATGGATCTCGCAAGTGATGCTCAGCACAGGGATATTCCAGCATGCCATTTAAAGATCCTACAGGCGATTCTTGAGATTTCAAAAATTGCTAATTATTTTGAACGAGTTATCTCTCTGAAACATAAGACACAAGAACTCCGCTATAAAGCATTCATGTACATTGCTGATGTACATACCGTAGCTTATCAAGTACATTCTGTTCCACCAGTTAAATTGTCTTTATCAGTCAATTCAGGATGTCGTTTCAATTCATTGACGCGATGACGAAAGTCAATGAGAGATTTTGCAAATTGTCCGGATTAGTGTAGATTTGCAAAACATGTCGCACGGTAGCGTCCACTTGTCGCACAGTAACGGTGCAAGAAGTCACAGTCCAACGTTATATATAATTTATATGCAATTCATTTTATATATAATTCTTTTATTTATTTCTTATATACAGGGTGTCCATAAAGTTTGTACCTGGTTTTAAATGGCTGTCATTTTGAAACTGAATGTTCAAATTCAAATTTAATCCACCACATATAATGATGAGACTCATAAGTTTTGCTTACAGCAATATTCTTGACTATCTTATATAATCTCGGAAAACATTTTGAAGAAAACCTGAAGTTAAAAGTTTCTGCAATTGACAATTATTTTCAAGCATAAACTGTACACTTTTGCGAACCCATTAGTTGGTGCCAGCTACTTACATATCCAATAAAAAGAACTGATATAGCACTTTCTTATGAAAAAAGTAATGCTCAAAACATAACCAACGATTAACAATATTTGTTCTTAAAACGGCCGAGTTCAAAGACTGTTTGAAAGTTTAGACATGTGGTTTCAAGAGTGATATAGCCGAAACTTCTTTTCTTATGAATTGAAGAAGTTAGTTTAGTCGGTGTGGTCTTTCCCAATACACGACTAATTAACAAGCAAAAAAATCAGAGGATTAGATGGGAGGTATTTCTGGCTGTCTGGTGAATCGCCACCCCTTCCAATCCATTTCCGGGAAGGTTGTTGGTTAGGAATCCTCGAACTTGTAAAACTTAGTGTAGGTTAGAAGCAGGTTTTGGAGCAGCGTGGGTTTGAGCTTACTTCACCTCTTCAGTTCCAGAATGAAAAAAAAATCAAACGTGGCTTCGTGCCTACTGACAGTAGCACTTATATAAAAAATTAGGATTAATGATCTCATAATGAAGCATTGCTCATCAATCTGAAATCAGCGACCCTGGAACACTAGGCCTATACCTCAGCGACACAGTGAAGAACCCTGTTCTTCAAATTACAGTTGTGTCAGTTGTTCTCTCATTTACGAGTATCAATTTGCGTTTAACAAAAGCATCAGATTTCAGCTCCGCCCCAAGCATCATAATGTTGCATGCGGTCATCAGTAGTTAGCATGCCGACAGGTATTAAAACCTTCCTGCAATTTGAATCATCGTACGCGAATAAATTAATTAAAATTTGTCTCAGCTTTCATTTATATATGCTAATTTTCTGTGCAGCATTTTTAAATAAGCAAGTTTTGGTATTGCAAAGCTTAAATTTGCAATCTAGGATATGCTCTTTGATAAAAAATATGCGTGTGCTGTTTACGAGAAATTCATATGACTGGAACTGTGCCAGATAAGGTATTCAAACATAACATCTGGCAGTTTGTGTTTGAAATGAATTGTGACATCAAGCATTGTTGTAAACTAAACTTAAGGGTCTGATCACTACGTGTGATGAATCAAATTTGATTTTGAACATTTTCTATTAGAATGACAGTGAATTAAAACCAGGTACAAACTTTATGGACACCCTGTATATCTTATTATTTATTCTTGATTTTTACTTTTATTTTTTCAATTGTTTCTTTTATTTCTTTTCTTTTAATATTTTTTAAATCTAATTATTTATATGTATATTTATATGCACTTGCAGAAACTCTAGCTTAACAATTCAGAAATTAGATCCAAAAATGAATGAGCTTCAAACATAGAGGTCTTTTAACTTTGTTTCCTGATACACGACGGCAAGATGAGCATTTCAAAGATTAGAAGATCCATCTGAACTGCTGATATCCAAGCAGAAAAGTTCTTGGATTTCAATGTCTAAAGAGAAACACTGAAGGCATGCTCTAGTTGATTATTCTATGTCATAGATATTATAGCAATAGCAACCAAAAGTTAATCATGAAGTTAGCTACAAAAAGAAAAGAAAACCCAACAGGGAGATGCAGAACATTCGGAGAAGTTGACGAAGAATGCCTAAGTTATGGATTTCTGCCTAGATGCAGCAATCTTGAGTAGAAATTGAGCGTTATGAGTCTACGGCAAACCGAAAAACCAATCAGACTGTGAAATTCTGCCTGTCGCTAGTATAGAAACGGTTTCAGAAATCATTGATCACGCGGTTCGATGTCATAGATTCATAAAACTCATACATCGAGGAAGTGATGCCAGTTTGGCAGAAAACTGTGGCGACAATTCGGTTACACCACTCTCGATTAAACGCACGCACGCGCGCGTGCTTCGAGATCGTGTTATCGCTCGCGGTGTAACCATGACCAGGGGTCATCAAAAATTAATTGAACCTCAATTAATTGATTGCGCTGAATTTCATTTATCAATTAATTTATTGTATTCAATTCCAATTATCAATTAATTGATTGCTGTATGTCCCAATATCAATTGATTGATTGATTCATAATCAATTAATTGGTTCAATTATTTTATCAAGTTTCACTCCATTGTAATATATAGCATAGCATTACAATTCACCTAAGATTTTCACTTCTTCCTACGCATCCACTATACAAAATTCAATCTGCTGACTCAATCTGACACTTCTCAACTCTCTGATCTACTGTATATTCTTCAACATGATTGCCCTTACTTGTCAAGCTTCGAAAGTCATTATCCATGGTATTTGAAATTATGTTGATAAAGTAGCCTAGTATTAAGCTGAGAGTTCATAAAATGATGATAATTATTGAAATCTGAATCAGTAAAATCAGTGAACATCAAAACTATGGGGATGCACAATAATCATACAATATTAATACCGCCATTTTAACTGATTGAATCGAGTTCCAATATGAATACAATTATTCTAGGCTAACTCTATTTTATAAAAATATAGGCCTACATGTTTTTCCATTGACTAATTAATAATTATCGATCAGTTAATTGATAAATTCAATTATCAATTAATTGATTGGGTACATTTCAATATCAATTAATTGATTGTCTGTAATTCCAATTACCAATTAATTGATTGCCCAGGAGTCCAATGACAATTAATTGATTGGTCAAACTTTCAATTAAAATTAGTTGATTGGTAAAAGTATCAATTACAATTAATTGATTGGACTGAGCAATTTAATTGCAATCAATTTTTGATGACCCCTGACCATGACTAAGCTGTGAATTTTTCGTGCTACTCACTTGCCGATATTTTTTGCCGAATTATTTGCACAAATGGCTTTCAGCTGATTCTATGATATTAAGCTTTATTTCACCTGTTCAATATCAAATGGCGGGATATCTGATGTTGCAAACGGACTCACCGACATGAAGCCAGGAACACAGGAGGCAAAACTGATGACACGGGAAGCTGAAGGAGTTAATTTGTCCACAAGGACGTTGAAAAGGCCAGGATGTAATTCCCTAGTCTCTCCGACATCTGTTTCTGTCACCGAATCGGACTGTAATTCAAGAAATCAATAATTGAAATGAGAATGCGAGAATCCGACTAAAATCGGACTAGAATTGAAACCTGCTGTATGGTTTGATCTCTGCCATCGATTTAACTTCATAATGAGAAAGTATTTTTTTTGCAAAGTACACCGACAGTGCACCCGGACTAGCTGGCAAAATTCAACCAAGTCTATCTTAGTTCTTCATCATTGTTGATAATTGGATGATATTCCGTACATCAATACAGTGCATGATGTGGCGGGGTCCAAATAAGCTTTATTATCATGTATCACAATGCAGATTTTGGAAAGTATTAGATAGGGATCTTAGGCAAACAATTAGCCGCAGTTTGTATTCATGCAATGAACGTTAGGACCAGCCGTCCGATTAATGTCATTTCTGAGATACAGATGTCTCACGGTGAGAGGAACACATCGTCTAGATAAACTACAGATCGAATCACAACAGAAAATATCTAACTAGCTCACCGAAATTTGTCCATCACTAAAAATTGACAAATTTGATTGTGTTTAAAGCCATCGTCCAAAAATGGATGCATAGACTAGATTTTTCCTGTCGCGATTCGTTACGCAGTTCTTTGAGACGAAACGTTCCCCTTACCATGTATAATTCGCACCTCTTTCATTACGTCAATCATATGTCTGGTTCAAAAGTTATGGAGGTAATGTGCAATATAAAGGAAACACCGAGTCCGCAAATATGATTGAACTTTTGAGGGCCTCAAAACAACATGTAGGCCGAGGTAAACATCTTAAAAGGCCGAGTACTAAATATGCGGCTCGAGTTTCGTATTCTCATGCGAGGGACTACTTTTGGGAAGATCTTATTTTAACCGATTCAGTCAAATTCGTTGTTATAGTAAACTGCGTGTAGTAGGCGTAGAGTTCTTCATACAGAGTGATCATAAAGATCATAGCATGTAGAATTTCTATGATTAATATGATGTTCAGAAACTTACTTTACAAAGGAGTGCGCATATTTCCAATTCCGTCACTTTCCGCACCAGCTCTTGATGATAAGCAACGTTCTGAAACTGAAGAAGAATGCGCGTCAATGTGACTATGTATAGACGTCTCAGATCTCTAATTTCCTTTTACATTTGTTGTGAGCATCATCTCCACGTTGTATGCGTGCTATGTTCTTAAATGCACAATGCATGCTATTTCGGCACACTGTGGATGTTTGCTACGGCAAAAATGCAATGGTCTCCGTGACACAGTGGTCAAGTGCTTGGCCTAGCGATCCACTGGTCAAGAGGTCGAGGCCCGAGAGTGTCATAGGAAGTCGTCATGAAGAACACCCAGACCAACAGATTACAACGCTACAGATATAATTCTGACTTTGTCATCACCGTCGAAACTCCCAGTATGGGGGAGTAGTGAGGCTAAACCATTCATCTTCATCATCAAAATACAAATGAAAGAAGACAGTATCTTTATATCTTTACATGACGATAGCCTAATTACTATCAAGACATAATGTTCTGAGGGACATCTACAACCTAGAAAAATTAAAAGAAACAACCAAAATCAATTGATTAGGTTAGTTCTGGCCAACAAAACTCTTGCCTTTGACCTAGCAGGAGAGATGCCAAAATGTTGGTATCTCTGTCTGTGAAGCTTTAATGTTACCACTATCCCACTGGAGACTTGGACGGTGCCGACACTGTCACATTTGTCTGGAGCCGTGTGATAGCTTTAGTCCGGATGCTTTTCCTACCAATTTCCAATGACACTCCCAGGGCTCGACCAGCATTTAACCACCATGCCACGGAGACTACCAGTTGTTACATAAATGATTTACTTGAAGCACTTTTAATGCCTACTATTCGTTGAATCCCCACTTGACAAACAGTATACTGTTTCAGCTAACGGAATGCATTTCCAATGGAGCTGACGGCATTTCTCATCGTCGGTCTACAGATGGCAACAACAGAGCTCCATCAGTGGACGGATAGTAAGCTTATTACGGTAACAGATTCTATAGTGACAGACAACAACAGACAAGATGGAGGTTACCGACGCGTTGAAGTGCCTGCTTGCTGATGGACTGGATTCTCTCGATAAATCGTTGGTGACTGTTAAGCCAAGGAAGGAGATGGAATCCTGCTCCCTGATACCATTTTCTGACATCTTAATGCTAAGTTGGTCATCATCTCCTTTGAGTCATGACTGCAGGATATTTTGAGTTTTTCAAGGATTGAAAGAAACAAACCATTCGGCGCCGAATAGCCATTCGGAGAACCTGAGAAGGTCTTCATTAAGAACGTCGCATAACCGTTGACGCTGTTAATTGTTCTTTATTACTCGCTCATTGGATTTGAGGATTGTCGTGTCATTTACCTACATCACCAGTTCATTCAAAAGGCAAAAGAAATTGATTATTTTATTTATTTCAACAACCCCATTTTCCTTGAAAAGGGGTAGGAGGAGGGATTGTCATAAAATAACAAATCATGATCAGAAGCACAGTCAGTAGTCAGTGTAGCCACTCCATGTATTCTCCATTACACCTTTTGACGCGTCCTTGACAATTCGCTCTGTCCTTCGCCTTCTTTTTCCAAGTGCTCGTCTTCTTCTGTGCGCTCAAGGTCTCTCTGGAAACAGTCCTTCTAGCAAATCCTTGGCCGTCCCCTTCTTCTTGTCATTGTGTCATCCATCCCTTCCAATTGTTTCAATATTCCTTCGTCTCCCATCCTCACCACATGCCCTGCCCCCTTCAGTCACTTTTCCACCACTTTCTGTGTCACTGTTTTCTTCAATCCTATTTCCTCCCTGAACTCCGTCATTCTTCGTTCCTCCACCAACCTCACACCACAGATGCGCCTTATCCAGTTATTTTCACATACTTGCAACATCTTTTGCTGCTGCTCGGTTAGTGCCATCGTTTCTAGTCCATATTTAATTGAGGAGTGACGATATATGACAGTGACAGCTTTAGAAAATCGATGAATGAATATGATGTGTCAATTTGATAAATACATTTCTAATATTCCAGTCAGCATTATCATGTTGCTGAAGATTTATCGATTCCCTAAACAAATCTAATGCTGTTTACCAAGTTTCTACGTAGCCTATATCGATCATATTTCGAGCTCTGATGCACATATCATGACTAAATCAAACTGAACATTCTGCCAAAAGTTCAATACCAACAAAGGTCAACTTCAAAAAGATGAAATCTGACATGTCTTCATGTTGCAAGAAAATCTCACTCCGAGTGATGGAATTGTTAGTCAAATCGTGTTGCTGATTTGTGAGACAAAGATGTTATGAAGAGATGTAGATTTTGCTCTTCCTTTGATTGAAATTCTAAAGGAACGGAAGGCATTAAGTTTAAGTGCGACATAAAGTTCGGCGTTCGTACTGAAATGAAATGAATTGCATTTTTATAAATGAATATAACATCATTGATTTTGAGTTCATCAGACAGTCGGCTGGGGATTGGGTCCGCTACCTGCATTTGCTTTTTTTAGCGGGTACGGATATTAATTATCATTTCATTTATCTTCATTAGGTGACTGAACGGGAGGTTTTTAAATTCACCATTGCTTGATCGAAATCAAAAATAAGATCTCTCCCTTTTTATGTCACGAGGTTTTATTGTAAATAAAATAAAGTGACCCGACGCGTTTCGTCTTAAAGACTGTCTCAAGGGTCTATTCGTTATTGTCTGACGTCTATTCATTAAATTTGGCATTTTCGACGCAATCCAGCGAGATTCAGCCGTCTTAGTAGATATCGCCGATTTCTGTTTATCCAAAATGCTGCAGTTGAAATAATTGATGTCCATCATTTCAGCGGTATGGTGTTTTAGATGATGATCACTCAGGGCACTTTTCTTGTCTCTATTTCTGACACTACGTTCGTGTTCATTATGCCGTGATCGAAAAGGTCGACTACTTTGACCAATGTACTTTATTTGACAGATTTTACACGAAAATTCGTAAACTAAATATTTGTCGTTACAGTTATATTTTGGACCGATCTGTTTACAAATGTCACATTGACAAAGGTCTTTATTATCTATTTTAGATTTTATTGTGTTCTGTAGTCTCTTGCCTGGTCTGGCTGTAATTCCCATGGGCAGACCATATTTACGTTTAAGTTTATTCATTTTTCTATTACAGCTATCGCTGACAAAGTCTAAAGATAAGTTTATTCAATTAGGAGGCTTATCCAATGGTTTTATTTTTCTGTTATTTTGATATGGTTTAAAGCCATTTTCCGATAGTCTTTTATTCATAATATCTAAGGCAGTAGCTTCTTCATTCGGACTTGAACAGCGTTCTGAAATATATCTACGACTGTTACTAACAAAATTGTCTTTAATATGGTGTGGGAGCCAACTATCTTTCCTAAGGCAAATGCCAGAATGGTTGGGCTTACTATACCATTTATACTGTATTTGATTATTTTCAATATAAATAGTCATGTCTAAAAAGTTCAGACCGCTATCTTTTGGTACTTCAATGGTAAATTGAATATTTTTGTTAATTGAATTAAATGTATTAAGAATATTCGAAAAGATGGCTTCATTATCTCTGGGGAGCGGACCCAAGATGATGTCATCAATGTATCTTTTAAAGATTTTCGGTTGAATTTTATACTTATTTTCTAAAATTTTTATTGCTTTTGCTTCTATATAATTCATAAAAATTATCGCAAAAGGTGGTGAAAAATGTGTGCCCATGGGGCAGCCCTTTACTTGCAAGTAACAATAAAATTTACTTGCAAGTAAAGGGCTGCCCCATGGGCACACATTTTTCACCACCTTTTGCGATAATTTTTATGAATTATATAGAAGCAAAAGCAATGAAAATTTTAGAAAATAAATATAAAATTCAACCGAAAATCTTTAAAAGATACATTGATGACATCATCTTGGGTCCGCTCCCCAGAGATAATGAAGCCATCTTTTCGAATATTCTTAATACATTTAATTCAATTAACAAAAATATTCAATTTACCATTGAAGTACCAAAAGATAGCGGTCTGAACTTTTTAGACATGACTATTTATATTGAAAATAATCAAATACAGTATAAATGGTATAGTAAGCCCAACCATTCTGGCATTTGCCTTAGGAAAGATAGTTGGCTCCCACACCATATTAAAGACAATTTTGTTAGTAACAGTCGTAGATATATTTCAGAACGCTGTTCAAGTCCGAATGAAGAAGCTACTGCCTTAGATATTATGAATAAAAGACTATCGGAAAATGGCTTTAAACCATATCAAAATAACAGAAAAATAAAACCATTGGATAAGCCTCCTAATTGAATAAACTTATCTTTAGACTTTGTCAGCGATAGCTGTAATAGAAAAATGAATAAACTTAAACGTAAATATGGTCTGCCCATGGGAATTACAGCCAGACCAGGCAAGAGACTACAGAACACAATAAAATCTAAAATAGATAATAAAGACCTTTGTCAATGTGACATTTGTAAACAGATCGGTCCAAAATATAACTGTAACGACAAATATTTAGTTTCCGAATTTTCGTGTAAAATCTGTCAAATAAAGTACATTGGTCAAAGTAGTCGACCTTTTCGATCACGGCATAATGAACACGAACGTAGTGTCAGAAATAGAGACAAGAAAAGTGCCCTGAGTGATCATCATCTAAAACACCATACCGCTGAAATGATGGACATCAATTATTTCAACTGCAGCATTTTGGATAAACAGAAATCGGCGATATCTACTAAGACGGCTGAATCTCGCTGGATTGCGTCGAAAATGCCAAATTTAATGAATAGACGTCATGAGCTAGTGTGAGGAGATATCAAATCCAAGACCTGAGTATATAACCCGCATCATGTAGCCGTGTCAGTGTACCCTTGAGACAGTCTTTAAGACGAAACGCGTCGGGTCACTTTATTTTATTTACAATAAAACCTCGTGACATAAAAAGGGAGAGATCTTATTTTTGATTTCGATCAAGCAATGGTGAATTTCATTTATCCCATATGCCACAAGCATTGCAGTGGACTCAGGTCTCTCATCGGCATAGTGAATTTTCAGTGTCCTACTTGTGTCCATGGCAGCAGAAGTGTGGTAGATGTTGAGACATGTTAGATAGACGATGAGGAAATTGAAATCGTGAAAGAATTTCACTATCTTGGTGATCTGCTTTGCTACGAGGGTGGCGCCGAACGCGCCGTTCGTGCTAAAATCGCGTCAGCCTGACGCAAATGGAAGGACATAGCCAGTCTGCTCAGAAACCGCTACATTCCGCGCAGGTGCCGAGGTAACGTGTAATATATGCATTTGGAAGGTAATATATGCATTGTTACTGAGCCTAAAATCTATGACATCAAAATTCCAAGATTTTGATCTGCAAAAGATTCAAATCTATGATCATTTTCTACATAGTCCATGCAGTTCAGAACATTAAAGAATGCAGAACTTGAGATATCCAGGGTTCCAAATTGTAAACCATAGGAATCATCTCAATGTCATTTTCACTGGGAATGCGAAGGTGGACGGTGAGATGCTCCTACCTCAATGGTATTACATAGCAAATTAGACGGCTTTAATCAAGCAATTAAGGCCGTCTAATTTGGAATTGGAGATATATAAACGACTTCCATAGAAAAATGACAGGTGAAATATCGGCTGACAGACCTACTTACTCAGTAACAATGTATACCGTAATGACAAATTCCCTATCTAGCATATGAAAGATATTCAAGAAATCTCAATCAGAGTATATCTACGTGTATTCATAGCATTGCAGCCCGCTTTTTTCCTACTTTCTGCCCCGTTCATTTCAATAACGCACAATAGTCTTGACATAGATATTTTCGGGCAGCAATGTAGGACATTTTCATGCGCTTACGCGACCTGAAAAATCCTACATCATTGCCCTCAAAAATCCATGTTAATGTTCTATAAATGACAAAATTAAAGTGTTTAAACTAAAGAATGTGCTCAAATGTACGCGCATTCAATGCATTATTGTCCTCAAAAATTCTTGTTTTATTATCACGCAAGCCGATGAAAACGATGGACTCCTAGTCATTGTCAATCATCGATGATCAACAATCTACTAGTATTTGGTGGACAAAGTTTGTCGAGGGCTGGTTTTGCTTTCCCTCCATATACACAGGACGATTTATTCCACTTTTGTACCTGGATAGTAGAACTTTTCCAAAGTCAAGCTGGTATATAGATTTTATAATAATTTTGAAGGCGGATATCGCTTCCAAGTATTCAAGTTTCAAATTGTCTTCAATATCCTTGAACAAATCATTAGTCCCTTATGTTTTAAAATCAGGAACATGAAGATTGAAAGGCAGACATGACTCTCTGAACCATTCTTTGTCCTTTAAAGCAAAGCGGCGAAATGTTGCGTCATCTGTGGTTCCATGACAGCAGCATCCTAACTTAAGCGCACACAGCTTGAATTACTGCTTCTGTTAGGCATGTCGAATAAAGTGCAATCGAAATTAAACTGAAAACTTCAGCCTGCTATCGCTACATTCATAGATTTTTGTGGAAGAGTTCCCTGTCCTGATGCTATAGATATTTAGAAGTCCATAATAAGAACCAACCTTAAAGCAAGGTATCTGGTCTTCCTGGCCTAGTAATTCCGTAATGAATCTTGCTGAATCATAGACATCAGTGAACGAAGCTGTGTTGAGACGTCACTAATCGTTCCTACCCACAACAACGCAAACACGTCAGACTTAGGTAATGATTCTTCGCATTAGAACAGAGGCCACTTTGCACTCGTTGTTGCAGTGGCATACTTAGAATGACGCAAAAGTCATGTGAATGCAGCGTGATCCAGACAAAAATATCATGACGACAGCGAATGCATCCGCTGATTCATCCAGCTTGCAGGAAGAGAACAATCATCTTACGAGCTAGAATGCTTGAACACGTACCCCTCCACTACAACTAGAATGACTTCGATGAGTAAATGTTCACCTTTCTATGAGGACCAACGGTGCTACGATGCGAAAAGACTGAGAAACACTGCCACATAGGACGGGAGCTATTGACACTTTCTTCCTCAATTCGCGCACAAAGGGCTTAATAGCATGGATTTGTAGATCTTGAAACGCTGAATACAAAAATCAAATCCTTAGGTGTCACAGCCAGTCGCTTTCAGTTATAGGTAAGGTTAAAGGATTCCCATTGGAATCCAATGGGAAAATTCAAGAAATATCTATGGATTGTGAAACACTTGGCAATTTTCGCACATTTTCTTCGGCAGAAATGAAACTATTTATCAGAATGCCATGAAATTTGAAACATGATTGAGTTCAGAACATCAACTTCGATATAAAAGTTGAAGTGAGTCACATGATTCAGTATTTGATGTCTGAGAGCCTCTACAAAATGAGCAAATTGCATGTTTTGATTTCATTTTGGCGATTTAAGTCATTTTGTAGAGGCTCTCAAACATCAAATACTGAATCATGTGACTCACTTCAACTTTTATATCGAAGTTGATGTTCTGAACTCAATCATGTTCTAAATTTCATGGCATTCTGATAAATAGCTTCTTTTCTGCAGAAGAAAATGTGCGAAAATTGCCAAGTATTTCACAATCCATAGATATTTCTTGAATTTTACCATTGGATTCCAATGGGAATCCTTAAACCTTAACTTTAACTGAAAGTGACTGGCTGTGACACTCAAGAATTTGATTTTTGTATTCAGCGTTTTAAGATCTACAAATAGATGCTACTAAGCCCTTTGTGCGCGAATTGGGGAAGAAAGTGTCAATAGCTCCCGGACTAATAGATGGTTTTGATACCGTACACTTAAACATGAGTATTTATATACTTAGCTAAAAACAATATTGTAAGACTTTGCTTCTTTACGTTTTCTAAAACTGAGCTATTAAGCATATTTTTAATGTGTTTAAATGCTTGAAAATGCGCTCATCCAAAATATATACGTGTGCACTTTAATCCCACTTATTTTGTCAATTATGTTAGACTTCAGCAATTAAACAAAAACAGCATCACATGCAAGGGACTTGAAAAATGAAGAATTTCCAAAGCACGCTTTTATGGTTGTTGTAAATCATCAGAGGTTGCATTCCACAAATATGCTTAATTCTGCATCTCAGCAGCGTTTGATATTGAAATTTGTATATTTTTACGCAAATGCTATTGCTTTGTTGTCTGGCATACCATACATGGATTGCATTCTGTATGTATCAAATGTAACCATTGTGATGACCAAATGATGCCAATAAATGATTTAGACGCCAGCATAGCGTACATTTATCCGTAATTAAATGAAAATAGCATCACAAGCATGCGAAAGCGCGCTTTTATGGCTGTTGCCAATCTAATGCATTCAACAAGTATTTAGTATCTATCCCTAGTTACATTTGAGATGCACAGAATGCCAGACTAACACAGCAGCACCGTATACAAAAAACATGCTAATTTCAATATGATGGACTTGCTAAGTCGCCTTGATGCTTTATTTAAATTTGATGAGATAGGAAAAAAGATAGAGCTGAAGGAGAAAAAAATTATCCCTCACCATGCGTGGGATTTGTCGGTCTCTTGCTAACACATCGTCGTAGGCTTTCGTTATGTTAGTGATAACCGTTCGATCGGAGTCAGTGATATTTGGCTTTCTACACTCTGATACACGCTTCACATCTTCAACATGCCGCTTCATGCGATTATCGTCTATGAGCTTGGCCCGTTGGTCTCTTTGTTTGGCATCGAGAACCACTGCAATAGATACATAAGATTGTGAGAACAGCTTTCATTGAATACGTGTGTAAAACTGCTATACATATGAAAAATATAATCGCATACATGTTGGTGTGAAATCTGTATTAGTTTTCAGCAAAAGACAGAATTAGACAGGTCGTCTCTCCTTCTGTTTGACTAGAAGGGAAGCATTGGAACATGTAATACCTATGAAATGACACAATCTGCTAACATAATACAATAGCAATCGAACAATCAGCAGCCAGTTCAACATTAAACACGCCAAAGTATGAGAAGTTTCAGTGACTGTTATTAACAGGATCACACACCAAAGAGACACGGACGATGTCAAGTTCTACAGAGAAATTTGTGAACGTTTTTCATGCGCCTGCTAACTTTTAATAATGATCGGAAGGACCAACATTGTCGAGAAAGCTTTCCCGCAATGATCTGAATTCTTCGAATCTGAAGGAATCGTGACGATCGGAGGATTTTGAAGGAATTCAAAGCAATCCGCAAGCGACGCACTACTATTTTTCCTATCTCTGTAAGGCATTTAAAATTTCTTTTTGCCCACTCAGTGAGTTCCTGCATGTGCCATTGTTTTGAATCAGTTTGGACTTCTAGCAAAGTGACATGGTTAAGCAATCTAATTCTGTGCAGCAAAACGATTCCAACGACATGTTTCGCCCGTTCTCTGTCAGGTTAGACACGGGAATGACAAGTTAAGTGTGTAATACAGAAGATCACACAGATATAGCCAAGGTAAACCAAGGATGCGGAGTCCTATCATATTGATTGGACTCCGACTCCCACTCCAGGGGTTGATAGGACTCCGACTCCCACTCCGGGGGTTGATAGGACTCCGACTCCGACTCCCACTCCGGGGGTTGATAGGACCCCGGCTTTTGATTGGACTCCGACTCCCACTCCGACTCCAGGTATAGAGTATATAAAGCCTAGTTTTTTGAAAAATTAACTTATAGATCATTATAGGCTTACCTGAACCTATATTTAGTGATCATTGCTGTATCAATTATCAATCATTTTTTATGACAGTTGATCAAATGTCGCTTTCAGTTGGATGCATGCGACTCGGTTCCTCCCATCTTCTTGATGTGGGCTTCGCACGGTTTTTCTCCAGTCTCTACCAGGCAGGAAAATCCCCATTCTCTCCAAAAAATATGATTACACCTTCGATTTTAATATGCGCTTTAGAGGAGACATCATACACGACTAACGTGAGGGTGAAGAGGTAATGTTCTCAAGCAAACTAGTATTTCATTTTTGTCTCTGATGTGACCTTTGGCGCGTAGGTGTGATCGAGGCTTCTCTACTAAATCACCGATTGAAAAGACAATCCATATTTCACTATCACGGTTCATTCCGTCAACTATTACAAGTTTTGAATGCAGCAGTTTCTCTGTACTTTTGTTTGACGGAGAAAGTTGACATCAAGACAGTGACAGCTATGCACGAGGATAAATAATTTGTTTGTATTATGTTTCGGGTCTAGTTATAGGCTGGAGTCCGGAGTCCTATCATTCTATAGGACTCCGACTCCAGCAAAAATGGTAGGACTCCGGGACTCCGACTCCGCATCCCTGAGCTAAACTATATAAAGCTATGTAGTATACTACACTGCGAATATGCAAAGAAAAGTTAGTAGCTACTTTTTAATCAATTACAGCACAAAGACAGGAAATGTCAACATGGAAGAAGTAAACACATAACATGTTCCTTTTGTACACAAAGATCTGGAGCGGTGGTTCTCAACCGGTTGCTGGGGGCCACGAGAGGACATCAGAATATAGTATGTAAGGCATACATAGCAAGCTTGTTTTGTTTTGTACTTAATCAGTTGATCAATCACGCCGCCGTAAATTAAGTTAGTAAATTGCGTGAATGTCATTGGAGAAAAAAACAATAAGAGCTATATTTCGCAGTGTGCGTCGATGTGTGCGTCAGGAGAAGAGAATTTAGCCTTGATCAAAACTAAATATAGGAATCGCCTTGATGTTCGGAGTGACATCCGTATATCTACTTCAAACTCAAACAAGTATCAAAAAGCTTGTGGTTTAGGGACAAGAATAGAAATCCCATTGAAACATATAGCACTTACATGTACATCAACGTAAATCAACTTAGAAATGAAGAGAGAGCATCTATTGAACGAAAAATGAAAATGAAGCTTTTGCGTCACTTGGACGGTGCTGACATAGTCAGACTTATGGTGCGTTGTAGTACTTTTAGTCCGGATGCCCTTCCTGCCGACTTCCAATGACACCTTCGGGGCTCGACCTCTGGACCAAAAGATCGCTAGGCCAAGCACTTAACCACTGTGCCACGGAGACCACATTTTTATTGTAAAATAAAAATCGAACATTGTCATGAGGTGTATCAAGGAAATAATGAAGACATACAATTTGATAGTACCGTAACAAAGAAATTGAAAGAAGAAATAATTAACTATTAAATCGAGTAGCCTATAGAACAAGGGGGGCACAGTAAAATGATCAACTTAGAAGGGGGCAATGGAACATACAAGGTTGAGAACCACTGATCTGAAGTATCACGTTTAATGCACAATGCTTCTAAATTTTTATGTGTCACACTTAACTTGTCAGTTCCTTGTCTAACCTGACAGAACCAGCGAATCGTTGGAATCGTTTTGTTGAATACTAGTACAAACTGAACTCCACCATGAATGCGCTTTACCTTTTTAATGTGTAAGTTAGTCAAGGAAACAAATTCCTTCCATATTATACATATATGTTGTATTACATAAAACAAGGGATCTGGAACGGAGCGGCATCAAGAAATCTTGTAATCTGTTACGCGTATGGTTGTGGAAAGACATTAATCTCTGTATTCCTCATAATTGCAGCAGAATAGATAGTGACGCACTTTTTGTAACAGTGGCGAAATTATACCGCTCCAGATCCCTGCACAAAACTGTCAAGTTATTAAAATGCTTGGCATGCAGGCCTACTCACATTTGATATTTTTTATAGGAAAGCCAAATGTTATGATGTCATTAAAATTTTAGATTTATCAATATATTTCCACTATACTTTTCATCCATATTCGTTTTCAAGAAGAACAGGAGGAATGACTGAAACACATTCCTGGTAAATTCAAAATTATAACGGCAGATCCGCGCATTATCGAAAATTACTCAATGATAAAACACAGACAAGATACCTTAAAATCCCAGACATAGAATAACATCAGCCGCCAAGCCGAAATTCGATCACATCATTTCGACAATTAGGAAACGATTTATCAAGGAAACGAAATCTAGGGGGATTCAGTCCCCTGTAAAATATGATTAAGAGATAAGTGAAGACACGTTCGTCTGTGAATGAAGGGTGTTGGTAATGCGACAGTCCTTTGTTGTCAATGAATGTTCTTGTATTACAGATCAATTAGTGTAAAGGATATTCTTTGGACTTTCAGTTTCAAGTTTGTTGGATCCCTCAATTTTCCTATTTCATGCAGCATGAACACCCCATTCATCAAAGCTTGGCATTATAAACTAGTGGTATTTAGCAATTATTGAAAATAGAAAAATAGGATATTGAGTCGTATCCTCAGTTGAAAAATGGAAACAAACCTGAATAGCTGCTATTTCATCCAAAATCAGGAATCATCAGCAGGCCTAGTTCACATCCATCAACATCGACACAACTCCTTATTTTAAGTCGCAGGCGTGGCCGGGTTAATTTGAAATTTGCAATTAGCAAGTTAGTGAATTTTCTACGGGCATTCATGTAATTATACATAAACATTGAAACAAATCTTATCGCCAGCCTTTGGGTCATATGGCATTATCACCCTCGTCGATAGGGCTGCTTTTATATATTGCTTCAATGTTGAAGTACTTAATAACCAAAAAAACACGCAAAATTTCATTTTTATCCAAAAAGTGCAATCTGCGTCGCATTGGAATAACACGTGTTTTTCTTTGATTCTGTCTGACAAGAAGAGGAACTCACTAGAACTCGGCAGACGTGCAGATTCGTAGTAGGCATAGTGTGTACATCATTCTGTGAAAGTCTCATTTTCGGCCTCGCTCCCTGCAGAAACTCGTTCTGGCTGCCAGAAAATAAGTGCTTCTGCAATGCGCGCCTAGCCAAGTCAAAGATAGACGAATATCTATGTCAATTTCTGTCGCTTGCCACCACTGCACACAATGGCAGGGAAAGAACTATGGGATAGAATCCACACGCATTGTGTTTGCAAAAGCAGTATTTATTAATTATTGCAGGCATGGTAACTTATGCGATTTGTCAGTAGTATGTATAAAGTGATATTTAATGAATGCCGTCGAAATTGCACTAACTTGCTAATTGCGAATCTCTAATTAATATTGCTCAAGTTGCCACGTAGAATAAACTGATATAGTCCGGGAGCTACTGACACTTTCTTCCTCAATTAGCGCACAAACGGCTTAATAGCTTGGATTTGTAGATCTTGAAACGCTGAATACAAAAATCAAATTCTTGAGTGTCACAGTCATTCGCTTTCGGTTATTGGTAAAAAGGCAAGGTAAAAGGATTCCCATTGGAATCCGATGGGAAAATTCAAGAAATATCTATGGATTGTGAAACATTTGGCCATTTTCGTACATTTTCTTTTGAAGAAAAGAAACTATCTATTAGAATACCATGAAACTTGAAACATGATTGAGCTCAGAACATCAACTTCGATATGAAAGTTGAAGTGAGTCACATGATTCAGTATTTGATGTCTGAGAGTCTCTACAAAATGAGTAAAATCGCCAAAATTAAGTCAAAACATGAAATTTATTAAAAACTTGCACTATAGTGCAGTTCATGAAATTTCCTTGATAGTCCGTTTCATGAACATTCTGCAATACTTACCATATACGGAGGTACTAAATCGCTAGTGTATAAGCACAGAAATAATTTGCAAACATTTAGCTTCTTCAAAGTGATCCAGTATCTTTTTGACCGCGGGAATAATCTACGTGACTGTAAACCTCATTATACAATGTCATACTACCGCAAAAATATTACTTCTGTCAAAGTATTTTCTGGTTATGTGAATTTGTCACACCAAAAATGAAAAATACACATTATGTCACATTTTACTTTGAGATGAAAAAAACAGGGCCCACCCCTGTTATAATTTAACACAGCAATTTCGATTGAAGATCTTCCTCCGAGTCAGCCATAAGGAATATTCTCGTAATTTAACACGGCAATTTCATTGACGGAAATAACCGAGCATATCTTGGTGGATAAGGCCGATTTTTGATCGTAGTTCATGTTTCAAGCATGTTTCAAGTTTCATGGTATTCTAATAGATAGTTTCTTTTCTTCAAAAGAAAATGTACGAAAATGGCCAAATGTTTCACAATCCATAGATAATTCTTGAATTTTACCATTGGATTCCAATGGGAATCCTTTTACCTTGCCTATTTACCAATAACCGAAAGCGAATGACTGTGACACTCAAGAATTTGATTTTTGTATTCAGCGTTTCAAGATCTACAAAATCCAAGCTATTAAGCCGCTTGTGCGCTAATTGAGGAAGAAAGTGTCAGAAGCTCCCGGACTATATCAGTTTATTCTACGTGGCAACTTGAGCAATATTAATTAGAGATTCGCAATTAGCAAGTTAGTGCAATTTCGACGGCATTCATTAAATATCACTTTATACATACTACTGACAAATCGCATAAGTTACCATGCCTGCAATAATTAATAAATACTGCTTTTGCAAACACAATGCGTGTGGATTCTATCCCATAGTTCTTTCCCTGCCATTGTGTGCAGTGGTGGCAAGCGACAGAAATTGACATAGATATTCGTCTATCTTTGACTTGGCTAGGCGCGCATTGCAGAAGCACTTATTTTCTGGCAGCCAGAACGAGTTTCTGCAGGGAGCGAGGCCGAAAATGAGACTTTCACAGAATGATGTACACACTATGCCTACTACGAATCTGCACGTCTGCCGAGTTCTAGTGAGTTCCTCTTCTTGTCAGACAGAATCAAAGAAAAACACGTGTTATTCCAATGCGACGCAGATTGCACTTTTTGGATAAAAATGAAATTTTGCGTGTTTTTTTGGTTATTAAGTACTTCAACATTGAAGCAATATATAAAAGCAGCCCAATCGACGAGGGTGATAATGCCATGTGACCCAAAGGCTGGCGATAAGATTTGTTTCAATGTTTATGTATAATTACATGAATGCCCGTGGAAATTTCACTAACTTGCTAATTGCAAATTTCAAATTAACCCGGCCACGCCTGCGACTTCAAATAGGGAGTTGTGTCGATGTTGATGGATGTGAACTAGGCCTGCTGATGATTCCTGATTTTGGATGAAATAGCAGCTATTCAGGTTTGTTTCCATTTTTCAACTGAGGATACGACTCAATATCCTATTTTTCTATTTTCAATAATTGCCAAATATCACAACTAGTTTAGAATGCCAAGCTTTGATGAATGGGATGCTCAGCTTAATTTCCGTTTTATGAGGACACCTGCTAGTAAATGATCATTCATTTTGATATCCAACAAGTTTCACACTACTTACTATATACAGAGGTACCAAATTTTACCTCTAATTACCGGTTCTTGATCACAGTCTGCGAACTAGATATTAGTTCTTCATAAACGATCTTCAATTTTTAATTGAAAACGAGTGCAGAAAGTACATTTTAGCCAGCGTGTAACTTCTCGTAAGATTCAAATATTTCCATGACGTTGCTGATTGCACATTGTGTAACATTAACTGCATTAGCCGTAAAATCAAAGAATATTTCCCCTTTATCCACGAAGACATTCACAAACATTTCCTTATTAGATGAAATAAAATGAAACTGATAGCGTGTAGGAAACGTCATTCATTAAACCTATGCCATCCATCTTGATAAATTAACAAGGAATTTTCATTTTATTTGAAGCTCTGTTATTTGTTAGATTAAGCGCAAATTAAGCGGATTATCAAGGAAATTTCATGAACCGCACTGCAGTGCAAGTCTTCCAGTGCAAGTCTTCTGTAAATTTCATGTTTTGACTTAATTTTGGCGATTTTACTCATTTTGTAGAGGCTCTCAAAATACTGAATCATGCGACTTACTTCAACTTTTATATCGAGGTTGATGTTCTGAACTCAATCATGTTTCAAATTTCATGGCATTCTGATAAATAGTTTCATTTCTGCCGAAGAATATGTATGAAAATTGCCAAGTGTTTCACAATCCATAGATATTTCTTGAATTTTCCCATTGGATTCCAATGGGAATCCTTCAACCTTACCTATAACCGAAAGCGACTGGCTGTGACACTCAAGAATTTGATTTTTGTATTCAGCGTTTCAAGATATACAAATCCATGCTATTAAGCCGTTTGTGCGCGAATTGAGGAAGAAAGTGTCAGAAGCTCCCAAACTAATAGGTAATTCTGCAATTCTACTTTCTTTCCTACTATGTGGTTAATGCATACTCATGCGTTATTGAGCGCAACAATGGTAAGATAAAAGGAATCTAACTTAATGTGCATGTTTGTTGCATCACCTGCGAGCTGAAACTAGAGAGCATCAATGATCTTCTCCACACATCACATAAATTGAAAAAGTCAGTCAATTTCACTTACTATCGGTTGCCATGCCAACACGCAAACATTTCTGGAATCGGCAACGTTGGCAATTGTTTCTCGTGTTCCGGTCGATTACGCAATCATTATTCCATCTGCAGCTGTAATGAAGATTTTTTTGTACCGTCCGCCGAAAGAATCCCTGACAAAGAAAAGGGAAAGCTTTCATAAGTGATGTAGATGTCAAACTGAAATAATGAAAGGCAAATTAACACGATCAAAGAAATTGAAGTTTCAAAATATTCAGGATTTTGTTTTTTGGTTCTAACAACCTCATTTTCCCTTAAAAATGGGTAGTGGGGAAATGTCATACAATAAATCATAACAACATGCATCATTTATTCTTTATTTTTCTTTATCCGTTTAACATCCTTTTCTCCACCTCCGTTGGGTTGGACGATGATTTTTCATGGAATGCCTTCAGGTGTTCCAATCGAGGTCCAGTTTCCCGACAATCTGTGGACACTGTTTCTTCCCAGGTCTTCTTTGGGCGGCCTCTTGGTGCTGGTCAACTGATCTTCATTTTCCAATCTTTCTTCACCCAACCGCTGTTTTTCCGCCCCACAGGCCGAGCTATCGCAATCTGCACACCATCATGGGTTGAGAAACGCGTCAAGAATCTTATGAGTGAAAAGCTTGCTAACAAGCTGCAGCCGCTCTCCGCCAGATGGGATGTCTCTTCTACAGATGGTATTTCGGTAGAAGCAGCTCTACAGTAAATGAGTGTGTACCCAAATCTAAAATCTTCACCAGAAGCACACGCAGAGCTAATGCACTCACATGCTATCTTGTGAGCTTAGAACGCGCACGCACTGTGAGTCGCTCGAAAAGCTTCTTCGTTCGCACGGCACAGCTTTGGAATCACCTCCCCCACACCAATACAATCTTGATACTTTCAAGAGGCGTGCGAACAGGTTTCTGATGGGGACAGCTTGATCAGATTAGAGGATCTGTTTTTTCCTTTTATTTATTTAAAATAATACAATTTGCTGCTTTTTCATTGAGTAACCCGTTGCTAGTGGTGAAAATTCTGTAAAAAATCATGGCCTTCATCGATCGACTGCAGGTTCAGGCGCGACCGAAGGTCTTCGCTGGCAACTCTATCCTCGAGAGATGCTCAACACATCCATCCGATCATCCATCTGTCTGCTAGCACCATTCCCCTCTTTTCTACAGCTGTCAAAGCCCAAGTCTCACTTCCGTAAGTCATGCAGGCTCCAACGCATGAGTCGTAAATCTTGCCCTTCATCCAGTATGCAGTAGCACGACTGGTAACTCTCAGAATCTAGGTGATAGCATTCGGAATTTCTTTCAGCCCGATTGAATTCGTGTCATTGACAATTTGACGCTATTTGAATCTGTCCTTCGCCTTCTCCTTCCATCTTCTCCAGTTTTCTTCTGTGCCCCTCTTAATAGTCCTTCGCCGTTCCCTTCTTTGTGTCATTGTATCCTCCATCGCTTCCGCTTGTTTCAATTTCGTCTCCCATCCTTACTACATGCCCTGCCCACCTCAGGCTCTTTTCCACCACTTTCTGTGTCACCGTTTTCTTCAATCCTACTTCTTCCCTCAGCTCCGTCATTCTTCGTTTCACCACCAACCTTACACCACGGATGCGTCTTATACAGTTATATTCACACGCTTGTAGCATCCCTTGCTGCTTGCTGCTCAGTTAGTGCCATCGTTACTAATCCGCATATCAATCCTGACAAGAGACATGCTTCCAGAAGCTTTCTCGTATCCTCTTACCAATTTTTCTGTCCCCCACCAATCCTGCCACTTTCCTGTATGCCCCAGCAGCTCCGACTTGTATCCAATTTTATCAATGACAGAAATTCCCGTTCTTCCATTTTCGGCGAAGTTTCGTAAGTCTCAATTTTTTGTACGTAGTTTGGTACTTGCAGGTTATCGCCCCCCAGGTTATCAAATTTGTCTAAAATCTGCCCAAATGAATCAGTCGTTACCAAATTTCAGGTAGACGCACATATGCATATTTTCTATCAACATACAAAAATTTATGCAGATTGGACTACTACTATTGACATTAGAGACGATAGCGTGAAGTGTAGCGATATCAACAGCCTGATCTGACTTCGTCTGTTCGACGCATTATTGTTACTCGTGTGAGCATTGTTCTCTCTCCCTCTTCGTCTCATCCACTGCTATATGAAATCGTCCCACGACCACTACTTTGCCATAACTTTCTTAAGCTAAAAATGTTGCTATCAGAAAGGTGACGTGGTCATTATCGCCTCACGAGTTGTCGGGAAATGACTTTGTTGACCTTAGGTGCTTTCTGCTCAGACGATGAGGTCAGACGAAGCTGCAGACATCGCTGCACTTCAAGTTATCGCTCCTAATTCAAAAAGTAATTGTCCGATCTGCACATAATTCTGCATGTGGGCATACGTGTCTCTGAACAGATTCTAAATGTCATTTTTACGGATTTTAAACAGATTTGAAAACGTGGGGGGAGATAACCCATAAGTACCCGGAGGTTTTACATAGCATTTGAAGTTCCAAAACTGTTCGATGTCTATGGCATGTATCTAAGATTTGTCTCTGTCCAAAGATAGCAACCGTCGAGATTGGACGAAAGGCTGATATCTACTCATGAATTTCATGACTCCTTTTTGTTTATAGAACATACATAATTATCATGTAATACACCACTCTCTGAGTCAAATGACATCAATCTCTGAAAATAAATGAAATGAGTAATGCAACTCTGATGGATAGGGTCACGTGAACATCAATCACCTGACCGCGAGTCCTTTATCAAAATATTCCCAAAGCAAGCAAGTCAAGATTGATCGTCTTTCACAATAATACCTGATGAAAGAAAGTAAGGTGTAACACTTTCATGATTGTTTCTCTTACTTCTTCTCTGTATGGAACATCTTGTTGAATTTAGTCCAATAACTTTAATATCCTAAAGCAGGGTTCCTTAAGAAAGTAGAAGCGATTTAACAACAGAATTAAATATTTTGTTTTTCTGCCTCAACATGCTAGAAGTGCAAACTGATTTAAAGCGATGGCACATGCAGGAACTTAGTAAGTGGGCAAAAAAGGAATTCCTAATTCCTTGCAGAGATAGGAAAAATAGTCGTGCGTCGCTTGCGTATGTTGGCGCACGAAAAAACGTTCACAAACTTCTCTGTAGAACTTGACATTGACTGTGTCTCTTTGCTGTCTGATCCGGTTGGTGACAGTCACTGAAACTTCGGAGAATTTGGCGTTGAACTGGCTGCTCATTGTTCGATTGCCATGGCATTGGGGCTGTTCATTAACTAAAATTCTGCCGGCAGAAAATTAAACCGATTTGATATTCTGCCGGCAGAATATTCAGCCGACTTAATGAACGACAGTATAACACCGAAACTGGCAGAATATTCAGTCGTTCATTAAGTTTTCAGAATATTCTGCCGGCAGAATATCAAATCGGTTTAATTTTCTGTCGGCAGAATTTTAGTTAATGAACAGCCCCATTATGTCAGCAGATTGTGCCATTTCATTTACGTTACATGTTCCAATGTTTCCTTTCTAGTCAAACAGAAGAAGAGACGACCGGTCTAATTCTGTGATTGCAAGTTATTTTATCAACATGCTGTTATAGGCACATATAAAGTGAAGGGATAATGACCATGAAACAGTTGACAGGAAGGGCATCCGAACTCAAAGTACAATAACGCTCCAGAAGAGTTTGACTGTGTCAGCACCGTCCAAGACCCCAGAATAGAGAGTCAAATCAATCAGCATCATCATTGCCTCATTATAAAAACAGCTGTTACAAATAAGGTAAACCGATTAAATTTATAATTTAGAGATTACGTTCAGTTTTTAACGTGCATGTTCATCAGATTGAAGAGACCCTTCCTGCAAATTGCACATTGTAACTGTGTTTCATAAAATATGCCCAATTGCATCTACAAACTAAGAACCCCTTATTTTACAGATAGCTTCTGTTAAAGTTAATAGAAATGCCTGTGGATGAGTCTATTTGTTTATACGTCAATGATAAGAGAAAGGTTGCGTTTCCATGGCGAAGCTTCGTTCTTCGAGATACTCGCACATCAGAACTTACGCAATAAGGCTTGCATCATCCTGTGGATGTCATTGTCATGTTGCTGTTAGATCGCAATTTTGTGATGAAAAAGCAATCTTTTGAACACCGATATTGAATAATTAGTAAGCGCAGTTTATAATCCACACGCGTGATACCAACAATTAAGACTAGAATTTTCCATGTACAATTCGATTTAATTTTAATATTAAAGTTCTGCAAGAGGTGTGCCTGGTTCGTTTGAGTTCGAATTCGGGATTGAAATGTTATAACAAGATTTACTGGTTTACTGAGCGAATAAGAGAAGATTAATTTAAGTAATAAATTTCGGGCTCAATTTCCTCTTTGGAGAACTACATCGCTAAGTTTCTTCAGAAGGCCAATAACTTGTGATTGAGTTCCAAGGAAAATAACAGTTTATTTTCCTCCCCTTTTTTCATAAGGAATGTCTTTTGACTGAAGCACGCATTCTTCTCAGTGTACAATATTTTTGAGTTGGAAAGAGCAAGGAATTTTTGAGATGTCAATTATTATTTTATGTTAAGATGTACACATAAATGTGTTTTTTCGATTACCATCCAGTAATTATTTTCAAGTACAAAAAACTACGGCGAACTAAGAGAACTCTACTGCCAACTGCAAAATGAAAAACAAAACATTATGCAATCGAAGAAACATTATCTACAAAATCCACTGTAACAAGTGTGATGAATTTTATATTAGCAGTACCATACGACCTCTTCACATCCGATTCTTAGAACATACAACGCATCCTACATCTTCCGCATTTAAGCATATTCGAACGTGTCAAGCACAACATTCCGACCTCAATATTGACATTCTGGCTCACAATCATGACAATACAAATTTAAGACTACGTGAAGGATTCATTATTAATAAATATAAATCTAAAATAAATAGTAGAGCAGAACTTGACAGTTATCGTGCTTTTTTACTAATGACAGCTTCTCATTTCTTCACTACCTCATTTAACATAGTATTCATCAATCCTGTCAGGTCAATTTTTGCTCCTGGTAAAGATATTTATTTTTTCTTATGCATCGTTGGAAAAGTTGACTTTCCAATACAGAAAGTGTCTGGAAAAGTGTCACTTTTCCTTACTCTTTTTACTTTTCCATACACTTTATCATGTTTTTGAATTCCCTTTTTAAAACACATCATTTGTATTAGAGAATCACACTGCTCATAATTTATGTAGAACACTTTCAAAACAACACTATATTGCATTTACATGAGTTTGCAATGAATCAAAATCGGCAAAACAATGTCTAAAAATTGAGCACAACATTGTGACAGTTAGAAAAGGTAATAATTTTCGACGAATCACTGGTCGCAACAGCCGAGTTGCTTGACGTTGATTTGTCTAAATCACCAGAAGGACCCATTTTACTTGATATGGCTAATTTCGAAGAATTGGTGTTATCAATATATTTGAGAGCTGTTTGTTCGTTTCTCCAATTAAAGTGCTTCTTCAGAACTGCTGAAGATGTTCCAGCTTCTGCTAGCACGTTAGCTGCGCTTCTTCTCACTGCATGTCCCGTATAACTAGATGGATTTCGAAGACCCAGAAAAGTAGCCATTTTGACTGTCATTTTCGCTAACATACGTGTATGTACACCCATAGGCTGCTTGGTGTAATAGCCTGAACCATCCTTTCGCAAGCGAAAACATTTCATAAAATGCCCGTCAGAGACCGAAAATTGAGCCAATAAATTGTCATATTTTTCAAGGTATTGACACATCTCAATCGGAATATTGAATTTATTTTTCACCTATTCTCCTTTTTGCTTCGATACGGTGTAGTTTACCCACATTCCTGAATGTGAATCGAATTCAAAATCGTCTACATCTAAAGACACCAAATCAGCGCACCTCAGTCCACCGTAATAACAAACAACAATAGCTGCTTTTACATGGATGTATTCACCTGTATTTGGAACGTCTTTTAAGAACGACAAAATTTCCTCCTTTGTAAAAGTACTAGCTGTCTTTCTGATATACCCCGACTCGAATGATTTGAGCAACATCGTAAGACGAGGAAATTTCTGAAGTTTCTCACCAAAATTTAATTGAAATTTGTTATTTATCATTGAATAAACTGACCACAAAGTACTACTCGCAAATTTTTTGATGTTCCTCAAGTAGTCAAAATATTGCAGGAAATCTTCTTCAGTTGGTCTTCGATCATTGAGTTCTGCATAGTCGACGAATTCTTGCCATCTGGTGCTATACTTTTTAGAACTTTTCATTGGATTAACATCAGCAATTATTTCATCACTTGATCTCTTCATCCTCAAGACGATTGCAACATCTAATGAATACAAAAGCCTGCATCACAGCAATATTTCGAATTTGAAATTTGTAGTGTAGATTTTATGGATTGTGATTCCTTTGCAATAATTTGTGACCACCAGAAAGGTGAATAAATGAGAAATTGCCATAGATAGTAATTGAATGCATAAGAAAAAATATCATTCCTTCATTGGAAAAGTACTATTTCCATACTCGATCGCTGGCGCTCTCTCGTGTGAATAGAAATCCTCGTATGGAAAAGTAGCACTTTTCCAATTTCAGGAAAATAATCTTTTCACCGTGCGTATAATGTAGATATCCTGTCACTTTATTTTACCTGTAAAGCAGATTACTGCACGGGCGTGCAGTAATATTTTCATTATTGCACTGGCTGAATTATAGATTTCTATATAGATATATGCGATTGAATTATATAAAACCCGCTTATTATTTCACCATAGAATTAGATTAGTCATAATGATCATGATATCGGTGAAAAATAAAATTACCTACACAACTCGTGCAAAGATATACATTTTTTGCTTTCTCCTCGATCAACATTCGATGCCCTCGCCCTTCGGGCTCGTGCATAGATATGTTGACCTCGAAGAAAGCAATAAAGATGGATATTTTGCACTAGTTGCGTAAATAACTAATAACGTATGATTCTGTAAGGATTTCTATGTCCACAGGGTAATAAGTTCCGCAAAGCAGGTAATTATTTTCCTGGTTGGAAATTATTAACCTGGTGCAGACTTCTATGAAAAAAGTCATGCATTATAACAGATAATGCATAGATTTCTTTGGTAATTATTTGTCACAATAACCTCGAGCCTTCGGCTCTCCGTAATTATACCAAATAATGACCTCAAATTTATGCATTATCTATTACGTAATCTAGTACAACCTGTTCATATCTACATTCTATCATATCATATCACTGTAAATTACCATGTCATTTCATATCATTGTAAATTATCATCATCTCATTGCAAATATCATTTTCAAATTCCTGATATTTCAAACTTCTACTAACCCTAGTTTTTTTTTGTACCTGACGATGATTACTGGATGGTAATCGAAAAATTTTGTACATCTTAACATAAAATAATCATTGACATCTCAAAAGTTGCTGGCACTTTCCAACTCAAAAATATTATATCATTACTAGCCAGGGCATCTTCCAAATATTCCTCTCAGTGCTTCAAGACCACAAAGGTAAGAAACCATGAACTATACGGCAAATATTTTTTCGAAAAAATAGAGCAAAATCACATTTAACGAAATGAGATTATATAATCAGAGATATAGTCTTAAAAACGACTATATGAAAAACATGAAAAATCTGATAAGATGTACATTCATTTCCCCCCACGTGATGAAAATTAGAGGATATCTATTAACGCAATGAATTCGATGACGTATGATGTTGATCAGAAATCATCAACTGTCATGCCTTGGTAGCTAATTAGTGAGTTATAGAAAAGCGGAAAATTTGAGAATATGCTAATTCTCATGAAATGTTTTTTTCTCACGATCAATATAAAAACCAATTGATTACGAATTGAAAGGACGTGATGCAGTTCGATACGAAAAGGTTTCACGTGTTTAAATAAAAAACGAAGCTTCAACGTCACTACTGCCCTTTACTGGGGGCTTGCACGGTGCTGACACAGTCAGACTTTTCTGGAGATTTGTGGTACTTTTAGTAAGGATGCCCTTTCCGCCGACTGCCAATGACACCTTCGCGTCTCGACCTCTGGACCAAAGGATCGCTAGGCCAAGCACTTAATGACTGTGCCACGGAGACCACACCAACTTAAATAAAATCTTGCGGAGGAAGTCCGCGTTGGAGACGAGCTTGTACCTTCTTCAATAGGTCACGTTGACGGCAGAAGTCATCTCCAAGTGATATCGACAGCTCATTGTCCTGTTATTATTGACAAAATGCTGCCAGCATTCATATTGTGGAGAGACATCATATTAGCATGTCAGTCGACTACGTTACACTGTATTTATTGGAGTGGTCTTCTTCTACATCTTCTTTGTGAATATCTTGACCATGCATATTTTCAAGTTATTGGTTAGGAAGAGTCAAGTTCATTTGAAGATCATCGACAGGCATACAAGGAAAACATTTACATGCAGAAAATTCAAAATTCACATAACTTGATTCTATATCTTTGCCAATAAACAACCGTAAATGGTCTTGTAATGGATATTATTACAAAAAGCAACATCGTAATGAAAGATACCTTTTAGTCATCTATCTCACTGCTACGTCGTGCACAGTCTTTCTCTTTCCTGGGTGTAACCTTTTGTAACAGTCTCAAATTGAATGAACATATTAGCTCTGTTGTAAAGAAGGCCTCTAAGAGGATGTATATTCTGTGAAATTTACGTAGAGCAGGATGTGAAAATGACTTACTGTTTGAGGCCTACGTTGCATACATTCGACCTCTGCTAATATATGCATACGGATGTTTTTGCAACTCTCCTAATTATTCGCTGAATGAGTTGGTGAGAGTTGAAAAGATAGTTTTCCGAATTATCGGCAACCCACCTGACCGTGAGAACTGTCTTTTGGTCACTGCGGACAGAAGTTGCTTGAAACTTTTGAAAAAATTGTTAAATTAACGTTCCATCCACTTCGCAAACTATTTGTTCCTAGATCGGCTTCTGCAAACACTCGGCATTCAGCAACTGCATTGTTGATTCCCTTATCAAGGACGCGACGCTTTAGCCAATCTTTTATTCGATTCTTTAAATAAAGTTGTTAACTTATCCGAACTTTATTAACTTTATCGAAAGGCTTAAAATTTAAAAATTTTCCAAACTTTGGGAAAATTGGAAGATTTGGAAGTCCTTAAAATTGGAAACTTCAAAATTGAAGTGGAGGCAATAGACTGATAATTACAGTCGCTACTCATCAGAACTGCCGCAGTGTTTTTTGAGGTGCTCTACGGGTCAAATTCTGCACCGTCGAATTTTCGACTTGTACCGTGGATTTTGAACGTTCATCCGTTACATGTCGTGAGCCATAGCCAACACTATCAATGCCCAGAATTCATCTCAAGATAGCTCATTAACATGGAGAATGGAGAGAAGAGATACGCTATCGTTATCAACACTCGCAAGATGCATGTCAGTCATAATCAAGACAGCCTTTTCTTTGTACGACCTCCGACTGAATGGTGTAGAAAATATTTGATCGACTCTGATCATATGAAAATGGAAGTTTTATGTTAGTCACTACTCTCAAGTGTGCAAATTGGCGACAATTGCACTCACGATTCCATTTTCTACTGCTTGGAATGAACGGGGATTTTCCAAATTGGGCACTAGCTGTATGATGATAAAATACATCTCTATGTTTGATAATGAGTCTCTTGTCTAAATAGCACATGTAATTAACTTCAAGACTTGAAAAGTCACCTTGCACACGCACATGCAGAATCGCGAGTAAAATTCACTGCTAAAGGCTAAATGTTATACTGCATTCATCCTGAGTGCATTAGGCGTACACAAATGAAAGTCGATCTTGAGACGATTTGAGTGTGACCTGTGGGAATGATCAGATGACCCGTAGCAAAAGCCTTAAAAAAACCTGGCAATAAGTATTGAGTACTTATTGACGTAATAGTTGTCATTCTCTTCGGCTATTCAATGAACTACGAAAGACCTTAGGTGTCAATCTGTTGATTGCACAGAATTAGACAGGTCGTCTCTTCTTCTGTTTGACTAGAAAGGAAACATTGGAACATGCAATACCTATGAAATGGCACAATCTGCTGACATAATACCATAGCAATCGAACAATGAGTAAGTTCAACTTTAAACATGCCAAATTGTGGAAGTTTCAGTGACTGTTATCAACCGGATCACACAGCGAAGAGACACAGACGATGTCAAGTTCTACAGAGAAGTTTGTGAGCGTTTTTCGTGCGCCTGCTACTTTTTTTAATAATGATCGGAGGACCCAACATTATCGAGAAAACTTTTGAGCAATGATCTGAATTCCTCGAATCTGAAGGAATCGTGGCGATCGGAACATTTTGAAGGAATTCACAGCAATGCGCAAGCGACGCACTACTATTTTTTCTATCTCTGTGAGGCATTGTAAATTTCTTTTTGCCCACTTATTAAGTTCCTGCATGTGCCATTGCTTTGAATCAGTTTGCATTTCTAGCAAGATGATACGCTTAAACAATTAGTTCTGTGGTTGATTGATATTGTTTTCAATTTTAATTAAGTGATTACTCACGAATGCCAATTTCAATTAATTGATTGGAAAGAGCAATGATAATGTTTGGCAAGCCTTGTCCATAGACCCTTTTCCTAACTTGTATGGTGCTCCGGTTTATATGTTCAAGTATAAATGTTAATAAGATAATATTAAGTCTCTGAATATTTCTTTGTGTCGATGTATTAGTGAACTTTTCAGGAATGACTGCATGTATGATGTAAGACCCACTCCTCTTGTCACAAGTCAAGTTGCAGCTTGAACCGTTATTACCGCAGAAGTTATGACGCAATATTAACGCAGTACGCAGATATATGAGCGTGGCCTTTGATCACATGATACCCTCGAGATCACAGTTAATTGAGTGAATTCAAAACCTTCTAAATCTTTAAATCAATGAAGCCATTGACCATCGTAAACTGAATGAACTGGTCAGACATTTGACGTTTGACAATACCAGTGACCCTACCTGACGATATTTGTAAATACCAGAGCTTGAACCAGACGGAGTCTTAAAAAACTGAAAAGACGGCTAATTTTATTCAACTCTTATTTGTTAAGATTTCTATATTTTCTGGAGGCTTTATTGAGAGCTAAAGCATTAATACCCTGAAATTTCTATTAATACCATAGAAGTAGATAACAGTAAATCTTGATAAATACAGCAGCGGCGTAGGGTGCCGTTTTGAAAAAGGTATTCAAGGAAAACCTGAATATAGGGTGACCCACATACATTTCGTCAATCTATTCATATGCAAAAGTTTACATGCAAGACAAATAATTATATATAATGTAGCCTACTGTATACGGACATGTGCAAAACTTCGCCTTAAATCCATTTATGCTTTGCTTACATTTTGTATTGATGTAGGCCCGACATAAACGTTGCGAACCGCTTCTTAAACGTTGAAATCATTATCTTATACAACTTGTATGTGTAGTCTTAGGTATAGTGTGCAGCATTAGTTCAATTGCATTCGGTGTAGAAATGTCATTGAAGTTCTATCTAACTCCATTATCCACTTTTCCTTTTTTATCCATCGGTTTCAACGTTGTTTCATAATATTCTTTTTCATTTCTATAACTATTGGTGGCCTTTTCTATTTCCACTGCCAGTATCTGTAGTCGATACAGTTTATTAGGCGTCTGTAACGTCTGTACGTGTATGCGGCATTGTTTGGAATCAATGTTAATAGCATGTTAAATGTAAGAATGAGTATTATTGGTGCTGTAAGCTTCAAGATTTCCACTTTTACCAGTTATTGTGCCAAAGCTGATGAATTTTAATTCGCTACCAAGAGACGGCTCCATTGAGTTCTTTTAAGAGCTGGTTACTCAAATGGCTACAGCAGCTTTGTCCAAAATGCAAAGCTTTGTTTATCCCGGCTTAGCCGTGCAGCGGACAATCACAAAGATTGCATAGTGCCAGTTCGCCTGGGCATGGAATAGAAAGCTGTCCTCAGACTTGAGCAAATTAAGCACGAAAATTCCTTGGCAGCCGTAGACGCTGCGTTTCGCTCTACAGGGACTGATCAGTACGGTTCGGAATGGCAACGAGCCTTTATAGGGCAAAATGCAGCGTCTATGACTGCCAAGGCATTTTCGTCTTTAATTTGTTCAAGTCTGAGGACATCTATCACATTCTTTTCATTATGAACGACGCAGGTTTCGATACATTTTACCTTTCGCATGATATTCGCGTGCTCAGCATATTTAAATGGTATATAAGCATATAAAAAATGTATTTCCTGTGCTTTATTTTTTCAACTTTTCGCATCGTGAAATCAGTTAAATAAAAAGGATTTTCAATACAACGAAATTGCTACAGGAATTCATTGGCAGGTCTCCCAGCTGACGAAATGGAAACGAGAGTGATAGAAAGAAAGCGACACACGTAGCCAGTAGCGCATTTAGGGATGGGGTTGGCCATCGGGCATATGTCCCCCTTCAGGGATTAGTCGCAGGCTTTTGCAACAATCCCAGTTACGAGCGCTACAGGAGAGCGATCTTTCACTGCTTTAAAATATCTCAAAAATTATTTGCCATGGGAGAAGATCGACCACATGGACTAGCCCACCTTTACAAACAGAGACATTCAGTTCAATCTCAACCAATTTTTAGATAACTTTGCCATGCGGAGAAGACGATGAAATGATTTTTTTGTAGGCACAGTACAATATTGACCGGAAATTCCTGAATGCAAAGCCAATTTCGGCTTCTCATGTGATGTGCAGATTTGAATTATAATTTGGAATTATATAGAACTACCGAAATTTTGAAAATTTTGTCATAGCTGTTTCTTTTTATTTTTTGCACAATATTTAACTGCTGAAGATACCATCAGTATAGTATAAATATATCATATAGTATCAGTGTAAATCAGTATAGGATAAATCAAATTAATTCAATTCAATTCACTTAAGTAAGCTGGCAACAATTTACTATTGCATAACAGGTCAGAGCTACGAATGAATATAATTAGTTACCCCCCCCCCCGGAGGAATTTCTGGATACGCCACTGCACGTGGCACTTACATGGTTCATTGGTGTGGGCCGCGTCCTACAGACTAAGAAAGCAAGAAAGAAAGCCGGCACCACAAATATACGTCTTCTAATGTTCATGGGGTGAAATGAATCATTGCTGGTGTTTGTTTATGTTTCAAAGGCAAATGCTCTGTGCTTTGCTCTTCGTTGTTAAACAATTCGCTGGCAATAAGATTTCGTCACAGTTAATCTCTTATGAGCCACCAAGCACGGACCGGTATTACGAAAGAAATTAGTTCTACTGTCTCGACTAAGTCTAGACTATGACTGACAAATTTCAAGATCTTGTCACATAGCAGCCTGTGGCACTAAGTCAGTCGTAATGATGGATTGTTTGTATTTGTAGTCTGGATCCTTAGTAGAAAGTCCCGCCAAAAAACATGCCCGCCACTGCTGAAAATGAAATATGAGCACTTATCCAATAAGAATTTATATTTAGAACTTCACACAACAGGGTGGAATTCAGCGATGTCTGAATATTCCATCAAACTGGTGAAGCACACGAAATTTCATGCGCCACATGAACTGACACGGATAGCTGTCGTGCACGTGCAAGCGAAGACAATGCCAATAAATTCATGGCTGCGTTCAAGTTGAAATGAATTGAGATATTGAATGACTCGTGCTTCGGGACTGATTGAAAATTTGCCGTCTAGACTCCAGAGGATATCTAGGTCAGATAAGTTCATAGATGTATATTACCGTATAGCTTACAGTGCATCCACCATAATTGAAGGAACTGTCGATGTTACTTGAAACATGAGACGAGAGGCGTCAAGTGCTTTATGTAGCATAAGCAATGAGTTCAATTACAGGTGGAAGCACGATAAGCTATGCGGTATTATATTTCCTGCATGATATGGAGTTCTTGCACTAGTGCGAGGAACTGCAGTGATATTTCAATGCATTCGATGCATAGATTGCCAATGCAAGAGCCACTGATAAGAATGCAAAGAACTGCAATATCATGCTGGAAATAACGGAGAAACACTGAGGACATAATGGTCGGATTGTTAACTATCTTTGCTAGCTTTGATGCCAGATCTCTTTATTCAGTAACGTCTTAAAAATTCGAGACGCATAGAAATCCCTAAAATACGGACTCAAGATACAAAGCACAGTAGAATCCGGTGCATAAACCAGTCTGTCGAGAGTAATAGTCGACTGGATATATTCATGGGGCGTTCGCTAATTGCGCAATCGGTGTTTTAGACATCCAATCCTCCCCAACCTACTGGGCAGCGATTTACGAAACCTCAACTGGAAAGGACTGGCTTCCCTGTCCTAGCCCTGCTTCAGATGTTTGGTGGGCCGCTGCAGGTCGTTAGCACCGGCAGTTCCAATTGTAAAAAGATACTAATTCATTGATAGTGAATGCTAGGACTGCTATGACCGATTGACATCTGCCACACGCAAGTGTCAGTTGGTCAGAGCGACAGGTCTAGACATTGGGCGATAGTGGGTTCTTTTGCATAGCAAATCCAACTAAAGTTTATTCATTTCATTCACTGATTATTGCACAACGCGATATGGCTTCAGACGCATGGTGGACTTAGATTTATTGATGTGTGGTTACTGTAGAAGTACTCACGGTCATACGGTTAGAGTTCACACGGTTACAGTCCGCTACGGTTTAGCGGGCTGTAGCGTTCGAACCGGCCGGGTTCTTGGCGGCCTCTGTAGTCAAAACCGGTCGCAACTAGGCCGTTGTCTCTGTAACATACTAAGACCGGCAGCCGCTCAACCTAGATCGTTATCATTCAATTTATCGATTTCTATGTGGGATGCAGTAGGCCCACCGATACTCCGAATAAGCAGGAGTGAATGAAGCACAACGACGCTGATTATCATCAATTAGACAAATATTCGTACTTTGATAATATATATTTTGCACACCTATGAAAATGATTGAGCAGCAATACGCGACTACGCGCATTCAAGATATAGAATAATTTTGCGATAGATAGTCTAGCGAACACATAATTCTTAAAAATCATTTATGCTGAGCATGAGATTTCGGAAACTCTATTCGAGATGGAGTACGGCTTAAAACTAGATACATAGGAAAATAATTGTCTATGAATTAGTACTTAATCAGCATCGACGTGCCTTCACTGCCGTCAAGCCAACTATGAAAGCCTCACAGCACTCATTACGAAGAACCAAACTTGAGCTACTATCAAAATCCTCGTGAATTTAGTGATGAAGTGACTTGTTACCAAAGCTTTCAAATAGCTGTCTTTGAACATTATTCCCTACAAAACGAAAAAACAACAAAAATTGATAAATTTTCCTCATGCGTTGCAACGGTTATTCCAAGTACCTAAACTTCTTTATCATCGCCAACTTTCAATAATATCGCACAGTTCTGTCAGCCGCTGTGAATATGATTTGAAGGATAAAAATAAAAATATGATTTAAAGAAACGGTTCGCAATATCTGCGTCATAAAAAATGTGTAATCATACTCCTCCAATGTTGCAGTTCTATTTCAATTGACTGGACAACTAATTCTATACAGCCAATTTGATGACCAGGCCTTCAAAATATTTGGCAGGGTCAGCGATTACGGTCAATCACGATTAAATTTTCGCGAGCAGCATCCATCATCATGTAGTGGCTTGCATTTTGCAAAGATAGCTGCTACAATCATTGCTAGCGGCTTAAATCGTGATTGAAGCGCTTCTCAAATGAACCAAAGATGTAAAAGATATAGCTACATGCAACAATTCGCCATCTTTCCCAGTATCATCCCACATGTTTGATGTGGCATGGCATGATGTCAGAATAAAGTTTAGAAAAAACAGTGACTAGGCCCCACCAAACGATACTGTCGAAAAAACTAGATTCTGAAAAAAGATTTCGAGCAAAATAAATTACATCATCGCATCAAAATAAGCTATTTTTCAAATGGTCTTGAAATAAGATGCAAAGCAAATTCAAACGACTGCACATAAATTATTTGGAGTCTAGATATGACCAATCTAAAAGGATATTAGACCAAATGTAATGGAAAAGGCAAAGATCTCTCTCAAGTGACTAATTTCGATTGAAATCTGACCAAATTAAATGGGAGAAGGTATACTAGAACTTGTAAAACTAAAAATGCTCCAGAAAAAGTAAAATTCATTGCACGACATTTTTGACCAGTGTACATCAAGAGATATTTATGCACACTTACCTTGCAACCTTCACAGGTAAGGACACGATAATGGTAACCAGTTGCAACGTCTAAACAGACCTTGCAATCTTGAGGCTCTTCACTGAGGTAGCTGGGAACATAACCTGCAGAGAAAATTCAATAATTCCATGAAATGGCAACAGAGAATAAGTCACGATAGAAATATCTCATGATTTGCATGACGTGATCAGCATTCCTGATTGAATTATGCACAATAAACCAGGATTGTTAAAATTTGGTAATCGACGTAGTGGCCTTGTGGTAGGGTGTTCGCTCTGTGTCTGGGAGACCTGGGTTCAAATCTAGGTCGGGTCAAACCTAAGACTTCTGAGATAGGTACACTTCATTCGTCCTAAATAGTCAGCGCAAAAGAGTGAGCGAGATAAATGGAACTCAGCCACATGTAAGGGCAGTGTGTCGCCGAATGTTCTTTCGATAATAAAAAAGGAACATTAATTTTTTTTGCTGTCAAAAGCCCATCTGGAATTTCGGGCTTTTCAAACAGCCTTCCGTGAAATTTTCCTCCACACTCGGCAATCTTCTATCCCTATTAGGACGGGAGCTACTAACATTTTCTTCCTAAATTCGCTCACTAAGGGCTTAATAGCATAGTTTTGTAGATCTTGAAACGCTGAATACAAAAATCAAATTCTTGAGTGTCACAGTCAGTCGCTTTCGGTTATTGGTAAATAGGCAAGATGAAAGGATTCCCATTGGAATACAATGGTAAAATTCAAAAAAATATCTATGGATTGTGAAACTCTTGGCAATTTTCGTACATTTCCTTTTGCAGAAAAGAAACTATTTATGAGAATGCCATGACATTTGAAACATGACTGAGTTCAGAACATCAACTTCGATATAAAGTTGTAGTAAGTCACTTGATGCAGTATTTGATGTTTGAGAGCCTCTACAAAATGAGTAAAATCGCCAAAATGAAGTCAAAACATGAAATTTACTCATTTTGTAGAGGCTCTCAGACATCAAATATTGAATCATGTGACTCACTTCAACTTTTGTATCGAAGTTAATGATCTAAACTCAATCATGTTTCAAATTTCATGCCATTCTGATAAATAGTTTCTTTTCTGCAAAAGGAAATGTACGAAAATTGCCAAGTGCTTCACAAGATATGTTCATAGATATTTCTTGAATTTTACCATTCCAATTTGAATCCTTTAACCGTACCTATAACCTGTGACACTTAATAACTTAATTTTTTGTATTCAGCGTTTCAAGATCTACAAATACATGCTATGAAGCCCTTTGTGCGAGAATTTAGAAAGAAATCGTCAGTAGCTCGCGGACTTTATGGTTATCTCATCGCCCCCTTAGCAGTGCTAATCTGAAGCTTGTTTTAGGTATTCATTCACCACAAAATTTCAGATATATGTAGCTGAGAGCAATTTCTAATCGCACACGAAGTTTCATGCACTTAGCGTGAGTACATTAGAAATAGATGCGGTGAAGAGCATCTCAAAGACATGTAAGTCTGGTGAATGATGCAAAAAGCACCATTCCCTTTCCCATCACAAAAAAACAGTGTTGTTGAGATAGAAGACCTTAGAAGTAGTCATGAGCATACGTTGGAACGAATCAAAACAAGGTGGGTTACATTGGAAGTTCATCAGTCGGTAATATCGCAATGAAAAGAAAAATAGCTTTCTCCGATCGATTTGCATTATAATAAAATCAAAATTTAATACTCAATATTTCGCCGTACGCTTGACAAGAGTCTTGACAGTCTTATCAAAGCATTTACAGACATCTATCACTGCAGAAGGAGGAAATACCTAAAGAATCAATAAATCTTATTTAACCTAACATCTAAAAACACATTAAGAAAAGTAAATTATATGACACTGCAAAAGTCTATGTACAAGTGAAAAGGAATTAGTGATAGAATTTCAAGAAGAGCACAAAACTATGATAAGAAGGATGAAACACCCCTCCCCTCACACCCATTCATTAAGCTGGCTTCCTTCCTTATGAAAATGGATTAGGCAGCCACTCGTGCGCAATTCTCTTTAATTGTTCTTATTATTTTCCACTTAAAATCTACCAATCCAGGATGCGTCTGTTTATGTTGAAACACCTTCCTGCACTGCCATAGAAATTGCTTTTCTTAACATGTTTTTAGATGCTAGGTTAAATAAGATTTCTTGATTCTTTAGGCATTTCCTCCTTCTGTAGTGATAGATATCTCTGTAAATTTTACATTAGTTAGAGCCTATATTTAAATTTTGTATAGTATGCTCTTTGATGTTTGTAAAGCCTGATTTGGTTCATTTGTACGTGACCAAGACTTCCGAAACGTTGAGCAATTACAAATTTTATACATAATTTAAGGCGTTTTTCACAAAAAAAGAAAATGAATAGTTCCCAAATTCGCCTACAACCTAATAAACTCTCTCAATATATAATGAATTCCAGATATTAGTGAATAAGTGTACGTTCTATCTTCGTACAAAATTTCATGTAGATTAAATTCTTACTTTAAAAATTAGAGGCGTTAGTGCGAAGTGTGCGCTATCTCTGATCGTCAGATATATCCTGAGTTGACTTGGGTCATAATCAGGGGTTATAAAAAAAACTGCTGCAATTAATTGATTGGTGCCATCGAATTTGTGCTGTATAGGGGGAGTAATCAGAAACTAACCACATTAAGGATTCTAATCAGGGACCATTTGGGGCGTACAGCAAAGCGCAATTAGCATCTCTACAATACAAGTACAATACCTTTTTTGATAACTTTTGAAACTCTGCTTTATGTTCTGCTTGGCACATATGACTTTTCATTAACTTCTTTATTAATTGACTACCACTGTAATTGTGGTGCATGAACGTAAGACTGCAATAAAATTCATCAATGCTCACTTCCATTTCAAGTAATGGATCTACTAAAGACACAATCCAAATTGATAATCAGCTATTATTCATTACACTTTTTTCGTTTAGCGACTTGCGAAGTATGTAGGCCCATGTAGCCCACTTCGTCATAGTGAAATAGTAGAGTGAAAAATTCAAAATCAAGAATTAGTCTATTCGAACAGTGATGATAAATAATTGAATTAATTGATTTCTTCTATCAAATAATTGAATTGATTGATTTCTTCTATCAAATAATTGAATTGATTGATTTCTCCTGTTAAATTATTGCAATTGATTGATTTCTCCTGTTAAATTATTGCAAAGGATTGATTTCTCCTGTTAAATTATTGCGATTGATTGACTTCTCCTGTTAAATTATTGCAATTGATTTTTGATAACCCTTTCATAATTTTGTGGTTCATCCAATATTGAATATTGATCAGTTCCCAAGTTTCAGTATCCAACCCAACAATGATTGAAAGACGGTTAAGTTGAGCAGCATCACGAACACTAATTCACATTTCATGGGATTTCACAGTTCATAGTGAATATTGAAACGTCAAGAATTCATTTTCATCGACCGTGTCTCTTAACTCCTATTCCCTCAAGCAAATTTCGCTCTCTCATCTTTCTTTCCTTACGTAATCCAAGAAATCAATAAAGAGATAATAAAGAAAGTAGGATAAACAACGAATGAGGAGGAGCAGCAAGATCGGTGCCAGTTACAAAACTTCGTCGTATTGCTATCGCTCTCACGTAATATAAGTTACGTCATCACCAAGATCCGGTCTATGCACAAGGTCACGTGGATGTTCCATACAATTTGTAATTGCCAATGCGAACTCACGATTGAAGAGGTCAAGAAAGTTTGTCGTGCATGAGAGAATTGAGAAGCCTATTTCATACGACTTGAACTTATTGCTCCGCAGAATAAAACCAATTGGATGATTTGCTCGATGTGAAGAATTAGATAAACTTGCTGTCAAATGTAATTCACAACTTCCGAACTTGACAAGTCAATACGGAAAGAAGTCCGTGACTCTACTTAACTTTTCAGGTTTCAAATCTCAACAGATATAAACACCACGCCTCAACAGTCGTGTGTAGGTTTGAACCAGCGAAGTTGAGGCTAAAGAGGACATGCAGGCATTCTAACCACAAGACCACTGAACCATCTGTTGAGAGCGAGAATTAGCCAGGAAGGCACTGCTTAAACGCAGGCACGTGGACGGCGGATTGCATTCAGCAGTCACTCGATATTGAGGCGTTCCAACGTCGCTGGTTCGAACCTACCCACGACTGATGAGGCCCAACAGGGTACTTCTATTCTTCCCCCCCCACCTTTCTGTTGTTCTCCTATTTGTTCTCACTGATGAGGCATAGCGTTGAGTGTGTAAAACTCATCTTATCTGACTTGTAGAACATTTACAGCCTCATAATTAGACAACTGCTCGTCATTTGTCTGTAGACAACAATCACACGAGGTTCAGGATCACAGCTGTACCTTGTATTCTAACTGAGTATCCAGGGGACCAACGCTTCATCCCAGGGTTCAAGTAAGACTTCTCAGTCGTGCTGTAGTGTCACTCAGTGACAGATCAAGTCTATTCTATACCCAATGTGACTAAGTTGGATGAAATTTGATGATTTTGGAAAACTTGAAAAATGTGGAGGGGGGAAGAATAGAAGTACCCCCGACAGGCCAAAATATGTCTCGTGGTGGTTGCATCCGTTGATGTTTGATAAATTAATCCATTCATCTGGTTCATTTTCTTATTTTTTCAGACTTGAAGTGACTCCTCTTTCTTTCAAATTTATAAACAGGGATGGTTAAAAATTAGTCGATCGCTCAGTAGTTAACAAAGCAATTGGTCACAAAACGCAATTTATCAAAATTATCGGTGAGCAGCTGGCGGTTGATAAAAAGTCATATTTTAAGGCTGCAAAATACCGATTAGCTCATTATCTTCGAGAAAAATGGATCTCCACAACAAGAGAGTCAGTCATTCTAGTTTTGAGTTGCGTCGGTTTGAAAACGATATGAAAACATGTCTTAACTTTGATATCGACCGAAACGGCATCAATATCATCCTAAAATTTAGGACAAAAATCATAAACTAGATGTTGTTACAGGAATTTATACTAATAATAGATTGATGAAGAACTGTGAGCTATATAATGATTCAAAAGTGGAAACTTTACATCACTTAATGTTCCGCATATAAGAAATAACGACAAGAAGTAGCATCAGTGTTATGCCGTTGCGACAGTATAACTGAGTTTCATGAACTAATGAATGTGGTGACTCAAAATGTATAAAACCCATCGCCAAGCTTCTTCAGAAGCAAACAAAAGCGGTCAATTTCCACAGAAAATAACTAATGAACATCCAAAAAAAGGATCAATGGTTAAGCTCTCCTTCCTTAATTGGAATTGTTTCTTTTATTAATTGACCGCACGCACTACTTTTCCTGAATATTTTTCAGTTTGCATCAGTTGAACATATTATAATTGTCTTCCAAAAACTTCGGAAATTGACACTTTTGATTTGGAGTTCAATTTGGACAAATTGACTTGGAGTTAATTCCTACTTCAGTTAATTGATTGTTCAGCAATTCCTACTTCAATTAATTGATTGTTCAGTAATTCCACTTCAATTAATTGATTGTTCAGTAATTCCACTTCAATTAATTGATTGCTCAGTGATTCCTACTTCAATAAAGTGATTGCTCAGTGATTCCACTTCAATAAAGTGATTGATCAGTAATTCCTACTTCAATAAATTGATTGCTCAGTGATTCCACTTCAATAAAGTGATTGATCAGTAATTCCTACTTCAATAAAGTGATTGATCAGTAATTCCACTTCAATAAAGTGATTGATCAGAAAATCCTACTTCAATAAAGTGATTGATCAGTAATTCCTACTTCAATAAAGTGATTGCTCAGTGATTCCACTTCAATAAAGTGATTGATCAGATATTCCTACTTCAATAAAGTGATTGATCAGTAATTCCTACTTCAATAAAGTGATTGCTCAGTGATTCCACTTCAATAGAGTGATTGCTCAGTGATCCCACTTCAATAAAGTGATTGATCAGATATTCCTACTTCAATAAATTGATTGCTCAGTGATTCCACTTCAATAAAGTGATTGATCAGAAACTCCTACTTCAATAAAGTGATTGATCAGTAATTCCTACTTCAATAAAGTGATTGATCAGAAAATCCTACTTCAATAAAGTGATTGATCAGAAAATCCTACTTCAATAAAGTGATTGATCAGTAATTCCACTTCAATAAAGTGATTGATCAGAAAATCCTACTTCAATAAAGTGATTGATCAGTAATTCCTACTTCAATAAAGTGATTGATCAGTAATTCCTACTTCAATAAAGTGATTGATCAGTAATTCCTACTTCAATAGATTGATTGCTAACGAATACCAGTTTCAATTATTGATTGGAAAGAGCAATCAAATTGCAATCAATGCTTGATAAGCCCTGCTTCCGAATGAAATTGATAGCCGAACTTATCAACATGGAAAGAAGTCCGCGATTCCTTATTTTTAAGATTCAAAGTCACCTTTCTATCCCTAAAATTTGATGGAAATATCATTTACATTTTCACTTTATTGTTTGCGAGCAGAGTTGGTCGCAGCTTTAATAGGAGCAGTAGAAAGCAAGGATGAGGAGACAAACAAGAGAGTAGCCATTGAGAGGATGAAAAGTGTGGAAGAAGTGGATGTGACAACATAAAAGGACAGGTTCATGGTGGATTGGTGTGTAAGAGGTGCGTCAGTGGTGATCATTACCAGGGGATGAGTTGATGACCCCATCAGAAGTGGTGAAGTGTTGAAGGGTGCTGAAATGATTACTTCGTCGTTTCAGGCGGAGTTGTGGCGCTGTTGGAAGATCGCTGACAGGACCACCAGGTTGAGTGGAATAGCGTAATGTTAATTCTTGATAGTCAGTCGCGGTTGGTTTCGATGATGACAGCTGGTACTGACAAAATGAATACCTGCTTGAAAGAGATTGTACAGTTTGAGATGCAGTTGGACCACGCTGGGAGAAAGGATGGTGACCGTATACGTCCGTGGACATATAAGTGGGTTAATGAGGAGGCAAATGGGGAGAGAGAAATGAGAACCAGGGTGATGTGGAGTGCTTCTTGTAAGGTGAAGATGAATTGATGGAAGAAGTTAAGAACGGGTATTCCCTGGAGCTTGGTGAATATCGGAAAAAGACAACTTTCAACCTTCAACAAAACCCCGTACATTCTGTACCTTCTTTCCGATGCATGCTCAACCCAGTGAGCTTTCCTACAACTATTTCATTAATATTCGGAGAAATGCTTATTCAATGTGTGATGGCAAGGACTTGATACCGCCAATGGTCATCGGTCGTGCGCAAGCCCGTAGCTCATTTGATTAGAGCAGAAAGCATCTGCACCATTTCCAGTCAAATTCTGAACAAAGTAAATCTGATTTCAAATAATGCCGGATTTCATTTCAAAGATAGGAAAGAGGATTTCAGAGATAGAAAATATGTTTTCATAATATCTTTGGCATGATTTTAAATAATGCAAAGTCGACATCATGGTATGGTCGTGTGTTCAAACTCTGCCATCAGTGAATATCTTGAAATTCATTCATTTCCTAATCCTAGCCCTTATTTTGTGAATGTCTCAAGTGATCATAAAAAGCAGAGGCAGAAAAAAGAAAACCAAAAAAGTAGATAACGGAAAAATACTTTGTAAATAGTTGTGAATGTTCTGTCATCATACAACAGTTTCAACCTGCTTAACAGTCATATAGAGCACACGCATATGCATCTTTTCAAATACACTCTTCAACATCTTGGATGCACACAACAGGGGGGGGGAGGAAAACATAGTCTCGCCCCGGACAATTTTTTAGGGGGGGGGCGACCGCCCCTCCTGCCCCCTGCGATCGACGCCTATGTTCAAGGCCTTGAATTTGTCTTTTCAAAATTCAAGGGTTTTCAAGGGCCGAATTTCAAGAACTCTGTTTTATATAAATAAAAGTCTATATAGGTCCAAATAACTTAAGTAGAACTCAAATATAAATGGCTGGGTATTGTTATCAGGCGCACATTGAAATGAAATGCCTTCTCCCAATGTGATCATATTAACAGAGGGGAACTGTTCTTAACATGACAGCAACTTAATAGTGGAGAAAAAGAATATCATAACACCGGGCTAGCAATGAATATTTTTTATAGTAATGACAACTTGATAACCAATCAAAAAGAATAAATCGATCTAATTAAAAGCGAAAGTCGGCACTTCGTCAGATAGCATTGCGTTTAGTAGATCAGAGAATTATCATACACAACACATGCTGTAAACATTGCGCAAGAGCAGATCTCTCTCATGAAAATCAATTGCCAATTGCATGAGTTTGGCGTTACGCAACGTTCATGAAAGATAACGACTTCCGTTAATCAAGTGTGAATTGTACATCAGTGCAATAACTTCATCAATCTGTAGACAAATGCGTAACTCATGATTTGTATCCATGGATGAAATTGAGAAAATCATTGAGACTTAATGAGTAGGGTTTATGGAGAGTTTGTCTAAGTTAAACTTAACATCTTTCTGCATGTTGTATAGACCGACATCCACAGCGAGTTTCTGGTCAAATAGAAAAAAAGAGGTTCGTAGTGTACGTTGAAATGGAACTTATCACGGATCAGGAGTTTAAGTAGTCTTATCAATATACACTCCAAACTAAAAGGAGTAAGATTTTCTATTTCAAATATGATTGATCCTAACTACCCAGGGTCGTCGGCAAGGGGGGGGGCGAAGGTGCGGCCGTCCCCCTCAGCTGGGAGTAACTTTAACTGTCCAATTGATGATGACTTCAACTATGACCAAGGCGAGAAAAAATGCTGTAATGATAACGACAGATGAGGAGAAAGTTTCCTGTGTGAAAAATGTTTAGACAGTGAATTCAAAAATTACAATTTTTGGAAAAGTACTCTTCGGAGAGACCTTCAAAACTTCAATTAGGATCAAGTGGAAGATATCAATTTCTGAGATATCAAAAAATACATACACAGGGCTGATGGAGCCCCCAGGCAGAATAGGATTAAAGTGCTTGATTGCTAGAAACCCCTGCCCGGCCGTGCCGATTGGGGTCTAGACCGCCCCTCCCTTCGAAAAATCCTGGCGACGCCCCTGTAATTACCCCATAAGATTGTAAGATCAATACCAACGATTAAGCAGTTCAATTTTCATACACACTGAGAATTAGTGACTATCATTTTCCTAAGCAATGCACAATGAGGGAAAATATCACACTCTTCAGATATTTGGAAGTTGTTTATGCAAACATGGCAGCAGACATAATCCATCCGAGTGTCTGATTGCAATCTGCTGAGGTGACAACCTGAAACATGACACAGGCAGTACCCCTGACAGGAAAGGTGAGCCGTAACGTAAGTCGCAAACCATACGTCACGAATGGAATTCGCACTCAATGACAGCTGATGTACAGAATAAGCCGAGATTGGAATTCCTGCTCACACGCTCCAATGACAGCTGATGCACAGAATAAGCCGACAAGGGAATTCCTGCTCACACGCTCCAATGACAGCTGATACACAGAATAAGCCGACAAGGGAATTCCTGCTCACACGCTCCAATGACAGCTGATACACAGAATAAGCCGACAAGGGATTGGAATTCCTGCTCACACGCTCCAATGTCAGTTGATGCACAGAATAAGCCCTTATTCCTTTTTATGTGTGCCTCTGGTCTAAGGATTGCGTAGAATCGTGAATTCTGTCTCTTAAAGGTGGTACAGCGTGGTTAAAGGTGGTAAGAATCGTTGTAATATGATTTCTGTGTATTAAATGCTCTCTATGTATCATGTAATCCTGACCTGAAATCAATGCAATGTATAGCTGAAAGCTAGATATCTGATCTGTCACTAACTTGAAAATGTCAACAGAATTGCCATCATAGCTATTCTTTTTCCTACTTCATCATTCAATTCAAAAAATTTTATGTGATATATTGATTATGTACTGTCCTTTTTCTCTGTCCTATGTTAGATAGTTGTCATTTAAATTGATAAAGACATTTTGTCGAAAGTTTTTTAATAAAAACTTTTATTGACCTTGTCTTCAAACATTGATAAGAAATTAATGATTTTGTTATAGAATTATTACAATGCATCTGTGAGCATGTTTGAATTCGGACAGCAATCAATAATTGCGGTCCGATTTAAAGAAGGCCACAATGATAGTGCTGAACTTACAAGATCCAACAGTTATAAGATACAACTGCTTATCATTGTGGTCATTCCTTAAAGAGGCCGCAATTCCATTGCTACTGTGATTCATACGGAACACACAAGCTATGTTTCTATCATTTTTACTCGACGGATGATTAAAATAAATGTACCAAGACTCTATCTAAAAAGGCGGACAACAATGATAATATCATTGCTGTCCGGTTTTTTCTATTGTATTCTTTATCTAAGAAACGGGCAACAATGATATCTTCGCTGTGCAATTTTTTCAATTGAATGCAGTGTCTAAGAACTCGCACCGCAATGATTCTGCACACTAACAATTACTATCAGCCTCGGTTGCTAACCCAGCCTCGTCGTTACTTAGTCATTTGATGTTTGCAAAAGCTAGGCATGATTCATGGACTTCTAAATTTAGAAGTCTGTGCATGACTGCTATTGTAGTGAATGCGTGCTATGATTCATGCACATGTAGAAGTTCGTGGAAGTTTCGTACCTTCATAGATATTGGTTTTTGATTCAGCCATAGACTTCTAAATTTCTCTGGACAGATAGGTTGAAATTGGCTTATACATGATCAGGCCAACAATCCTAAATTAGACTACATTGCAAATAGACTGTCAATAAGCATAATCAACATTTTGGAGAACAGGTTGCCCGTCAGCACAACGCAGGTTATATTGCCAGCACAGCATGTATGTATATTTATGTACATTAGGAGTTAGGACGCATGAGTCTACACATGCTTACGCGCTAAACTCATGTGCTACACCTCCGCGTTATTTGCTAATTTTGCAATTTTTCTTCTAACAACTTTCTCAGAACTGAGGCATTTGAGATTTCATGAACAAATTTCTTACACATGCTGTTGAAAAATGTCATTGAAATTTCGGAAATCTGATTCATGTACGTGCGAACAGCGAGATTTTACGAAGAAGTAATCAGAAAAATGATGATGATATTTATCGATAGTCTGAGCACTGTCCTTTCATTTTTCAAAGAAAGATACTATTTTCTTAGACAATAATTCAGTTTCCGTTATAACTTGTATAACCTGGAAAAATTTCTCTTCGCTATTCTCACAAATAGAGTTTTTATATGAAAATTGAAAACTATTCTGTTTGATCTCATACAATACACTCCAGCAAAGAATGCATAGTTGAAGAACAGATACGTTTGCTGGAAAAGATCTCTTATTGTAAGTTTTATTCAAAAACTTTGCAGCTTCAAGGATGTCGAACATTGCCAACTCACTGTTTGTGACAGTACATTCGCGACAAAAAATCAAATTTTTTGCATTTCAGGAATGAAGAGCAGCAAAGACTACTCATCTCGATATTTCATCTCGATTATTAGGATTCATATTGAAATCAGTCTTTGTATGCAAACAGTCTCCTGCATACACTTCATCTTGTGTGGTTGACTGCATGATATTTTGTCATCAACATTTCATAGACTAATTCCGGAAAACTTCAATAAAGTTAATGTTTCCATTTTCTTGTCATTCTCTGTAAGGTAACGAATGGAGATAAAATAATATGCACCAGTCATTTGACGTATCCAACTAAAACCCTTCTCAATGTGATCTGGCCGTGTTTTTCCGAGCATCGGTCATTGGTCTCAGAAGAGTCTCCATCACAGGTGGGATCGCCTGATAACTGTTCAGACCTCCTTATAGAAGTAGCTGCTCAGGTTGTAAATGCTTATTGTGCCCATCATGATTGTTTTCATGAAATTGAATGCAAATAGGGATTTCCGTATAGTTCACTTTTTTGTTTCCTCACATTTTAGGACATTCATAGTGCGGAAATCGGTGGCTTCTCTTTTCCTCTCGAAGCTGTCCCTTACATAACAATGGTCAATGCTTTGGTTGGATCTTCCGTCCGTTGGCTTCGGCTTCACGGAACTTTGCAAGTCTTCCCAAGTATTACATAATTGAATCCGATTTCGAATTTCTATTGCTGGCTGGTCAACCAGAGATTATCCAAAAGTCATCAGATTGACAACTTTGGAAAGCTTGTGATAGATGATAAATGCATTATGTGCTGCTTGGGACGGATTTCTCTCTCTGATAGATGCAAATATACGCAGATTTTTTGACAGTCAATGATGCGACGATGCTGAGCGGAAGATTTCAAATTATGATCGCCATTTTTAGTCCATTATCGTTTTTAGATGTCACAAACCCAGGTGTTTTTTTTGTAAATTTTAGACAAAATTCTCATAACAAGAAATTTTCCGAATGTGTTTCCATTGAATTCTTTTTTGCAACACAAATGTTGGCTGGCCTGATCATGTAGAAAATCATTTCAAATTTTGCTTACCTATCTGTCCAGAGAAATGTAGAAGTCTATGATTCAGCAGCAGACAACAACGACGATTGTGGTGAATGCTATGCTGTATTGCTTCATTGACGCCGTCCCACAGCCGTCAACAATCGTGGTTGTTGCCGGCTACTGAATCAGAAACCACTATCTATGTATGCAGCCAGAAACTTCCACAGACTTCTTCATGTACATGAGTCATAGCACGCATTCAGGAAGAGGTCGTCTCTTCTTCTGACACACAGAAGTGACCTTAAGCAATCTAATTCTGCGACCACAATAGTAATCATCCCTAGCTTTTTCAAGCATCAATGATCCTTGCAGACTCGGCCTCGGCTGCACGACTCATTGATGCTTTCAAAATCTAGGCATGGTTCTTATAATATTGTTGCAGGCTCTGGGGCGGAATCAATGAAATGATACCGCATAGCATTCACTACAATCGTCATCATCACCCTGTACGCCTGTACACGACCTGCTTCGCTCCGTCACCAGTTACACCTGCCCTGCAGGGTGCAATGTATCTAATGTAGATGTGAAAAATTGTTGACCCTAGAGCGGCGGATTTTCAAACTGTTTTCAATTGGAGGCAGAGGAACATTCTCGGACTTTTGCAGTGGATTAGCCAGTCGACTTGCTGCTAAGGTTCTTGATCCGGTACACCCATTGCATGTTATCTTTAGCTACAATTCATCGAGATATTCCCTTCGCCAAGGTCAGAGCCACAGGAAAGTAAAAACGAAAACTCGACGCTTCCAAGATTGATTTGTGAGTTTTTCATGATTTTTCGTGACCTTTTGATGTTCTGATTTTAGGTCCATATCACTATTATGTTTTAGATCATCTTTCAAGTGTCTTGCCACTCCTGAATTTCAATTTGAAGTGCTGAATCAAGCAACGATTATCATTATTATTACCTAACTGAAAAATGGAAAGGGATGTGATGGTGACATTGAAAGTAGAAGACGGAGAAGAAGATAGGTCTGCTTTTCCTGTGTGTTTAGTAAGCGGGCTTTAGAAGCTTTAAGTCTTAGCGACATCAAGCACAGTGGACGTGATCTCATTAACATGCACCAGCACAAACAGTGACTGTGTCTTGACTTCACATAAGGGTAGTAACCGTTTGTGATGTTATTTGCGTGGTTGACTAGACTACTGTGAAATGATAACAAGATTCCCACATGTTGTTAGATTTAGCACTAACCAAAGCTTTACATGTTGTCAGATGACTTAGACATTTATCCTTAAAGCAAACAACATGCAATACACCGTATAACCTCTAATGCATCGCCATGGGGGTCTATTGTACAATCCCTCCGCTTTGTTGGTGTTCAGTTAAAGGGTGGCGGTTTATTTTTCAACTGTGCCCCTGTCAAGAACTAAAAATGTACATCAATATCCGTCGTTTATTTTCTACATATTTCACATTTATATTTGGTAAAATGCCTCAACACCAGTGGGCCTAGAATTACTTCCAATGAATCAAACATAGTTTAATATATATTATAAAATATAATTATATATACATATTAATACACAATATATAATACATATTATAAATCAAACATGGTTTATATAAACTTGAGATAAAAAAAAACTTTTATGAACGTCGTCATTTAAAAACTGCGATTTATTGCTACCAGCTAACATTTATTTATCTTTACCCGGTATCTACATATCAAGGTACAAAACGTTACATGGCAAGCTAGATTCACATATTACATTAGTCTAAAAATAAAGCAATTCTGTTGTAATCCGAAAATGAGACTCACAGAATGATGTAAACCACAAGGCTATTGCGAATCTGAGTTTCTATCGAGTTCTACCTGCATCTTGCTCTTATTGAGACAGGATCAAAGGAAATTAATTGAGAAGTGATAAATTTAGCGCTATACGCCACAATTATCGTTGTGGAATATCTTCAGACTGGAATGATAAACAACGAATAAGCGAGTGTGAGTAGTTGACTGTATGTAAATTCTATACGGTATCAAAATAACTGTCTTGCTAAGACTTTGACATAGAAGATGGCGTTCTGGAAGAAGTTATAGAGGTCACATGTCCATTAGAAGTTTTACGGTAATCCTGCACATTTATTTTGCTTGCAATAAGCTCATAAACCATTTATTATGCTTTTTATAAGCCGTTTATACCTATTTTATGCACATAGTCGTACCCATTACGACAAAGGAATTGGTTATCTTCCTCTAAAGGTAAACTGCCATGACATGAAAAATGTCGCAACGCTATATTTTCTGTCTTGCCCCTCTCAGAGGGCAAGATAAATTTTCATAGAAATATGCACATAACCACACTGGTTATTGGACACTTGCCACAGGTTTAGAAAATCAGTCATTCTACAAATCCAGCGGGCAAGAAAATCATAGAAATCCTCGTCCGCTTCGCGGCCTCAGATTTCTACATTTTCTTGCTTTTCTGCCTTCATAGAGTACATATTATCATGCCTACCTGTAAAATAAATTAAAGTGTGTGTACATCGTTAAATTTCATATGTCGTGAAGTAGACATTCGACAAAGGAGCATTAAACAACATAAATGATCAATTTGCCTCAATGCGGCAGCGCAACAACCAACGGATGTCACGTAAGTGAAGAGCTTATTAAAGAGATTTTCAGACGACAATACTTGAAAGTTGGACGGGCAGCCAAAACTTCCGTAGCGAAACGCTTCGTAAGCTAGGTCAATGAATATAAATTAATTCAATGTATATAAAATTATGTCATGATTATGTATTATGAATTATGCAGATCTATTGAAAATCTACATCTACAAATGCTTCCCCAATCATTGAATTTCCATGAACGTATAATTAGTATAGTAATTATCACTGCTTGAACGGGTATCAAAAAAATGTAGCGAACATTTTCGCCCCGTAAGCTAGTGCCTATTGCATTCTAAGTCACGCATTAGTGTGCAGTGCAAGTTTCTGCATGAAGATGCTTTTCTAGCTTAATTGATTGAGTTTCACGAAGGAGCGCTCTAATGTATGGATAGACAATCAGCAGCACATCAGCTGACTGTCACTTGTGCATCACCTGATTATCAGCTGATGGGAAACTTCTTGAAGACACAGTCAAGTTTGATATAAGTAACAATACGTATCTTTGTAAAAATATTTAAGCGTGCAATCAGAGATCAACGGGATAAAAATAGAGCAATCCCATCCATAGTATGATGTCCATCCAAGCGGTTTCAATCACTCAGCTCTCAACAAGCCGTCATATTGAAGGATATGTCCAAGCTATTGGTGTAACCTTCTCTTGATTGCTTTTTTATCAGTCATTTATCCTCTCCTTCAAATCCACTTCTCACATGCCTCCTGCCGTCTGATGTCGGCCCTTCCACGTGCGTCTCCTCTATATACAGCAGCACACTCCAAATCAAGGCTTTATTTCCTGTGTTCTTTAATATCTGTTTTAGTCATGAAAGGTCTCCTTCATGGAGATGTTTAATAACTCCCTTCTCTATTCGTTGACTTTGCGATCGGCGAATATTCATGATGTCAATATGAATGACCGTTAATCATTCAAAGCGCAAATAGCTGAATTCCTTTTATGGGTACCGTTAGCGCCGATGACAAAAGATAACAATTCTAACAGTAATGGAAACCGGCCGAGATTTTCGGTCCGGTCCGGCAAGCGGTTTCCATCTCTGAATCCTACATCTAAGGTGAGAACTGTGTGCTTACATTACAGAAACCTGGGCCCACAGATAGACTAGATGAATGCTTTTTTCTGATTATCTGGACAATAATGTAGATGGTTGCGTATGTTGTTACTAAATACAGCATTGTAATCATGTCATCGCATGCAAACGAATCAAAACACCTGCCTGAACTGAGTGCAAATATTCTGCGATTTCTATGAGTTCGAGCTTACGATTATCTATTGATTCAGCAAGGCGAGACGCTCTACCTCTTGATTTCGAGTTCTCTCTTTCACTAATTTGACAAGGGCAAGCAATTGAAAATCCTCTGCTGCAGAATGTTGAATGGAAATGTTGCATTAACTTTGTAATTTACGAGGTCAACCTCTTGCCAGTAGAACATTCGATGCAGCAGCACCTGAACGAAATGGTTGACTTTCAAATCTGTGCTTTAATGCAACAGTTTGCATGCAACATTCAACATCCAACAGAAAATGCTGTTCAAGGTAAACTTTGAATTATTAAAATTTGATATAGAATTGCTGCAAATGTCCGACAGCTATCTGCCTGGTACAACAGTCACCGACTTCGCACTTCCGGAAACATGAAAATATCTCACCGAAGCCTCCTGCCTGCAGGTAGCCGGGTGGATATTGTGGCATGACCATTCCTGGATGTTGCTGTTGCATCATCATTGGATGCGGCTGCAGTTGAGGAGGTGTGGGTGGTGGAATAAGCGGTGGCGGATGTGCAGGCATTTCCTTCAGAAGCGACGAATGTGCATGTAAGTTAACAATCGATGAATCAGGCGTGGCGTGTTCACTGCGTTGGGTGGAAGAAGTTACACTGCCCAGCTCTTGTTTCATAGCAAGACCGGAGGACGTCGGTCGCTCCTCTATAGTCGGAGGAAAACAGTAATCCGAATCGGGATCTGAGGCGCGTTGTGGTCGAACGTCGCACATCTGGAGAGAGTTTGACCAGCGTTGGCAGCCGCCAAGCAAGGCAAGGAGGAAGCGTACACGCGCGCGAAACTCATTCGACATTGGCGCTGTGTTGCGCAACGACTGAGAGGCGTGCGCGGATGAGGTGAGATGCAGGTCATCCCGACGAAACACCGACGCAATACGTGACGTCATCGAAGGGAAATCCGTTATGCCCGGTCATAACCCGACAACAGCAGTCCAGATGAAAATGGGATCAGGAGAAGCGGGATGGTGAAAACAATGGCTGGCATCCTAATCTACCAGCGAAAAGATTGACGAATGTCAATAGCTAGTGATTGGTCTATGAATCACATTTTGTTGTTTAAAAACGCGCGAAAAATTCATACAAATAAGCCAAAATACACACTAAAAAAAAATAACAAACAGAACAGGCAGACAAATAAAAAGAAGCAAATCCTAAAAAAAAACACTTTAAAAAATCAACAAAGTCACATTCAATAACAAATATAATGTCTCGAATAACAAATAAATCTACCCCACAGCCCACACACCATAAACAACCACCCGGCAACACACCCTACCCACTCCCCCCCCCCCCACCCCACCCCCACTCACCCCCTCCCACCTACACCATGCACCCTGCACCCGCCCCCCCTACCCCCCCCCTCCCCCTACCGCCCCGTCGACTATCCCCACCCCCCTCCTCCCCCCCCCACCCGCCCCCCACCGAGCCCCCAAATCACCTCCCCCCCATCCCGCACCGTTACTCCTCCTCCACCCATGAACCCCACCCCCTCCATACCAAACCCCCCATCAACAGACAGACCGTGCCTCAGCCGCAGCGCTTCTGCCCCCTCTCCCTCCTCAGCCCTCTCTGCGCTCGCATCCTCCTCGCTCTCTGATCTTGTCTCCGTCCGCGCGCTGCTCTCCACCTCTCCGCCTCCTCCGCCCTCTGCGTCGCTATCGCTGGCCCCGCTCTCTCCGCCCGCCCTATCGTCTTATCTCTCTCGCTCCGCCCTCGCGCTCGGGGCTAGAGAATATAGGAGGCGAGGGACGTGTACGTAGCGTCTCTTTATCTTTGGCGCTCCTCCTCGCTCTTCTCTCCCCTCTCCTCCGCCTCTCGTCTCTTCTCCGCCGACCTCCTCCGCTCGGCTCGCTCGGATCGTGTGGCTCTCCTCCTCTCTCTTCTCGCCCCCCCTCCTCCCTCCTCCCGCTATTGCTCTTTCTCTCCCTCCTCCTCGCTCTTCTCGTTTCGTCTCCCCCCCTCCGCCTCCTCCTCCCCCCCTGCTCTTCCCCCTAACTGACTCCTCCCTCTCTTTCGCCTCTTCTCGTGGCCTCTCGGGCCCTCTCTCTCGCCTCCCTCTCTTCTCTTGCTCTCCCTCGCTCTCTTAGCTTTTCACCTCCTTCTCCTCCTGTCTCTCGCGCCCCCGCTCCACTCCTCCTCTCTCTTCTCGCCACTTCTCCTCCTCCTGCTCTTCTCTGTTCTCGTGCTCTCTCTCTCCTCCATCTCTCTTCGTTGCTCTCTCCTCCTCCTCTTATCTTTTCTCCTCCTACTCTTTTCTCTCTCCTCCTCCTCCCGCACTTATCTTTCTGCTCCTCCTGCCTCCTCACTTATAGTTTTCTCCTCCTCTCGTCCTTTGCTCTCTCCTCCTCCTCTCTCGTGCTCTCTCCTCCTCCACGCCACGTTCTCTCTCCCTCCTCCTCTCTCGGCTCGCTCCTCCTCCTCTCTCTTTCGCTCCCTCCTCCTCTCTTCTTTCTCTCGCCTCCGTCCTCTCCTCTTTCCTCTCTCCTCCTCCCTCTCTTTCCCTCATCTCTCCTCCTCCCTCGCTCTTTCTCTTTCTGTCCTCCTCTCTCTTTCTCTCTCCCCCCCCCTCTCTCTTCTCCTTTCTCTCCCCCGCCTCCTCTCTCATTCTCTTTCTCGCCCTCCTCCTCTCTCTTCTCTTTCTCTCCCTCCGCCTCTCTCTTCTCTCCCCCTCTCCCCTCTCTCTTATCTTTTTGCTCCTCCTTCTCTTTTCTATCTCTCTCATCCTCCTCTGCTGCTTATCTCCCCCCCTCCTCTCCTTATCTTGGGTCTCTATCCTCCGCTCTCTTCTCTTTCTCTCCCTCCTCCTCTCTCTTCTCGTTCTCTCCCACTCCTCTCTCTTCTCTCACATCTCCTCCTCCCCCATGTGACTCCTAAGACCCCCCATCTGGCTCACACCCCCCCTATCAATACCCCCATCTCTAACACTCCTCACCCCCATCAAATCCCTTGCTCCCCGCACACTAGGCCCGCCCAATATAACACCCTTCCATCAATTCCCCTATATCACAACAATAGTCACCGCCCCTGATCCACATATAATGTCCACCAAAACTAACAAACAAACCTTCAATCCACTCAATACCAGGCTTGGCAATGGGAAGGGATGGTAATGGCACAGTGTGAACAGGTCCATTCTTACATGTAATCCGGCAGCCAGAACAAGTTTCTGCAGGGAACGAGGCCGAAAATGAGACTCACAAAATGATATACACCCTACACCTACTACGAATCCGCGTGTCTGCCGAGTTCTACCTGGTTCCTCTTCTTGTCGGAAAGGATCAAGGAAAAGCACATATTAATCCAACGGGACGCAGATTGAAGCTTTTGAAATGAAGTTTTCTATATTTTCTCTTATAATGTAAAACGTGCAAAGTCTATAAGCATAATTTTTCCTATCAGGTCAATCCCATCATGTGCATGTATTGTTATCAGGCTTTTGATCGGCAATGCATGTGAGAATGTGGTTAAATATGGACAAAATTGGCCAAAATTTGACGATATAAAGAGACTACTACTAAAAAGTACTTGACGATATAAAGAGACCTGCCAAATCTGAAAGTGTCCACACCAAAAATTACGGCTCAAGACTTAGTATTTTTTCACATAATTAAAGGAAATATAGAAAACTTAATTTTAAGCTAAAATTTCAATCTTCTTAAAAATTTACTCTTTTAAATCGTGTATGACAAGAAGAGGAACCAGGTAGAACTCGGCAGACGCGCGGATTCGTTGTAGGCATAGGGTGTACATCATTCTGTGAAAGTCTCATTTTCGGCCTCGTTCTGGCTGCCGGATTAATGGGACAGTGTGCATTGTTCCATTCTCACATGGGGCAGCTATGGAAACATATTCGACATAAATGCGTCAGTGTACCTGTTTGCTGACGATAGCAGTCAGTCTGCAGACGCATTTGGTCATTTTTCACACAACTGCTTGGTTTTAATGCAGTTTATCATCATTCTCACGAATGATGTATCATTCCTTGATCTTTTAGATCTTTCTCTATTGTGAATGACATCCTGAGAGAGGGAGCCTCTATCTCCCTCTACAGCTCTATTGTTACGATTTATGACAGGTACAGAACAAATGCGATGGTCGCTCTATTTTAAGTTAGCAACCATTTGAATACACTTATTACCGGTAATTAATAACTACATCGGATTTGCCTCTGCTATGTCACTTGGGATTTGCAATTGTTCACATTTGTGTCTAAAATTCTGCATCAACATCACACAATGTATCTTAATCAAAATAACAATAAAAACGATTCTGAACGACAACCATCTTTTGATGAAGAACTCACTACCAGAAATTGGCTCAAACAAAATGAATTCAGGTAACACTGCACAAAAAGAGGCAACAATGGTTGTCATTTATAAAACTAAGGGTGAGACATTCGAGTACATCAGGGTTTAACTTGATTTCACATGGTCTTTCACGCTTCATATGTCAAAAACATTCTTTAAAAGCAAGACTGCCCAGATTCACTTTAGAATGAAACTATTCATTTTGAGGGTCAACATGTTTCAAGCAAAATTGCTCATCATTGACAGGAGAAGCAGGTATTACACTAAAATGGTGCTTATATACAAAAGAAGGAAAGTGAACTATGAACTTCCTTCTTTTATATATGGGCTTTATTTTATTGTAATATCTGTTTCTCCTGTCACTGATGATGAGCAATTTTGCTTGAAACATGTTGACCCTCAAAATGAATAGTTTTCATTCTAAAAAACAGTCTCTATCATGTTTTGCTACTCAATGACAGATACGCTCAGTTCGCCGGTCTATCATTAATCCCCTTGCATCAACAACAGCTAAATCGCTTGTATTTCCAAATTTGGACTATTGTGTCTCCATTTTAGCAGGTACTGCAGAGATACAGTTAGCCAGGTTTCAGTGTGTTATCAACGCCTCTGCACGACTTGTTTGCAACCTTCCGAGGTCGTCTCATATCACGCCTGTTCTCAGAGAATTGGAGTGGCTCTCCATGAGATCAAGGTTTACATATAAGTGTCTTCACGGCTATGCGCCTCATTATCTCAGCAAGCTAGTTGCAATTGTTAGCTCTCTTGCGACCAGATCTTGTCTTCGCTCCTCAGTAATGAACTCACTCCATTTGCCAAAACATCGGTTGAAGACAGTTACCAAGAAACATTTTTTTACTCGCCTGCCCACATATGGAATAATCTGCCTGTATAAGTGAAATCTGCCTTCGTTTAACAATAGGTTGACATGAAATAAACGATTGATGGAATTGCTATACAAAATATGTGCGGCTGACAGGATTCGAACCTACGACCTAGGTTAACTGGACCTCTGCTCTACCAACTCAGCTACAACCACCTACATGCGACTCTGTCAATTGGCAGGATCAAACCCTCACCACCACACATCAGTTGTCATAGCAATTAATCAATGAATAGATATCTCGTCATAATTGTGACCGCCGACATTATCATGAGAGACTAATTTTAATCACTCTTATGCGTAAATATATATATTATTTTATTTGTGCACAGTAGCCTTGAAGCTTTGTCATAATACTTCTTTTTTCGATTCAATTAAAGTGCCAATAAGAAATCCAACAGAAATATTTATCGAAGAACTACGTGTAAATACAGGTATTTTCAGAAATGTCTTTTCTCAGTACTTTTCCTCGGATATGCATTGTCAATCCATGCCGAGTAACGTCAAACAAGCCAACTTCGTTAACTCATGGATGTCCTATTGTGTCTGATTGAAAGGCAAGCCATTAGCCAAATTAAGAACAGCAAGAAATTCGAGCTTGATTTTTCGGCTTTCTTGCATTTTGATCGATTAGCAGTGGAATATGATATGTACAAAGGCGATTTTTTTGACTTCGTGTACAAATTGGAAGTTTGAATGCGACATTTTGCAGCAAGAGTTATGGGATAAAGAAACATGAATTTGATATCCGCATTTGATGCTTCGACGCTGTCTAGAGAGTCTTATTCCAAAGCCCCTAATGTTGCTACAGATGCCTACTAACATTCGGGGCCTCTAACGTTCTTGATTAGTAGCTAGCATTCGGAGTTTCTTTCAGCTTACTTAAGGAGCGTGCGGTTTACAGTGTGAAGTTGTTGACAGTAGAAAATATATAACTATACTACAAATAACCAGGCTTGCTAATGAGATGGAATCTTTTAGTACTGTAGGTAGAATAGAATAGTGTTTATATTTCTTTAAATGAAAATCATGATTATTACAAAGTAGTGCAAACAGAAAAAGGATAGTTTTGGTAAAAACAAAGATAATCAGCGGTTATAAACAAGTAGTGACTAAGGAGTTATGATGGATGATGGCTTTAAAATTTACACAAAAAATGCCATGAAAGGAGTAAACCGGTCTTTCATCCTTAAATTGCGGCTTAAAGAGATAGAAGGAACGCCAGTGTAGGGCAATCTATGAGAGATCAGTTCGTGGATAATATGCGTTCTGTCACTTCCGGCTTTGAGAAATAGTTGTTTGCTAATCAGTACACGACGAACTTCAATTTCATGTTGAGAGCAGTGACAAGCTCTGGGGTCGTTACGGTATCATGTGCGCCCTTTTATCAACTCCAGTAAGGCGTTTGTTCAAGTACTTTCTGAGGCTTACAAAGACGGGACAAGCGTATTCGCAAACGTGTCTATCATATGAAGTATATCCTTGGTGGAGTTCATCACTCGACAAAAATGGGCGAAGTTTGCGTAAAACATAAAAGCGCTTATTGACAATCTTGATAATATCATTCACATGAATCTCTCAACTTTGCGTTTCAGAAAAAGTAAGACCCAGGATATTGACAGATGGAACCATATCGACAGGAAAATTATGCAGAAATGGATTTTGCATATCAGATTTTTTTAGACATAAAACAGCTTTGGACTTTGACACGTGGTGCTGAACATTATTGGATAAATACAGAGGGATGCTATCAGATGTTTCGCATTTACCAGGTAAAAATCATAATTGTGGTCGATTCTTATAATTCAAAATTCTAAGCAGGATTTGACATAAAGCTAAAGAAAATCACGACAGAGAAATTAAGAGAAGTGAACAGAGTGAACCTGACGTGTAAATTTGTCATTTTCTTTTCTATATTTCTTAACGTGTCATGCCACGAGATTGCTTTACCTGCGAAAATCGCATTAGCTATTTTATAAACCAATGTAGGAGTCTATGGCATGGTCCAGTGTTGAGGAGCGAAATCCCCCAGGGACATTTAAGCTGTTTATAATACAACAGACGTCAATGCATATTTTTATTTTCTCATTTTTCTCACATTTCGGAACTACTCACTTCGAACAGAAGATTCTACCTAAACACATTTCACACTCCTCTAAGGCTTTCAATAACGATCTCACTCGTTGGACTGACATCTCAACTGGACTGACATCGAGGATGATAACAGAAATACATGTACATTGACTTCAATTCAAAATTTTGATAACAAAAGCTTTATAGTGCGGCATTGGTGCTAATTTATGAAATCCAAGCATTTGACTAGCTTTACTAATAGCTTTCTACTAAAATTTCAATATGCCGTGATCGTTCGTGTATACTTCGTCCTATATGCACTATCAACCTGGGGAAGGGTTTTATAAAAATCTCAAATCTGTCAATCTGCTATATCAACGGAGAAAATTGCTCCACTATGTACATAGGTAACCGCTAACACGATTGAAATCACTATGTTATATGGGCTATATGTCCATGGCTATATCATGGATATCTATATAGATATCCATGGTTACATGGTACTATCAGGGATATTTATGAATAATATGATATAGATATTATTCATAGACATCCCTGGTACTACCTAAGGAGATCCAGATATCCATACTTAGACAGGGGGAATTTGTTCTTTTCAATGTACAGGCTTGAAGGCCTGTCAATAGGCTGTCAACGATTATTTTAGGATGTACTGCAAGTCCACGACAATCAATTGGGCATAATCCACAAGTTATTCCTATATGTGAACATATACATTAACGGTTCTTTTCTAGTTTAAAATACTTAAATTGAGACTGGCTTTGTAAATTTCGAAATCCCGGGACTTTGATCCCGGGATTTAATGTAGTTGTCATTTTGGTAGTAGTTGTAGTAATAAACACTTCAATAGTAAGTTAGTATTTTATTACTACTTTGACAATGGAGACTGAATAGATATTTGAATACATTTCTTGTTTTCTTTGAATTGGTAACAATAATAACAATAATGATAATAATAATGAACTCTATTTATCATCGGAGCATTTTAGGAAGAATCCTTTTTACCAAATGGCCGAGCAACGGTCTCACACAAAAAACTATCAAGTAATAATAACTAAGATAAGAAGATCAGTTGGTAATGAACAATGAAAAATTCAATATTGTGCATTACAGCTGCGACGTGTTGACTTGCGTGTTTGATTATGTGTTTGCGTCCTACACATTTTCTTATCACAGGCTACAGGGACTAAGAAAGTTTCAGAAAACAGAGGAATTGCAGAGCTATTTCATATTCTTCCTACTCCGATTCTGTCCAGCAATATACGTATCATTAGAGCCACAGACAATGAACAAAGATGTCCCCTTCTTTTCAACTTTTCATATCACCACTGGTAGTGGTCTCCGTGGCACAGTGGTTAAGTGCTTGGCCTAGCGGTCTGTCGGTCCAGAGGTCGAGCCCCGATAGTGTCATTGGAAGTCAACAAAAGATCACAACGCTCCAGATTAAAGTCTGACTGTGTCAGCACCGTCCAAGCCCCCAGTAAGGAGGAGTAGTGACGTTAAACCATCATTTTTTACTAGTAATAATAACCACTACAGCTGCATGGTAGCCCATTCGAGTAAATGACATACAAAAAAGCCCTAATCACCCACGCTAATTGTTACTGACGTTCAGATTGTGCGAAGTGTAGCAAATTCAGATGAAAGGACCATCAGAATGCAATTTTCTTCCTCTAAATATACAGTAGAGCGATTTCTTTTGAAATCCTGGGATCATAGGATTTGGAAAATTACCAGGATTGCATTCTTAGTGCTTGTGTGTTAAATCAGCAACGGGATGTGGGCGGGTCATAAAAAACGGTCAACATTCAACTCTGGATCACCACAAGAGTTCATCTATAATCTGCGAATACAACTTGTCACAATCTAACAGCATCTGCCATGTATTCAGATTGTGTTACCAAAACAACTAGAGTAGGAACCATCCTTGGTTAGTTTAACTTACGCAAGATGACAAGTCGTTACTTCAAGCTTGCAAGATTATCCAAGTCATTCTAGGATCACGCTTGTCTCCTTCTGAAGGTTAACATGGGGCATGAAGACACTATTACATCACAATCGCCCTCTGCTCTAGCCGTTACGTCATCATACGAGAAGTGTCCTAGCGGAATTATTTCCTATACAATCGACTGCTGGGTTATGTAAGAAATGAGATCAGAAGGATCCCATGTCAATTATGATACCGTAAATTCTTCTCAAACTTTAATGTTGGGATGATAAAATTTATATCATTTAAAACACTTACGCAATGAAATCAGAAAAAAAAGAAATTTGAACTGCAATTTGCAACAGGGGCTATCAAATCCCAAATCAATTGATTGGCGTCATTAAACTGTTGAGGTCGAATAATTACAATGATTTCTTAGAGATAGTGCAGTCTGGCCCATAGAATAATTGTATAGTAGATAGAGTACTAACTCGAAAAAATGTCAGCATACAGTGAAAATTTTATATCAAAAGATTCATATTTTCGCGGAGATTACGTTCCTGCGGTCTAAATTATTGCAAATTATTCGTGTTTATATACTAGCGATTTGGTACCTCTACATCAATAGTATGACACTTATTAGATATCAGGGGGAATGAACATTTGCCAACAGGTGCCTTATCTAAGTGGAAGTTAAGTTGATTATCAAGGAAATTTCATGAACCGCATTATAATACAAGTCTTCAAGGAAATGTTAAAATCTTATTGTGGTTCTTGGCTGAAGTTTCAAGTTTTTAATTCAATTTTCATAGGATTGATATGCTTCATTTCTTGAATCTGATATTAATGTGGTCCCATGTACATCTTTTGAAGGTAAGTATGATCATTGCTTTGATTGTGATGTTTTGCTCTTTCAGTGGCAGCCTGACAGGTAGTTTATGGCATGATCAACTTTCTCATCAACTCTCTTATTTATAGGGCATAGTATTAAAGTAACAGTAAGCCATCGAATTGCTAACTTAACAAGCATTGCCTCTCCAAAATTGTCACGATACGGAGGATTTGTAAAATACTATTATCCCATCGGTATTGCTATCCGTGTTGATTTCTCTGAAGCTGCAAAATTTGCATATCTCACATTTCGTTGGGTCTCAACTCGAGTTAATTTAATAAAATCGAAACTGCATACAGATTGGAAACTTAATTAATACTTAGCAGCTACTCTACCTAATATACTTGCTCTATGCTGCCAGTATGAGTTTCTGCAGCGAATGAGGCCGAAAATGAGACTTTCACACAGTCAGAGCTGGAAAAATTCCACTGAAATTTTTCAATTCCAAATCCAATTCCAATTCCAGTCGAAACAGTTCAATTCAATTCCAATTCCATAATAAGATTCAATTCCGATAATTGCATGTCGCGTATAGTGTCTTATGTTAATGTATCTAACGTTTGTTCGTTTCAATCTAACCCATGTGCCCTTATCCTATCCTCGTTGTTCCTGTGTGCCGTTCCCTGCGTCGTTCCTAGGTGCGTTTTCATGTTCATAGTTCATATTTCTTGTGTACATATATATATATGTAACCGGTCAGCCTACGACATTTTCGTTTCGTAAACTACGTCGTCGTTTCGAGATTATCTCGTGAAAAAAGAAAAGAAAGTTAACGGTCAGCAAAGAATCAAACGCTGAGAGAGAGAGAGAGAGAGAGATGAGATGCGAATAAATCTATTAAAAAACTGACAGAAGAAAGAAATTCAGTGTGCGAATAACGTGATTGTTGATGAAAGAAAAAACGACGATAAAAATGATATCATGAAAACTGATTAATGGTCCATGCTAAAAAAGGAGATTAAAAATTCCGTGATAAGAACGAAATGTAGTCGGGTCGAAAGCTAACGAGCAAGGATTAAAGGAAACTCTTTCAATTTTCAAAAGAACGTGGCTTTATCGTCAAGTCTCAAAAATTTGTATAAATTAGAATAGCAGTTAGAAGAACTCCGGGCTCCCGCGGTGTAACGTAACTACAGAAGTAACAACAACAACAGCCTGCCAGCGAACAACAACACAGCAGCGTATATACGGCAACACATCAGCGAACGCGATTGAAGATTGACGGTATAAGTGACACTGATGTTTATGATATTATTTTGGTATAAGCGAGTCCGATCTAATTGAAATGAATTTAACATTAAGAAAGTGAACTGCAAGTGTTAAGTTTTTCTTTTATCGTTGCGTATCGTACCTATATAACTATAGTCTTAAAAATTAATATTGTTAAATGTTGTGATTGTAAGTTGAATAACAGTTCATGTAATTGAATAATTAATTATTAGAATAATTTGTTGACACTGTCTATATTATGATTTGAACTGACAGGGTTGCTGCCCTTTAATGCACCGTTAATCCAAACCAATCTCTTTCCATACCGATTGCTTTTCACGTGTACAACAATTAAGTTCATCTCCAATTTTTGTGCTTATCCTATCAAGAGCTAAATTCAACAATTGCTATATTTTGATTATCTTTCTTGATAAATAACTAAATAACAGATTGAACAAAGATGATTGTCTTTTCATTGTCTGCTTAATCGCTGAATTAACATTGTCCGGGGCTGTAGGCCCATCGAAGTCACAGAAAACACCAACTATATTCAACTATAGAATAAAGCTACCTCTGTCGATCTACCTCTCTCTTATCTCTGCGTGCAGTTAACACAGTGACCGAGTACTGTGATTTCAATTTTTGTACAAATAGATTTACCACAGGTCTATCGAAAAAGTGGAATTGAGGTTTATCAAGGTCAATTCCAATTCCAGTAGATTTAAATATCGTCAATTCCAATTCCGACTTTTCCAACTCTGCACACAGTGATGTACTACGAATATGCACGTCTGCCGAGTTCTAAACCGGTTCCTCTTCTTATCAGATAGGATAAAAGAAAGACACATGTAAATCCAATGCTCAGAGAAAAATGGAAAGAATCATGATAGGAATCTGTCTGCGAGACCGGATAGGTTTACTAAACACATCTTATTGACAAGCTGACATCTTTCAGGACTCAGATCAGGAGCTGTTTGACACATTGCTATTATCTCATAATATTACAATACTTTTATAGCAGCTTTTATAGTTCCACTTTATGTTCTGTTGACTAGGCACGTGTGATTCTTCAGTCAATTGTCTCAAAAATTGTTCATTACTTTTTTACTTATTTGCTCATTTTTGAGTTTATGATCTCATGATCATAAACTTAAAGGTGTAGTTCGGTCAATTTCAGAAACGACTTTTAGTCCTGAATATTGAAATATTCAATCACTACGACGATTTCCTATAACTGTCACGGCCATGTGCTCGTTAGATTGCCTGCAAATTCATGTCCAAGATTCATGATGACGTCACAGCTGCCGATTCCTGTTTACTGAGAAGCAGAGCGCCGTGCACTAGACAGGAGCGCCTAGTTAATTCGTCACCTAGCATGCTAACAATGGCGTATCAGATCACTAGCACGTGTGACGCCATCTCGTCTCCTGAAGTTGATGATTGCGGCTAATTGAGGAATAAGAAGAGCGTGTAAGTTCGCTAGAAGTTCCTATTTTCTGAAACTGCAACATTCAAGTCTTCCTCCGTCTTCAGAGTATCATTTGAAAGTATTTTAGACGTTTGCAGTAGAACACCATTTCACGCATGTATCGGAATTGTCATTTTTGAAAAACATCTATATTTCATACATATTTTATAGTTGAACCTCAGTTTTCATATAAATAGTTGTTCGAGTTTTCCATGCACGAATCAATCTTGTCAACATGACTTCGCAGTAGGATGATGTATTATCATCATTGCGAGTATCTATAAACTATATTCAGTAAAACAAAGAAATAAAACGGACGATTAGGTTTCTGCATTGTCATTTTTTGTGCGAAGATGGGGGAGGGAGATAGTACAAATAAATGCTGTCAATGGAAACTTCTCTCACCAAATCTATTGCACTAAAAGTTCTTACACAGTTCTAACCAACACTTTGGACATTAAGAGCCACATAGCCAACGACTCTGTTTAAGATAGGTCTGATGATTTTTCTGAAACCGAGCAGATCTCCAGATCGACTTTTCCTGGGATTGAGCCCAGGTCTCCTCCAGATGCAGGGTTGCTCACTTTACCACAAGGCCGCTGCGATTCAATAGGAATCGAAACACCTTGGTAAATAATGAAGCCTTGTGATAACAAGGTGACGAAACGAAGTTGTTGCATTCAGATATCGTAATACTTTTGCGACCAACTAAACCTCCACCCAAGGCATCAATTTCATTTAATAGCTATTTTCTTGAGAGAGGAAGTATCAACTTCCCCCCCCCCCCTCCGCAGCTACATTACACAGCCCGAGCGCAGCGCTATTTTCGTTTTGTGTGGGAGTGAAAAATTTCACTCCCCCACAAAATGAATAAGACTTTTCCAGCACGTGAAGAGTACCGTGATTGCAATTTGCAACTAACAATTAACAGCAAATTGTGCATTCGTCGGCTCATACTGATGTATAATGATCATCAATGCAAAAAGATAAGTATCAATTTAGATCCAAGGATGTTAAGGAAAAACACAGGACGCATTATATAATCGATATAATTTACAATAGAAGCAGATTGTTCATTGCAGCTTAGAACTCTGTTGGGGAAATTTGAAATCACATGAATCATTCTTCACCATCGAATCGCTAGTTACGGCAGTTGGAGATTATGTAATCTTAACTTGCGTGACAGTAGGCGTCACTGTCTCTTACCTTACGGGGACGAAGAATTTGACAGGCCAGGCTATGTATTAGCTGGGCGTGACCGACGAGCAGTCAACAACCGCACAAGTGGAACAATTTCTTTCAGATTTGGTAGTAGCAATCACTTGAGAATGATAGTAGAAGACGTAATGTAGACATAGAAGGTCAAGCAAGGTCGTCATTATCGATCACAACGGCGCTCAGGGAAACTTACATGATCCGAGAGGAGCAGCCCGAGAAAATTAGTTGGAATCTAGTCAACTTCATTATCTATTATCTAAGACAATGTTTCCAAAGCTGAATTAGTGTGTAGCCCAGGGAAGAAATTTCATGGAGGAGGGAGGTACTGAGAAAAACAAAATATTAAACATGAAATTGTTGAGGCTGTTTGGAATTTTACTTGTATATCAACTAACTGTCTGTAAAACTTACATGTAATGCATAAATTAGCATGTGATTGCAAAAAGGAATGTGCGTTTTATGCAGCGCAAGGGGCATTTAACATAGACATCCAAGAGATCTATGGACAGCACGTTTGCCGTAGCTGTCTGTCTGTAAAACAACATAGTACCGTATTTCCTCTAATAAACGACGCCCTCTTACACTATAGGCTTAATGTATAAGCGCCGCAACTGAGAAGTCATCTTCTTAAAAAACGCCGCACCTCTGATATCAAGAAGATTGGAAAAGAATGACTAGATGTAGTAAACACCTGTCATCTATTGAGCTAAAAAGCAAAGTAATACAGCAGTTATCAAACTTCACTGGAATTCTCAATGATATTGCGCGCTAGTTATTGCAATGTATTTTTCTGATAAGTATCTTAATAAAAGCGGGATCTGATTTTACATCATCATCGACATATACATCATGCCCTGCATAAGAACGATTCTTATTGGAAGAGATGGACAAACATCTCAGCTGAAAAATATCCTAGCCCACAAGTTGCATGTTATTCATGTTGACTGCTTCCATACTTCTACCGTCGAGCACCGAGCCATCACGCTCAAGCTTAGTGTGAAGATGTGTTCAATAAGGTCCGAGCCATCCCATCTTGTCAGCAATGAATAAATCGGTAATGCAGTAAGAAGCATGCTAGATGAGTTTTCAGCTCTAATTCACATTCTTCCGTAAAGGTCATATGCCTTCTAATTACTGTTGTTATTCAATTAGAAATTATTTGAAAAAAATGGCTACTTCAATACAGGAGAGTTTTTCTAAAAAACGTGATGAATATAGTGCACATTCAAAATTTTACGCCTAGTCTAACAAGCAAAATGAAGGTGGGGTCCAAACTTTCAAAAGTTGCATGCAATTCCATATTCAAACAGAGGGCGAGTGATGAGATTGAGACATAATGCTTTAGTCTAGGGTCATTTTCAGAAGTGTTCTTGTAAAACTGGTGGACACAACTATCACTGTTCGGGACTAAATACTCGCGTGAACAATTGCTCAGTCGCATGAAGCTAGTTAAAAGTCAAATACGAGTTCAACTCGAATACTATGACCCTCAAGACGTCCTCCTTCGAGGCTCCTCATCAATCAAGCTTTAAATTGACATCTGACGCAATAAGTCACAAACCTTGACATGCTATAACTTTTACTTATAAGTTCAATGCAATGTTTGCGTGTCTTCATCAATCATTACGAAGGGCGAATCCATGCTTGCACCAACGTTGGGCAAAATCTTAAACCCAGGATAAAATACCCAAGATCGATAAATCAGGATGCAGGATTTTGACGTTATTGCTATATTTTATCCTTTTCTGTAGCTGCTATCCCATAATATAAAGCAGGGGTGCGGAGTCGGAGTCCTATCAAATGATCTATAACCGGCCTATATATAGATCCGAAGTAAAATACAAACAAATGTGGAAGAATGATCTATTATTATTATCATCAATTATCTATTCTCGTGCATAGTTTTCACTGTCAGGCAAAAGTACAGAGACAGCAGTACATGCAAAACTTGTAATAGTTGAGGGAATGAACCGTGATAATGAAAAATGATTGTCTTTTCACTCGGTGATTTAATAGAGAAGACAAGCCTTCCTAGCTCGATCATACCTACGCATCAAAGGTCACATTAGAGACAAAAATAAAATATTAGTTTGTTTGAGAACATTACCTCTTATCCTCACATTAATCGTGTGTGATGGCTCCTCCAAAGCGCATATTGAAATCGAAAGTGTAGTCATATTTTTGAAGAAGGTGGTATTTTCCTGTCTGGTAGAGACTTTAGAAAAACCGTGTGAAGCACACATCAGCAAGATGGGAGGAGCAGAGTCGCATGCATCCAACTTAAAGCGACATTTGATAGACTCATCGAAAATGATTGATAATTGATACAGGAATGATCACTAAACATAAGTTCAGGTAAGCCTATAATGAAGGTTACCAGTTTTTTCAAAAAACTAGGCTATATACGAGTCACCCGTCGTATGCTTGTCACCCGGAGTCGGAGTCGGAGTCCTATCAAAATGATAGGACTCCGCATCCCTGATATAAAGTGATCAGCAGATTTGTTACTATATGTTTTCAGTCGTGTATTTTTTAATTGAATACCGCATTTTTAGGGAGAATTCATTCTATGCATGTTTTAAGTTTTTAGTGTAAGTTAACTTGCAAGTAGGGACCTGCAAAGATTCGATTCGATTCGCGAGTCGGCTGCTGATTCGATTCGACTCAAAATTTGCCGATCTTCAGGTCCCTATTCACAATCGTTATATAAGTACTATCTCTAGAAACTCAGAGAGTATATCTATAGATATGCTGGTCAGGTTACTTTTAATAAATGTACTTAAGTTTCCGTAAACTTCATATACCGGTATTCGCACCCCTTCATATTTAACATCAATTTAATTATTTCGTAATTCTGTATGATTTTTGATTGATTTGAATCTTACAATATCATTTTTTTCATTATTATAACTATTATGATTAAAATTCTCATTTTCAACTGATGTAGTGATGTAAAATTAAGCTGAATTTAAAAATGCACGTACATCTGACAAATGTTCAGTAATTATACTTAGTAAGCAATACCTCATAAACCTCACGTTCCACTACTTGGTCTATATGAATTATTCAAAACTTAATAAAAAACAATAGAATTCAACGACCTGATGTATGAAACTTTAAAATCAGTTACAATCATTGCGATAGAAGTATCGTTCACCATTGATGCCGTATTTTACATGGCAATATTCCTTGCAAATGAAACATTGCTTTTGACAAACATTGCAGAGCCACTTTTCAAACTCGAAAATGGAATCGGTTGGTTTTTCAGCAGACACAGGCTCGCATGACGAAATTAGAAAATTGGCTACTTTGTATTACCAAATATTTTGTATGCCTACCCGAGATTGCCGAAGACCCAAGGTTTTCATGAAACGCAAGACCCAATCTTGCTTACACCATCGACCTGTCGGAATACTTTGTTATCAAAAAGAAAATGTCTTTTTGTTGCAAGTTTACATAATTTCATAAAAGTATTTTTGCTATATTTAGGTTTATTGAAACAGTTCTCTCTATAAGCTAGACCAACTGCTAAGCGAATAGTTTCATCAGCTCAGATATTTGCAAAAAAAAATCCCCATTGTCCTAAGCAATGGCTTAGAGGCCTGGTATTATGCATGATAAGTAATTAGACAATTTTTGATAATGAAATTAAAAAAGCACTACATGTTTTTCAAAGTAATGTTTATCCTGAGAACTTTGCTCTCATCCTGGTCAAACGTTTTGAAAAAAATTCACATGCACCGCGAATTATAATCGAGAAAGGAAGTTATTTGCACCTCTCTCGCACTTATTGCTACTTTATGAAGAGTGCGTGCCTGGTTTAAGTATAAATTCTGTTAGATGACCTTTTTCTGAGTTCTAAACCCGTCATGATGTTTGAGGGGTAGGGCATTGTATTGTAAAAGGAGGATATGCTATTCAGCAGAAGAGCTGCCAAATTTAAGGTTGACCTGTCATCCCACCAAATTATTGCGTGTGGCAATAATGACTCCATTAGGATCAGTCTAATAATGGAAAGGCTGGAGTTATTAGTCAAGCAGAATAACATTGTGTTGATTTCGTCTGACCTCTACTATTGTTCAAATCACTCTTTCAGAACCCAAAGAAAGCTATAATCAGGTAAGTCTATTGTTGCATTCACACGATGGAGGTATTTAGATTGAAGTCGTTTACAGAATTTGCTGCATGTGAACTGGCTGCTATTTATCAATAAAAGAATACCAGAAACATCAATGGGTACCCTTGTATTTCCCAAGACAATTTTTATCGAGCAACGATTCATATAAAAAGAAGAATAGGTTGGTCTGGCCCGGGTTCGAACCGGGGACCTTCTGTGTGTGAGACAGACGTGATAACCACTACACTACCAGACCACAAGATCGATTAAGTGTTCTGCTTGACTTTTATTGAAACACTCTCTGACGATTGCCGAATAACACAAGTCATAGTGTGATGGCAACGAAGGAGCAAACTGTTTTTCCATGCGACTTCCAGGACATAGAAGATTTGATTCGTTTCTTTATAATGTCAGAATGTAATAACAGAATATCAACAAGCTTCAAACGGGAGTAACAACAGCTGCAAATAAATTTGATCAACGTATTGCACTGCAGCCACTTGAAGTTTACCTCTGAACCATGAACAAAATGCTAACTTTTATATCTATACTTGCTTTATGCCGCCATTATCTGCTGCAGCTGTGAAGCAACTTATTAATTGATGAATGGAAAACAACTCAAAAATGAGTTTAGTTAAGGAAATGTGGAAGAGTTTCTGTGTACTGTTTTGCGTACTGAAAATCATTTAATGCGCTGATAGCACTGAGAATTCTGAAATATTTGTGCTGATTCATTGGATCATAGCCATGGCTATAGTGGAAATTTGAATTTGAAGCATGTCTTACATACAGTCTTCCCAGTCGGCAGTGGCGCAATTTTTCGCGCCTAACTGAAATGACTTAGGCGCCTAGTAATCGTGGGGTCAACTCCACACCTACTTCTTCAGCATGATCACACCGTACACTACTATTCCTGGGAAGCATGCCACATACCGTGTTAGCAAAAAACAACAGCTAAGTTAAACAATAATACCTATTCAAAACTGATATTCAGACATCATAATGAGAGGTTTGATTTTACTTGTGCGATTCAGATGCCTATTTTCAGCAATCTCCACGGACAGCGTGGATGGCACTGCGGGTCTTCTTAGGCGGGTTGTACCTAATGCAGCAGCAGAAACAACAGAACCTCATACACCCATGGAAAATACGAGTGGAAAACAACGATTAGTGAGCAGCAAGCTTAAATTCATGAAACACAACGCTGTCTAATAAAGCATTGAAGTATCTAAATATACATCAGTCCATCTTCGGAATCTTGGACAAGCCGATCATTGCCATTTCACAGGCTTTCCGTTTTAGAACGTTTTGAGTTACTCGAACCGATTCTTTTTCCTTTTTCTTTTGTAGCTGCCCCTGTACCTTCCGCAAAGCTTCAATCTCTTCGTCACGGCTGGCAGTTGCTCTCTGTGCGCTGAGAAACAACTGGTGAGCTGCCTCTTTCTCTTTCTACTTCGCTTCGATTTCTTTCTCCTTCTGCAACAGCTCCTCCTCGAGACTCGAAATCCGATTGCTGCACTTCTTTTCCATCTGGACTTCGGCAATAAAGGTTGTCTCCAATTCCTTCGCACGCTTCCTTTCTTCGTCTGCTGCTTCATCTTTTAATCTTTGGCGATAGGAAGTGTGGGCACTATTGCACATGCTAATCAGGGATGCACTCACAGGAAGTGAGACTGGAGTCCACTTCCTTGATTCCATGCAGGAACGCGACACAATCAATGCCTTGACAGTGGCTGGCTTGAGTAATGAACGCTTCTTTGTCACCGTGTCGTTCAGTGAACTAAACACACGCTCGACCTCGGCATTGCCGTGAGGCAGGACAAGGAGCGCACGGACGAGTCGAGTCAGGAGAGACCTGTTGTTGTCGTCTGAAACTTTCTTCCACAAGTCAAGTACGTCGCCGTCATCAATAGAAGTGATTTTAAATTCAGTCTGTTGCAGGCGAGCCTCGACTTCCAAGCTGCCGATCTGTGTCAGCAAACACATTGGGTAGACAACGCGCCAAATTTCCGACACATTTCACGAAGTTGGGATGCTTTTGGTGCTTCGGATCAAGCATCTGACAAGCAACCAAGAAGCTATTGCCAAACGGCAGATAGTCCTTCAGCTTCTGTGTTCTTGTTTTGAAAAAGGATTTCATTGATGAGAGACACGCCTGCTGATCAATTACTGAAAGATCCGCAAACAAACGCTTTGCAGGCTCTCCGACTGACATTTCATAAGGTGGAAGCCATACAGAAGCCAGCAGAATACAGCGTCTGCCAAATCAAGCTTCCAAATTTTGTCAGTGAGCTTGCTTGGTCTGATGAAGCGGAGGAGCCAGCGCTTCATCAGTGCAACCATACGACTGTGAAGAATGTGAATTTGGGTGCCTTCGCTTTGGAACCGTAATTCGAATTCTCATTGCTAAATATCAATTGCTGCATGTGCGGAAAAAGCTTAAATGGGCAGCAAGTCATCAACGATAAACAGGAATTAGGATATCTGTACGAGCGCAGAGCATGGGAAATCAGAAAATAGTGATAAGTCAGTAATCACATTCAGTCATATTCATGCAGAGTAGCAACTTCGAAAGTAATAAACATGCATTTTCCAATAAATTGTGTGCCTAGGACAAGTACAGCAAACTTGCATGTTAATAAATCTGAGAGTTTTTAATGAAATCTGATAATCTGATTGTCCCAAAATTCGCGCATTTCATTCAAATATTTTCGCGCCTTGCCCACAGAATTCGCGCCTCTGATGGCAAAATTCGCGCCTGACTGGGAAGACTGCTTACATCTATTAATGTCGTATTTCTATTGTGCTTGTTTTTCATTCCCGTAGTACAATACAATATAAACATGGATTTTTGAGGACAACAATGTGGGACATTTGAGGGCGCGTAAATTGGCCATCATATTTTGTAGTGTTTTATAATTTCATCTACATATACTTTGTATGATGAAAAAATGTATATAATACGCGGAATATATCAGGCAATATCCATGGATTTCGAAATGCAATAGAAATCCACGCAGAAATTCATGGAAATATCCAAATCCATTCATTTCCATTCGAGTTTTCACACTTAGCGCATGAAGACGGCGTGAATTTCCATCAATTCTGTTTATAGCCTACCACTACGTCAATGGCATTGTCGTTTTATAACTTACTAACTCAGATCCCAGGAATGGAATGGAAGGAAATGGAATGGACAGGCATGGAAAGCAAGAAAATTCTGAATCTCGATATGCTTGAAATGTAGCATGACATCATATTCAAGATAGCATGACTCAAGCTTGATAAAATGCATAAATGGTTGAATGGTACGTCTAATTCTGATGGCATTCAAAGTTTGTCAACTAAAAATTGTGCATTTTATGACTTCCTCTCTGAAGAAGAATGAGAGAAGTTAAAGCAGTATCAAGAATGAACATAGCCTTCGCGGTTGCTCAATGATTGAAGAGAATTTGTCGCTATTTAATCAATATACAAGACAGAAATCGTGAAATATTGCTGTTGCAGGTTATGGAGCATTACATACCAAGCAAATTCCGCACAGGGTATCAATACCAATGGACAGTGGCAGACTACAGTATGCGGTCAATCAAGATGGAATTCGTCGATGGACCCTAATATAAGAAACAAAAACAAGCCTCCATTTCCAATCCAAACTTCCATTTCGCAAAATTTTGAAGCATTTATTTTATGTGCTTATAGCGACACACTAACAGACCTTTTCCATTGAACCCCAGCTCTTCAAACCATGTATACCGTATTTCTTTGAATAAGAGACGCGTCTCTTATTTTTTTCAGATCCCTGATTGATGCGTCTCTTATTCAAGGGCGTCTCTTTTTTATCAAATGTTCAAGTTTTCATTCTTTCATTAGAAAAAGATGTCTTAGTTTTTTGCTACTATTCTCTTAGGTAACCTTTGCATTCCTCACTTAGGCCTATGTCATGGGCAAATTTCGCCAGTAACTTTTCTTACATATATACGCTTTATCATAATTCAGATTTTTTTGAAATGAAAGGAGTTTTATGGTTTGTAGTAGCATATCTTGTAGACTCATCTAATACATTCATATACCAGTACATGTTGGCCACTATACATGTAGACTAGATCTGAATTTACCGAAACGAAAATACCGATAATCAAGTAGTATTTACAACAAAAGTTACCGACCGGTACATGACTCCAAATGCAAAGGAAGCTACCGTATAATGCCTCCTTAAATGGTAGATGAAGTAACCTGAAGTAGGCCTGCATGTACGTATGTACAACATGCACGTACTGCATGTACAACAACAAGAAGCCTTATGTATTATACAATATTGGTCATGATACCCGGTATTTACTAGTAGACTGACTTATTTTACTAAGATAAGTGAGCCTAATAATCGCTCAGGCGGATGTAGCTACCACATTACAATAGCTTGCATTTAATATGTCTATAGCAGTCTATTTTTTGTACATGCGTCTCTTATTCAAGGGCGTCTCTTATTAAATTTTTTCCTCTCACGGATGCGTCTCTTATTCGAGGGCGTCTCATATTCAAAGAAATATGGTATGTGATATTTAGTCATCTAGGAATTCATGAAAATTTCCGAGTGATATTTTTTGATATACAGTAATACATTGAGATCATTGGAAGACCAGAGATACCTGGCACTTAATTATGCGCTATATACATGTATAGAAATAATGTAATTTGGTAAATCCTACGTATAGCAAATGCATCAATAACCTGCTGAACGAACCCAAATAAAAGTCTGCATGGGCAAGTGAATGTCACAAGAAAAAAAACAAATCTTCAAAGTCTGTCGTATAATGCTTCGACAAAATCACCTTCCAATTCACGTGCCGCTAACGATTGAATGAAATAAGCCACACACCTATGCATCTTGAAATGTCTTGAACATCCTGAGGTGAGATAGTCACGAGAACATAAAGACATCGGATAACGTACTGATCAATTCATAACGTTGCCATGTCATGATGAAACAGCTAACCGTTCATGACATCGCAGCTAGATGTATACAAAAAAATTAAAACAGGGAATAATGATGTGATAAGGAAAAATTTTCCTCTTCTTTGTGTTGTAATCGACCAACAATCAGAAACGCTTGACTAAAACACATCGTTAGACAACATGGATGGGATGAGAGATAACATCAAAATGATCAAGTCTAATTTATGACTGGGCTATACGACAACAGTGGCTATGATGATTTGGCCTAGCCGTGCTCACTGCGTAGGGGTCGTTCAGGTACTGCGTAATCGCCTAGGACAGTGGTGGGCAACCAACTTGGGATAGAGGGCTCGCGCGCCACTAATTTCCAAAGGTAGAAATATGTTCAAATTCCTTCATTGTGGTACCATTCTGCTACATTGTGGTAGCACATGGCATAATTGTACTTGTGAGTGTATACAGAAGCATTGTATTCAACTAAACTCTTGTCTTTTGAGGAACTGTATTTCTAAAATCTATATGAATAATGAAAAGTGAAGAGGCCAACCTAATTTCGGAAGCTTTTTTGTGTTATTGAATGATGGCAATATGACCTTATTTCATCGAAAAATGACGGTCTGTAGCTATACATATATAGTACATGCACATCTATTCGCCTACATATCGTACACTATGAAATAACATAAAGAAAAACTGGTTAAACTACATGTGCATACACCTAAGTATACATAATGGTACAGCAGATCTTATTTGTGTTTACAACTCTCTCCTGCCCTGTCTTCTTGAATATTATTCCCCACTTTTTGTTTCAATGCATGTGTATTTATGCAAGAAGTTAGAGAAATTACAACGCCGAACTCATCAAATGATTTGTGGATTTGACTTTAAATGCGACTGCTTCCCGTCCTTGTCTTCAAGACGACTTGAAAATTCAATTAAGCTATTTAGAAAGTGTGCTTCTCTAGATCATATCTTGTATGGTATAACATTGCCAACCAGCAAACGATCAGGTCGAGCAATTTTTGATTCATACAAAACCAAACGCCGATGTGATGCTTTCTTTGTGCTTACGTTATTGTGTTTAAATGGGTACATTGATTTGTCAAGCTGATTTCTCATGTGATTTGATTGCACAGTTTGACTTATGACAATGTTATCATTTGATCTAATTAATGGAAATAAAAAATGTCTACTCTATTCTATATGCCTACATCACCCAAACATAAGCGGCTTTCGAAAACCGCGCATTGGCTCCGCGAACAATGTTCATGCGATAATGCCATTCTAGCACAAAATTGGTGCAATAAACAAAAAAACCAGAAGGAGTGCTTGAAAGAAAAGTTGGCTTGTAAAAATTACATGTCTTCATGCGGTTGGCGGTGCCTACTTAATGTAGTTATAGGCTAACTGTTCATTACATAGGCTAACGTTGTTCATTACGTGGGGAAACATTCTCAACAAAGCATCAAACTCCACGTGACTTAGCACTCACGCAGTTGATGGCTATGTCATTTATCTTCATTGTGAGAAGATATTCATTGCGAACGGAAATGGTTTGGGCATTCGAATGAAAATTTTTGTGCCATCATATTGCTCATTAAGTCATTAGTTAAATGCTTTTGCAAATTCTAAAGAAGATCAACCTCACCCTTAGAAGTACCTTTACAGGTCAAAGTCGGAGTTGGTCATTTTCACATCACCGATTCAACTAATGTCCGCGGGCCACGAGTAGGCCACCACTGGCCTAGGAGGATGGAAGGATTGTCGAAATGATTGGGGGTGATTACGAGGGGGGACGGGATTTGAGGCAGCGATTGCGTAATTCTTGAACGACCCTTGCGTTAGGCTGTTCAATCCTCTCTCTTCAAATTTGTGTTCACAGTATGGTCTCTCTTATCAAAAGATAGGCGGCTTGTCAGTCTCTATGTTTATTGCATTGCTTCCTGTGTTTGCGTTCATTTTGGTTGCACAGCATCATCGTCCAACGTAGTTAATCAATGTTTGTTCCTTGTGTTAGTAACTTAATTTATAAAGATATATCGAGCAATGACTGGATGCGTTTTAACTTGAAATTAGTCGAACTGATTTTGCTTTTAAGTCTACTGCGCCTGTCAATTGATAACCAGTAACCACAAGTAAACTTTACGGGCCATTCTTGGCTTATGGAAAAATTTAAAACCCAACTCATGAATTTTACCAATTATCCAATAGGCCTATTTAGAAGAAGCAATCTTGAATGCATGAATTTACGATGTGCTTTATCTATCACAACTGATCTCACGACGGGCTGGGTCTGAGACCAGACAATCCTCAGCAAAGCGGGTCCGAGCATTGCCAGCCGCTTATGAAAGGGTTTGGCCTGACAATCCTCGACAACACGTGTCCCAGCATTGCCAGCCGCTTCTGAAACGGTTTGGCCTGACAATCCTTGACAAACCGAATCCGAGCATTACCAGCCGTTTTCCAAATGGGCTTTGGTCTGACAATGCACGTCAAAGCGGACCTGATGCATTTCGGTCATTTTTCGACGAGACCTTGGTGTGACATCACCACCCGACCAACCGAGGTCAGACATTGCCAGCCTTCCCAAAGGGGCTTTGGTCTGACAAAGCACGTCAAAGTGAATCTGATGCATTTCGGCCGCTTTTCGGCGGGGCCTTGATCTGACGATACCCGACAAACCGGGCTCGAGCATTGATATCCGCGTTCCACAAGGGCTTTGGTCTGACAAAGCACGACAAAACAGGTTCGATGCATTTTGGTCGTTTTTCGACAGGGCTTTGGCCTGATAATCATCAACGAACCGGGTCCGAGCAGTGCCAGCCTTTCTAAAAAGGGTTTTGGCCTGATAGAGCACGACAAAACCCCTCCCGTTCTACATCACTTTGTATAAAACAATGTCAACAACAATCCATTGACTTTTGCCTCCGTCATTTCCGGACGTCCTTTTATCCACGCTCAGTGTATCGGTAATATAATGTATTATTCAAGGGCCAGTTGCCATGCATCATTTTGTCAAACAGTGTTGGTTCGGATAATTTGATTGCAGCAATCAGCGACTGTATGAGAATAATGATTCATTTACATGTTATTTCTCACATTTAATCCTTTCCTTATTGTTTATTAATTTTTCAACATCTTTCAATGCCATTCAGTACTCGATTTGACGTCATCAATATTAAAATCACGCAAGTCAGATACGTAACACTAAGCCAGTGGCGACTGGCGGGTCATGACAGTTCATGACTTGTTGTTCTGCAAAATGCTGCTATTTCACTGAATTGCGCAACGCATTGCCAAGAGTTCATGCGACGCGTTCGATACTGTAGCAGAAAGGAAAAAGCGACCTGTAATCAACCGTTTCTAGTAGTGCAATGATGTACAAGTCAGGTCAACGGAATGACCTTATGAGACTACAGCGTGAGAGAAAATTAGAAGGCACTGGATGAAGACAAAAAGAGGAGAGAGAAAGATGATATTGAGGAGAACAATTGAATTATGAGTCATTGCAATTTGAGCTTCAATTTTGAAATTTCATGGAGAATAGAGTTTGAATTTCGAACCATGTTTCGAACTTAAGAAAATGAAGAGTGACTTTGAAACTGTTTAGCTTTGGAGAAGAATAAATAGGAATGTCGAACTGTGGAAGAGAAGAAAATGTAATAAACTCGTCAATAGAGACCGGTTCCGCGGCTACTTCCGCACAAACATCAAAGCGGCGCAAATACGCAGAATTAAATGGTCAATAACAATTCGAACCTGTGGCCATAGAGACGTCTGGCGTATGCGGCAACTGCAGTAATGCTTTCACCAAGTACATGTACATCGGCAGTCATAAAGGTGATTCAAAAGTCGCTGCAAAAAGTAAATGTTAATATCTCAGTAAGTACGAACGATATCAACCTTCAGAGTATGGGATTTTACAGCAGGTTTACATAATCATAATATCGATTATGCTTTTCATGAAAATTTTCGGTGATGAAAACATACATTTTATGAGATTTTATCATTAAATCTTGCATGATTTTCACTTAATATCCCTATTATCGAACAGAAATGTTAAGTTATGGTTGCGCATCATATTGCTGGGGTTTGATTTCCATAAACTTTTCCGAATACTGAATTTGAGGAATAACATGTCTCTGTAGCATAAAACTACCGACGGGGCTTTTCCAAACTGTCAACGTGTCAAAAGGAGTCAGGCTAAAGTCTTTAGAGAAACCAATACAGACAGTGACCTGCTTGACAGGAGGATTTTTCAAATCTGTATGAGGCTAATCTGGTTCCAACATGAACCGGTCATGTCGGTTGAAAACTACTAAATATAGCCTAGCCGGTCGAGATAACAGTACCAAACTCCCTCATGAGGATACAGATTTCACAATAACTGAGAATTCCTGTCTCTGACTTCTCCAGTCTCTGAAATTGGCGAGCCAGTTTCATCTAATAAAGGTATCATCAAAATACTGACGATGTTATGAGACAGTCGTATATTATTGACATTGCAGAGATGATTATACGCTTAAAAAGCAAAGATCATATTTTAGTTTTTGAAAAAAATAGCAAAAGCTCTTTACGAGTTTCAAAATCCATATTGTGTGATCATTCTTGTTAAAAGCAGTGGCTCTTTTTAAAGTCATTCAAATCTTAAATGTCAATGAGCCTGCGAATTAGCATATGTGCCAAACATGATTTGTTAAACGTCTTTTCATCTTAAACATGAATCTGTCATAATTTTGGACAATGTCAGAAAAGGAGAAACACAGCTTTACTAACTCATTGTGATCGATTGAGATAATGGCAAAATTCAGCAAGTTTCATAATGAGCATCCGTTAAGGTTGTCTACTACAATTGAACATTTCCGTTAAAAAGCGATCATTTTGATGATGATGCGATTATATTCTGAAACCCCTATCCTTTGGACTCTTAAATCAGAGGAAAGCGGGTCAATATCGTTGATTCTCACTGAGATATCGACATATACTTTTTGCAGCGACTTTTGAATCACCATGTATCACAGAAGTTACAAGAGAGCCAAGAGAAACGTTTTGCCTGCAGCAGCGGATCGCCATCGTCATTGCCAGGGGTAACGCCCTTAGTGTTAGCCTAGCCCAAGGGTTCCCAACCTGAGGGGGTACGCGAAGGACTTTTGAGGGGTGCGCATAATATGGATGATTTATAATTCATTTTACTTTGATAACTTTCCTGCTCATGGGTCAGTTGAACTGTTAACTTTGTGCGCATTCTGCATTGGATTGTCATCATCTGGTCTTGAAGCAACCGCTGCTAATTAGCGACCACCAATTCGACCTCAGCCACATACTTACACGAATCCGGATTCTCCACCATAGTAATGATTAAAAGCAAGCAAAGAGCTCGTTTGATGTTGGAGCATGACTTTCGCTACGCTTGTGTTGTTACAGAAACGCACATCAGTTACACCTAGTTAAATTTTTGTGTAATTGAATTACGAATTTCGTATATTTCTACCCGTAATTAAATTTTAGTATGATTGAATTCTTGCTATTCTTTGCATGTAGAGGTGAGGGTACGCAGAATACTGAAAACTCTTATGATTTTCTGTTTTGGGGTACGCAGCATGAAAAGGCTGGGAACCACTGGCCTCTCCTACTTTTGTTATAATTGTTTTTTATTGTATAAATTTGCCTACTTAGGACTATAGTTGAGAGGGTGCATCAACAGATAATATAATATTTTAAAATAGAAAATTGAATTTGAATTTTGAACTGTAGAATGAATGAATACTTAGATAAATTGTTGTTCAAAGGCACTAACACCCGATGCAGATAATAAAATAAAACCACAATGAAAGTTAATAAGTTTATTTCCCGAGCTTTCAGTCACATACAGTGAGCATAATCATGGGAATGAAAGAAATACATGAGATGACATGTATCCCTTCTTATTCTGTCATCTCATGTATTTCTTTCATTCCCATGATTATGCTCACTGTATGTGACTGAATACTTAGATAAGATGTTGAAATTTTCTTTCAGCAGCATTTTATCAAAGTACGAGAAAAATGTAAAGAGGCTCTAAGCTGCAACGTTAATTTGATTGACCAATCTTTCGGTTTCTCAAGCAGCATCAGGGTCTAATAGCATTGCGAAGAAGGTGAAGTTAACTGGAGGGGAAATTTAAAATTCAAGAGTGGGATTCACGGAGGAATCAATAATGAGGAAATTCAGAGTAAAAGACCATCTTACCCGACAAGAGCCATCAGTATACAAACATCTGCAACTCTGTCAGAACAACTCAGTGAGCACAAGCGTATTGGCCAAAGACATTGGATACTACCAATCTAAGAATAGAGAGGCAATTTTCATTAGATCTCTGTGTCCTGTAATGAACTCAAGGTAGGAGAGGGAGGTGTTGCGTGACTTTTTCAAAAATAAAAAAATAGCGACGCTTATTCTGTTTTGTTTTCTATTTGATGATTTCAATTACTCTGTGTAGGCCCTGCCTTTAAACCTCATATGTTTTACCAAACAACAACTTTACTATCATGAACAAAATGAAAACATAACTAAACATTGCAAAACAAATAACAAACATTACAGACAGGGAATATCAAAAATGATTTCAATTTAATTGATCTTTTTCAATCAATTAATTGGAAATGGAAATAAGCAATCAATTAATTGACATCAATCCATCTAAAGGCTGAAGAACCCTATAAGCAGAGATTGGATACCTCGCAATGGCCTTGATATACTGCCGGACAAAAAAATCTTGACACCTAGATTTGCAGGAAATATTATTTTCATTAATCAAGACACATCAAAGCTATCACCTTAAATGATAAATATATATTTCATACATGTCTAGCAACGCGTGTTACCGCCCATGCCATTAATACATGCTCAAATTCTATTATTTATTAAGAGCATCCAATCTCTCTTGCTGCTCAATGCTCTCTCATTGTTCTACCAATCTTTCAGAGAGTATTTCGATAAAGGTAAGAGAATATGGATACGAGTATTTCATCGTTCTACCTAGCTCATCACACATGTGCTCGATAGGTGAACGAGTGGTAAACGAGTCATAGTTATCAATATATTGTTTACACGGACTGCTACCCTATATCATGGAGAAATTCTCTGTGCAATTAGGCTAGCAGAAAAGGTAATTACGCATAAATCGGAAGCCGAAGAGTGATCCAAAAGTGTCGCCATCAAAACAAACACATCTTGACGGCGAATGGGTTAATGATATTGAAGCAGCAGAGAAGCTGTGCGCGTACTTTGCTTCAATAACAGATGAAACAACTATTAACGAACCCAGCATTGACATTCCACTTGGTAACAGTGTCAAACCTCCCACTACATACGAGGTCCTCAGGAACCTGTCAAATATCAATGAGCACAAAAGTTCAGGAATATCAAACATCCCGGCATGGTTACTCAAGAACGGCAGTGGCTTCATAATTCAACCTCTGATGAGTATAATTGACAACATATTTTCCAAGCGCCACTTTCCTGACATATGGAAGTGTGCCAAAGTACGTCCAATTCCAAAGAAAAAGTCTCCGTCAACATGTGCGGATTTTCGCCCTATATCCCTTCTCGAGATTCTATCAAAAATCGCCGAAAAACTATCTGTGACAGGTACCAACACAGTCTCTCTTTGCCGAACCAACATGCATATGTTGAAAACGGTGGTACAACAAATGCGTTAATATCGATTTTTGACAAGTGGACCGAAGCTCTAGACGCTGGCTCACCCTTCGTACGAGCCATCATGATTGACATGACACGTGCATTTGACAGAATGCGACCTGCGCTCCTTCTGCCTAAGCAGCTGCACAACCACATTGACCCTGATCTCATCGCCTCTCATCGAAGACTCATCATCCTCTCCACCATCTTATCCCTGTCAGACAAGAAGACATTATTCGGCGAGACACGAAAGGGTCGAACAGACTGCGAATTCCACGTCATCGTTTGATACGTCGAAGGAAATCCTTTGTGGTGTGTGCCATACAACCTTATAATTCAAACAGTGTTGTGTAGCTTATTATTTTTTATGTGATCAGTAACTGTCTGTAACTACAAATGATTGAATTCATTTGAGAATAAAAAATCTCTCTCTCTCTCTCTCATTGTCAGCATCAATTTGAAATTTCGTTAAAAATTCAAGATAGAAAAATGAAAGCAACTTTTATCGATTTTCATAGGTCTTTGTCACCAAAGCTCCAACAAGCCTGCAAATCGATTTCCACGTTCTCTTGGGACAGATAAACCAATATATAAAATTTCAGGCCAAACGAGCACCTTATCCAGAGATTTATATCGTCAAAAATTATGCATTGCATGTTTTGAAAGCCCATTTTTTACGACTGTCACTTACTTGTTTGAAATGCTGTAAAATCTAAAGTACTTGGAATCTCGACGAACTACTTGAGTTTTATACCCAGATTGGCATGCTCAATCCTGAGAGTTTCAGGCAAATCTGAGATGGTCAGCTACTGGCATTTGTCGAAGTCACACCCTTTATCTAAATATTCCAAAATATATTCACATTTTCAAGTATTTATTGGAGATCAATTCAATTCGTGTGAAGTAGATCACATCCTGAATAAAAGAGCCTTAGGTAGGTTTTACATAAATATGACAACTATTCCATACAGTGAATTCACACAAAAGTATTTTTGCTTTCTTCACTAAACCAAATATTATGCTATGTATCTTTGTAAAGGAAGATCACACTCATAATTTCATAAGTTAAATTAATTGGCGAGGATGTCTGAAAGTTTTCTGCGAACTGCACTTCTATACGTGTAGTTATCTATGTGTCTGGAAATTGCGACGTCACTGTAAAATATTGCTAGATGTAAAGCTACTCAGTCAATTCCTAACACACATTTCATTTCATCAAAATACACTTAAATTTAGTAATTGAACCACTGTACAGCCAATTTCAGAAGTTAAAAGCTTGTCGTCAGAAGTGAAATGAGGATTTAAATACAATAAACTGCAAAACCATCTCAGAAAATGCACTCCAGTCAGTCAGGATCCTCCAATGTCTAAGTTTGACTACAACACATATATGCGTTAGACTTTGTGCAGCTTAATTTGTCACTGTACGATGCTTAAGTGACTGTTTAACATTCCTCGGATAAAGACAGGTAAAATGGCATCTACACTTCATGTTTTCAGGACTCAGGAGATCTAATTCGTCTTGATTTTTCTAGGTTCGCTGAAAGTGGACCGCTTCGATCGGCTTTTAGTGCGTCAATATCGAAGAATTCCGCGCCAGCAGTAAGCTTTGAGATAGAAAATAAACCACGTCTATAGTGGTTGTAGTCCGGCAGCCAGAATGAGATTCTGCGAGCAACGAGGCCGAAAATGTGACTCACAGAATGATGTACACCCTATACCAACTACGAATCTGCACGTCTGTCGAGTTCTACTTAGGTTCTTAGAAACACACGTGTTAATCTAATGGGACGCAGATTGCAGTTTCTGTCAAAAATGAAATTTTCTATGTTTTCTCTTATCAACTGAAAAGTACTAAGTCTAGAGCCACAATTTTCGGCATGATGTCTTCAGGTCATTTCTAATCAAGTGTAGGTAAGTGATATTATCATGATTCTGATCGGCGATGTATGCGAGAACTAGAAGGTGGTACACTGCGGATAAAGTGGGCCAGTATTTTGATATTTGCCGACACTAGGAGGCTTGTCATATCTGAATGTACGTAGCTTCAAAGATAAATGATCATGAACATGATAATAAATTACCTGAAGACATTGCATGTCAAAAATTATGGCTCTAGACCTAGTACTTTTCAGTTGATAAGAGAAAACATAGAAAGTTCCATTTTGCCAACAACTGCAAAAATGCATTCCATCGGATTAACGTTTTTCTTTGATTCTGTCTGACAACAAAAGGAACTCAGTAGAGCTCGACAGACGGGCAGATTCGTAGTTGGTATCGGGTGCACATCATTCTGTGAGTCTCATTTTCGGCCTCGTTCCCTGCAGAAACTGGTTCTGGCTGTACTGCCGGACTATTGTAGGAGAATTGTAGAATTTGACGGCAAAACGCTGCAATTTTACACGTGTGTGTTAATTTTGTGCTAGTTTGATGACATTCGATAAAAACATGATCGTATCTCACTTTTCTTTTTCCGACACTGATGAATTCACCACATTACTAACGCGATTGATTCCATTATTCCCGAAAATTAGTTGTCAGAAGTTACCCCGAATGTTAAAAGTTCCCCCATCCTGCGGTATTTATAAGTGATTTTGATATAAGCTGGGGTAGGTCGACAACCGTAATTCTATAAATTGTAAATTCGAATGTATCCAACACTCATCGCGAACATAGCTTGCTTGATTGTCATCAATGTCATTATTTGCTTCTCTGATGAATTCAAGTTGCAGATCGAATGAGCAGTTTCACCAGACAGTCCACTTGCGATGACGTCAACGTCTGCAGACTACTTATCTGATCTGTCTGACGCGTGAACTTTCCGTTAAATAAGCAAAGCTTATGAAACAGCAAATCTTGGTTCCTGATTTGCCGAAGTTGTGTGTGAATCGTACGAAAGGCCATTTTATGTCAGATTTAGATTGGAAAAGGGCAACAAGAAAGAAAGTTCTCGTGATAATATATGAGTGATAATCTTGTCTGATATAACTCGACGACAGTTTGAAAATAATGAATCAGCGACACAGCAAAGATTATAGTCATATTTATGCATCTAATATTTCAGAGTTGTCATAGGACGCGAATTTTCATTCCCATATTATAGGAAATCTCTGTGGGAATCATGTACTTTTTTAGAAAAGAGAATTCCAATTCAGACCTGGGTTTGATTTAATCTGTTTTGTCCTTTATTAACAAACTTCTACAATGCGAGTTTAAAATTAGCTACGTCCTGTGTATTTGACCGAAAAAAAATTAATGATGTCCTTTAAATCAAAGAAATAAGCCTTGCTGCTGTTTTACTTAAAATTCTATTTTCTCTCCTCTTAAGCTTTCGCCACTACCGGCCTTGTCAAAAGTGTAAGTGGTTGGACATATTAACATGGCAAAATACAAAAATGTCTAAAAGTCAAAGAGATGGATAGAAAAGTCTAGGAAGGTACATAGTATCAAATAATTAAATTGTCTAGTGCACGGCTCTCTTCATGGGTCGGCTTTCTTTGTTGAATTATAATACTTTCAAGAAATCGGAGATTGATGAGATCTTTCTGATGTCCGATCACTTTTACGTTTGTTCTCGTTATTATTTTGTTCCAATTGACAATGTATTAAATGTCTATGTACTGACGAACTTTGTTGTGTTAAATGTTCCTTGTTTCGGATGTGAAGTTTTCGTATCGCACTCACAACATAGATTTGATTGCAATTGAGGCATTTAATTTCATGCACTACATTTTGTCGGTTGCAAACACGTTGGTCATTGATAGGGCAGTTCTTTAGAGTACAAACGTTGACATTGTTTTTGTTTTGATTTTGAAGGAAATTTCTCATTGTAAATGATTGATGGGCTATTCGAATGTTGAAGTTTTTTATTCATCTCTGTGACTTTTAAACATTTTTGTATTTTGCTATGTTAATATGTTAGTATGTCCAACCACTTACACTTTTGACAAGGCCGGTAGTGGCGAAAGCTTAAGAGGAGAGAAAATAGAATTTTAAGTAAAACAGCAACGAGGCTTATTTCTTTGATTTTTTTTAAAAAACTATATCATGCTGCTTAGATCAAACGAACACCTTCTTACATTTTGCAATTATTAATGTCATTACTACAATTTGCACATATGCTCAGATGGCTACTTACAACTGAGTTACCTCGTATGTGTTCTTTTATTCTTTGATGCAATCTGCGCTTTGTTTGTCCCAAGCATTGGGCATAAGGAATCAAGATCAACCATATACAACGCATGATCGCATCAGCTTACTTGTTCAGTCTTTCAGGGAAAAAATGTGTCCTTTGATTGATTCATTTTATAAGACATTTACCTACTTAGTGAATTCTAAGTAATAGAGCTGTACGTTATCGAATCTTATTGTGACTTTAGCATCGGTGAATGAAATGATTATGTTAATTAGTTTTGCAATATCATATATTCGTAAGTCAAAAAGTGAGCAGAGCACTATTGGAATACTGACTCACAAACAGCAGCACTATGCGATGTTTTGACTATGCAAAATTATGCATGCTGTACCTAACTGTAAATGTTTATTACCGCATACCTTGCAGAGTTTTCACCATAATTGAACGAAAGTTCAATATTGAGTTCATAATTGAGTTCAATTGCAGGTCGAAGCACACTAAATGATGCCATGTACACGTAGATATCATTGCGCACATGATGTAGCGTTTCAATTATTGCTTGGCGCATACAGCAAAGATTTTATTTTGACAAGCTATGTCCGCAAACGCAGTGAACAACTAAAAACTCATGCCACGTATTGCAGGCCTACGTGTATATAATCAAACAGCCAGAATGAATTTCTGCATGGAACGAGGCCGAAAAAGATACTTTCATAGAATGATGTACATCCTATGCCTGATGCGAATCTGCGCATCCGCCGAGTTCTGGATAGTTCCTCTTCTAGTCAGCAGACCCTATCAAAGAAAAACACTTGTTTATCCAATGGGAACCAGATTGCAATTGCAGTTTTTGGTTGAAATTAAATTTTCAATGGTTTCTCTTATCAACTGAAAGAAAAGTACCGCGTCTAGAGCCACAATTTTCGGCATGATGTCTTCAGGTCATATCAAGTCAAATGTAGGTACGTGATATTATCATGATTCTGATCGGCGATGTAAGCAAAAATGTGTTTCAGTGTGGATAAAGTGAGCCAGCATTTTGATATTTGCCGAGAGTAGGAGGCTTGCCAAATCTGAATGTTTGTGCATTGTAGCTTCATAGATAAATGTTCTTGAACATCACAAGAAATGACCTGAAGACATTCCATGTCAAAAATTATGTCACAAAATTGTTGAACGACCACTTTACGAAATTAATTTTTGTTAATTCCTCAAAAATTCTAGTGATGAAAGCGATAGGTTGATGCATGAGTTGACTCTCTCGATCGCATGTAGCATGGAAAATGGAATTCGTATTGCAGCTTCAAATCACAGGAGTAGAACAAATCTCATTCCATCTGCAATTTTAATATTGTGCAATACAAATTCCACTTTCATGCTACATGCGATCGAGAGAGTGCCTCATGCATTAACCTATCGTTTTCATCACTGACATTTCTGAGGAATTCATAAAAATTAATTCAAATTAATAAATGACATCATCAGTGATTGACCTTGATAATGTTTCCTCAGATTTAAGAGGGAAAACAGGTGCAAAAATCGCAATAATAAAAAACCGTATATTAATTAAACAAATAATTGTGATCAATTGCAAGAACATAGTGTTCCTTTCAGAGTGATGTTGATCTTTTTGTTGCTTGGGCTGACAGAAAAAACTCAAGATAAATGTTGACAAGACTAAAAGCCTTGACGTCAGTCGCTTGCCTGTTCCGTTTAACAATAAACCGATTTTTATAAATGGAACTGTAATTGAACAAGTCAATGATCTCAAAATCCATGGTGTCATTTTTAGCCATGATCTGTCCTGGAACTCTCAGTGCAAATATTTGTTAGGTAAATGTTGTCGGTCGTTATCTTTTGTTAAACGTTTAAAGTACAATGGAAATGCTTCTTCGGTACTATGGCGTGCATACACTGGCCTGGTTCTTTCCCAATTGTGCTATTCGTGGCCTGTTATTTGTGATTTAAAAGTGTGTCAACTCAAAAAGTTCGAGCACCTACATGAAGTGGCTAAATGTTGGTGCAATACTCCCTCGAAACCGTCTCTCCATCATTCGCTGCAAGACTTGTACACGTCTAATAACAAAAATTGCTGACAATCCTGAAACGCATCCTATTGCCGAATATTTCGTCGTGAGGGATTCGAACTGCGGTCGAGTACGACACAAACGCAGACTATTCCCATTGAAGCGCAAGCAAGCGTACTATAACAAATCATTTGTAAAATTTTCTACGCTGTCATAATATTCCTTTTCTTGTTAAGCACGGTGTATTCATGAAATCATGTACCGCTCGTTGTACTGAAATAAAGTGATATTATTATTATTATTTAAAGATGTTTCACACCACTAAATATCGTAGCTTTCACAGTGGTTTCAATGAATGAGAAGGAAAGAGCGGAAAAACGGCTTCCACGTTGAAAATGTCGAAATCTGTTAATTAAGAAATTGCGTGACAGAATTCATTTCTTGTCTCTCTTGGAAAAACATCTCAACTGGACTGCAATGATTCAAAGCCTTGTGAGTCATGAAGTGAAATAAAAAGGGTATCAGATTGTGTAATGACGTAATATTTGAAAGTGTTTGAAAATAAGCAACGGAAAATCACACGTCATTCACGCAGACAATCTGTTAATAAGAATTCAAACTTGAAAATCATAAAACAGAAGAAATGAATTTTTAGAATATCCGCCATTTCATATTGATTGAGGAGAAATATCACCACTTCATGTTTGTTTGACAAATTTCTAATTTGTCGACGCTACTGTTATGCTAATAAGTAGCGTGATATAGTCGGTAGCAGAAATAATTGAGAGTAAAAAATTTCAAATTCATTCATTGAGAAGGAAAAAGAAGAATAATTATTTAACAAAATACGAGTCCTTAGCTAAATGTCACAATTTGTAAATAATCTCGATAGAATGCAAAATGGAACCTCATCGTCATCATTCTCTAGTTGTCTGCCTAGAAGAGAAGAGTGAACGATAATTCTATACCGTTTTCGGAAAGAGCGTTGGAAAAGGATCATTCAAAGAGGTAAAAACCTACCAAATTATTCCTCCATCAGTTAAGCTGAGACTGGTGTCCATAAATGAGAGAGAGGACCAGCAATTAATCAGCGAATCCACGCGGCATGAGGAAAATTTTACTTTTTGACCAACTCGCGTAGGTTCTAAACGTGTGTGTTAGATCTAACTGGTTTTGCACACTCCATAGGCTAAACTGGGATAGGCAACCTTTTTGGGCCGCGGGTCGCATCCAACTTCAAAAATACTGCTAATTAAAATTCTTCCTTTCAGTACCGGTACTTAATTGAATGCTAATCATTAATTTTCACCTCTTGAAATAAATCATTAGTAAATCGCTTAATATCTAAAATGCAGAAAAATATTCAACATATTATTATTTGTTAACATATTTTGGATTTTTAGATGCTGATCAGGGACTACTCCTTCATGCCAACATAAAATCAGAAATTCAATTTTTTTCTTGAAAGAAGCTTGACCTTATTTTAATACTATTAAAAACTGGTTGAATATAATGCGTTTATAAAAAGCTCATAGAAAACCTTAAAAGCATTAATGACTTTTCTAGGATTGATGAGCTGCAGACATCACGGCAAGATCATTTATCTAAGTTCGATGTTGCGATACGCAGAGTGTTTTCCAAATCTTTGTCTACAATTCTTATACCAAACGATGACAGTTTTCACATGTTCACTGTGTAGGTCAATCAGAGGGCGTTCAGTTCAAAAGCTGGCATCGGTTTGCCATGATTTCCGTACATCCTGCAGCATGGCAGGGCTTCGTCATCTTGAATGCGACCGCTTCTCCTGTTTCACGAAAATTTTAGTTAGTGACTTGCAGACATGCTGAAAACAGTAGCGTTATGTGAAAAGCGTCAAATGATGACATTCTTTACATCTCTCTCATAAAGACGAACCAAAATAATGAAAATGCTGCAAGTGCTATGCGATTTCAATACTTGTAAGGGTACGTGGGCCGCATCACAGTTAATGTTGAATATGTTGCGTGGGCCGCACGAGATGACATTGCGGGCCGCGGGTTGGCCAGCCCTGTCATAGACAATTGAATGAGCTAACTAGGCAACTGTAATTGAACTGTTTGGACTACTGCCTAAACAGAAATTGTCGCCTGCCTACGCACTATCGACTCTGTAAAACCTATTATAATCGTATTTGTACATTGTTTCTAAACCTTGTTTTCAAATATGGCTTTATACCGTGCCATTTTAAACATGAGTTTCATGCTGTGTTATATATCTGACTGTAAATCCCTTGTTTTGAATCGTGTTTCTAAAACCAAATATAAATCTCGACGATTGATCACTTGTTGATAGGCGCCAGTCGATCACTGAATTGCTAGAGAGGCGGATGATAAGGTTAAGTTAAGAATATTTTCAAAATGACTATAATACAATGTATTAGATCGAATCTCATCTACAAACCATAGATTTTTCCATGTGCCATCATTGTACATAGGCAAGATATCAAACTTCCATTCTAGTGTACTCAGTGACAAAAAAGAATGAAACAAGTCCTGATATGAACATTTATGACTTAAACTTGGTTGCACTGTACGTTTGTTCGTTGTTTGTAAAAGGAGAACTCGAATGCTTTACTCAAAAACATTAAATTTGATACTCATGATTTTATCAACTTAAGTTAGAAACGGGTGTGACCACCGCGAGCATCCAAACAGGCATCGATGCGTGAGGGCATGGATGAGCACAGTCGCTGGATGAATGCCAGGTCTAAGAGGTTCCACTGCTCGATCAGTCTGTCGGACAACATCTTCAAAGACAGTGGTGGGTGGTTGTACCTCTCCCTCACTCTGCCACCAAGTTCATCCCAGCAGTGCTCGATGGGGGAGAGATCGGGAGAACGTGAGGGCCATTCCAAGGTTGGGATTCCACTGCTTGCTATCCTGTTAGAGACCACTGAAGCGCGATGGGGCCTTGCGTTGTCATCCTGAAAAATCAATTGATTCGATGTCACTGCTGGAACCACGACCGGTGTCACGATCTCGTCGGCATATCGCTGTCCTGTCAATGTTCCTTTCATTACGATTGCTGGTGTTTTTCCATTGTGCCAGACACCGGCCCAAACCATGACACTACCGCCGCCGTACCGGTCGTGTTCTTTGACGCAACATGGAGCAAATCGTTCACTTGGCAAGCGATGAACACGGATCCGACCATCGTTGAAATCGAGAGTAAACCTCGATTCATCAGTCCAGAGCACACGTTCCCACTGACTGTCACTCCACGACTGATGACCTTGACACCACGTCACTCGTCTCCTTCGATGTTCCAGGCTCAGCGGAATTCTCACAGCGGGTCGTCGAGACTGTATACCAGCTTCTCGCAATCTTCGATAAGCAGTTCGAACGCTACAGGCAACGTTCCCAGCAACCTTCCAGTACACAATTAGCTTCGGGACGGACACAAATCTGTTTCTTTTAGCAGCTAAAACTAAGCGTGCATCTGTCCGCTTGGATGATACCCTTGGTCTTCCTGATCCGTTCTTCTTTTCCACATTTCCTTCTGCTTTCCAACGACACCACCACCTCCATACAACGACCCTTGAAATTTTCAATTCTTTTGCAACAGTTGTAGAACTTTGCCCACAACGCATCATCCCAATTGCCATTCCTCTGGTAAAGTTATCGTGCGCCATTTCATAAGTCAAATCTGGTCAGCAGTAGGTGGTGATTCTGTTCAACTTTTAGCTGTTACTGCGATCAATATCAAATTTTGAAATTTGATGGTCCTATATCATTTCCCTTATCATATGGAGTTCAATGGTGATACATAGAAAGCGAGATATCATCTCAAACCATAGAAAAAAATGAAACAAACTTCCATTCAAGTCAATGATAGTCGGTTTCATTATTTATGTCAGTAAGTATACCTAGTACATTCGCAAGACACCTAGTAGTAAAATAGCTATGTGACCTAACTATCGCTAGTAATGATATCGACATGTCACATTTTCTTCACTTGCGCGACTTTGTGATTACGGTACTCTGTATCTTTAACAAGATTTGTTGGATGAAAATATATGCTATAGATAACTTATCGTGTTTTCATTTTATAGCCGGTGATACCGGTAACGCCGGTTTTGGAAAAATGGTCCAGTACTGCGAACCCTAAATGATACTGAAGTGTCACAGTCTGCTGACTTAATACCATTGCCATTGAATAATTTGCAGCCGTTGCAAAGATAAATGCACGACATATTAGGCGAAGTTGTTGTGACTGTTAACACCTGGATCACACAGCAATGGGACACAGACAAGACGTTTTTTCGTGCGCCTGCTATGTCTTTTATTAATTATCGGAAAGACTAGCTTATCGACAAAACTTGTGCACAATGATCTCTTCGAATCTGGAGATCAGAACAATTTGAGAGAATCCACAGCAATCCGCAGGCGTTGGACGACTATTTTTCCTATCGCAGCAAGGCATTAAGAACTCCTTTGTGCCCAATTAGAAAGTTGCTTTATGTGCCACCCCGTTTGGAATCAATTTATACTTCTAGCAAACTGATATGCTTAAACAATCTTAATTTTGTGGATGCACAGGAGCGTTATTATATGATTTTATAATATAATTCAATAACCATAATGCAGGAGAGTCTAGCGGAGTCTTCGCCTAACTGACAAATAATTGTCGTCATGAGTTGATTAATTGGATGCTTCTTAATTTAGTGTCAAAGAAGTCTCTCTTCAAACAATTGCCAAAACTGTAAGTCAGGTTCAAAGTTTGTCAACGAGCACACTGATAGACTAAAGTCCATCTACTTTCCGTTGTAACTACCACCAAGCAATAAGAGCACTTCAATGACCTTTTTGTATCAACTTCAATTAATGATGCATATCGACCACATCAATCTGGATGTGTTTGACGTCGCTTATTGTTTCCTAATTGTAATTATGCCTCTGAATGTCCTAACAAAAAATGTGATAAAATCTTAACTAACAGATGAGTCACGAAATCAGTTATTAGTTTTCAGGTTCTTTTAGTCTAAATCAATTACTGTCGCTTGTCAGTGTAATAAAATAGTTATCTCTGGACGACATTCCAAAATATAACACGAGGCAAATCTGATAGTGCAATAAATGAATGGAATTCTTGTTTCAATTAATTGTTTATTGTTTGAGTTTCTTATATATAATGTGGGCTTTGAATTACTGATATCTCAGTATCAGTAGTTTGACTTGACGGTTCATGCCATGTTGTCTTGGGGATGAAGCCATCTGATTGGATTGCGCAGATTCTTCAATTTGAGACTAATGTCATACTATCACCCGTCGATGGCTCACTTGGTAGAGCGTTGGTTTAGAACACCAGAGGTCTGTGGTTCAAATCCACCAAGACGCGCAGCTATTTTCCGTCTGTTCAATTATTTCTACTTATTCAACTCCGGCTATTGGTCGTGTAAATAAACAAACTTAGTAAAATGTGCTCCTTATAAAAGAATTGCAGTAACCGAACCCATATAAGATATGGATCCTATATTGAATCCTACATTTTAATCAGGAGGCATTTCCATTCAACAAAAATGAAGCTATAAGCGGAGGAACAAAAGTGAATAGAAAGAACAAAGTGTGAAGAATGTATATAATAAACACACAGGTGAAACTTCAAGGAATGACAAAGTTAGAGGTGAAGATATGAACATATGTAACACTTGCAACAGGGAACTAATTACGTTGCTTTTGTGGAAACATTGCAGAGAAAAGTAAAAAATCAAAAAAACAAAATATGAAGTGAATATTATTGAAGTACACAACAAGGATAAATTTATGGACAAATAGCCGTATAAGAAAAAGTTATGCAAAAATATTAAAAACTCCCACAGAGTAGGGATAAGGGTAGAGTGTAGACTCAAAAAGTATCTGCATAGTGAAAAATTTTATATGAAGAGATTCAGTTTTTTGGGGAGATTACGCTCCCGTCATCCAAAAATTATTTGAGCAGTTTTAAGAAAGTCAAAATTTGCCAATTTATATACTACAGAGATGACTCTCCAATATAAGTAGTATGAAACAAGTTGGATATCAAAAGGAATGAATATTTGCTAATAAATATTCTAACTAAGCGGAAATTAAACTGATTATCAAGGAAATTTCATGATCCGTATTATAATGGAAGTCTTCATGAAAAAGTCGCGATATTATTCGTGCTTTCTTGGCTGGAATTTAAAGTTTTTAATTCAATTTTCACCGCCATGATTTTATGATTCGATCACTAAATTCATGTTTCATTTCTTGAATCTGAATAGTGATGTGGACCCATTTACATCTTTCAAAGTTGATTGAAATCACTGTCTTTGATTATGTGATTCTCCTCTACCAGTGGCAGGTTGCCTGTGATATGATCACGATTAAGAAAATACTCTTGAGGTTGAGCATGAAAGTAATGGGAACCTGGAATCGCTAATTTAACAAACATTAGATCATCAAGGCTGTCATGACACTGAGAATCTGTAAAATACCATCATTCCTTCTGCATTGCTATCATGATCATTCAATTCCGTGGTAGTTTTTCAGAACTGCAAAAATTTGTATATCTCACATTTGGAAAAAATACCGATTGTATCTCCTTTGAGTTCATTCAATAAAATCGAAAGTGTATACACGTTGGGGATTTAATAAATGCGGAGTTACCACTCTACCTAATATACTTACTATATGAAAACTCCCTTTTCAGTTTATAGGCCGATATAATATAAAGTAAAAGTTAAATATTTTCCTGGTCATCGCAACTACAATAGCCGAATAAGTAGAGACAAAAACTCAATGGCCAATCATTTGGCACAAAACAAGAATTCCATTCACTGAATTTGCGTGGATTATCAGTAAAGTAATATGGACCCAAATCTAGGTCCACATTGACATTGTTGCCCACCACATTTACAATCTCAATTCTCTATTATCCACTATGATTTTCAACTATTACAACAAAGATATCTACACCTAGGGTGAGCAACATTGTTACTGTGTAGCATCATTGCGGTCCGATTTCTTGGACATTGGATTCAATTGAAAAAATTCGGACACCAGTGATGTAATTGTTGTCCGTTTCGTAGATATAGAATTCAATTTTAAATAGGCGGTCAACAATGACATTATCATTGTTGCCCGCCTTTTGAAATAGAGTCCTTGGACGTTTCTTTCAATCATCCATGGAACAAAAGTGATAGAAACATAGCTTATGAGTTCCGTATCAATCACAGTAACAATGTAACCGCGGTCCTCTTTAAGGAATGGCCACAATGATAATACTTCAGAGTTAAGCGCTTCAGCATTATCATTGTGACCATTCTTTAAATCGGACCGCAATGACACTACACAGCAACAATGTATAACTGCGAGCACAATTGAGAGGACAGCAATGTAGGACATCTGAGGGCGCGTGAGCACCTGAAAATGTCTTAAATTGTTGCCCGAACAATTAATTATGTTAGTAATATTATGCGTAATTGAAAAGGTCTGGTCAGCTATGTAGAAAAAAAGCGAGCAGCAATGCTATGAATACATATCCAGATATACGCTGAGATTTTGATAGCCTAGAAATTGTTTTTCCATTACTTATAACATTAGAAATCAGTGATATTTTATGTTTACCCTCAAGCAATGGAGGTCATTTTACTAAGTCCCATAGCATTTGAACCAGAGGAGAAAGTAGTTCAGAGTACAAGTGTACTAAAGTACACAAATACTCAGGTATAGTGCTAGCATGCACAATGTACATAAATAATACACATTTCTCTTCACAGAAGAGAAATGCAGAATAACATCAATTAAGTTCACAGTATAGGTCATAGGTGACAAACATTGAATAGTAGATACACTTAATAATTCAGCAATTAAGAAATGCATTGAACAAAATTGGAAAAACTTCTATTAGTATGCCAAATGTTCACATTCACAATTTTTGATAGTGCCAATAAGTTTGATGCACGTTATATCATAATAGATACGATTGCATTACGAAAGTTATATATTTGCATTATGGTCGCAATGCCTGTGGATGAGTTCTTTCAACGTCCTAAAGGTCTGAACAATAATAAAGTAACCAATGGACAAGGTTCCAATTTGCCATTAACATCAGTTTCCGAAATTACATGCATTTTTACATTCTTCAGAAATAACGAGGGGTTGAAATATCGAAGAATGGTTGATTGATTGACCAGTTAGGCACAATATTTTTTATCCCCCCCCCGGAGGGCAAGATAAACTGTCAAAGAAATATTCGTACAATCCAATCGGTTATTGGACATTTGCCATAGATTTAGAAGAAAAGCTATTCTATGAATCCAACGAGCAAGAAAATCGTAGAAATCCTCGTCCTCCTGGCTTAATAGAATACTTATTTTCCTATTCATTTAGGCCTACTGCGTCAACTTGTTTACAGAATTTATTTGCATATGATAACTTTGAATCAAAAATATAATTTCCAAACAATTTTTGAAAAAATGCTTATTTAACACATAAAACTTGTTTAACCCTATAACTACTGAGAAAAATAGTAGCGTTACTTACGGTGGGGTCGCTGGCGACCCCAATCACAAAATTCCAAAATTATGTGATTGATATGTTGTAATGACCTTGAATTGCTTTATACATTATCAAACAATTGAAATAAGTCATAGGGGAATCATTTAGTTCAAGTATTGGGTCAACATAATTGGCATAAACCTTCAGAATTTAGGGCGATACCTCATATTTATGCCTAATAGGCCTACATATGACCTTCTCTTCTTCGATGCAGTGCTAGGCAATTGAAAGACTAGCTATTACACTGATAGTTGACAAAAACATTGCAGCACCGAGTTCAGTGTAAGTAACTATCTTGTCGTCTACATGTGTGTTCTTCTATACAAAGCTTATTCTGAAGGGGGAGTGAAGCGCTGTTCTAACGGGGACGCTATTATCAATAATTATCTCACTGTGAATGACACTGCATTCACGCCGATAATTCCTGTATGCCTAGACTTCATTGCTTTCCCACGAGGTGAGCTTGATTGTCATTGGTTGATACTTGAAGCAATCACGTCCTTGCAATAAATTGGTTTGTCTCATGCATGTGTCATCATTCAGATGCGTAACCTATGTCATGGCCACTGGCAGGGAACGTCGACAGGCTGCGATTTCGGCGACCAATTTACTATTTGGAGAACTTCATGATGAAGAGGATATCATCAGCAATGACACCTCTGACTCCGAAGAAATTGACAATGTTGTATCTAATACCGAAAGTAATGACTCTTCACACATGAGTAGCTACGACGAAGACATAGCCCCTCTGCCACAGCGAATAGGCCTACAGCAACGTGATATTACTGATTCAGCTCCTCGTCGTGATTCCGCTTCTCGTCTTGACAGCTTGAAGTCACAGGATGGGACAGTGTGGTCTCCACATCAGATCACGGACAATCGCGGCCGTCGTCCACTATCGAACATCGTAAGAGACGTAAGCGGACCCTCTCGTCAGGTTAGGGAGGCGGCTTCCTCTCCAAGTGCTACATTCATGAGCTTCGTTACACCTGAGATAATTGACATTGTCGAAAAATTTACAAAAACTGAAGGACACCGTGTATATGATGACTGGATTGATACCACCGCAATGGAAATAATGACTTATCTCGGACAGATCATTATTGCTGGGGTCTATCGAGGACGACACGAACCCATCGCTCATCTGTGGAATCTGTAAGACGGCCGTTCGATATTTCGACAGGCTATGGCGCGTGACCGCTTCCAACATTTGACGCGTGTGCTGCGCTTTGATGACAAAGAAACCAGACAGGAGCGATGTCTACGTATGAGATAAGATGGCTCCAATTCGCGAGGTGACTGAAAAGATTGCAAGCAGATGTCGCAACAATTTCAAACCTGGATTTCAGTGTTGTGTAGACGAACAACTTGTTGTGTATCGTGGACGCTGTCCTTTCCGTGTCTACATACCTAGTAAGCCAGGTAAATATGGCTTGAAAGTTTGGCCCTGCTGCGACGTGGATACGTCTCATGTTTGTAATTTTGAACTCTATAGGCCTACTGAGAAGATTGGCCGAAGTCCGGAAGTTGGACAAGCTACTCGCGTAGCTTTGGATATGACATCGTCATTACAAGGTTCGGGAAGAGGGTGCACAGCGGACAATTTTTTCTCCTCGAAAGTTTTGGCCGAATCCTTACAAGCGCGAAATGTGACTTATTGTGGCACAGTGAGAAAGAACAGGTTTCTCCCTCCGATTATCTCTCACGTGCAAGGAAGAGAAATCAATTCTTCTGTTTTCGCGTACACCAAAGACTTGACACTTGTTTCTTATGTTCCTAAGAAGCAGAAGAATGTGATTTTGATGTCATCACAGCATGATGATGGTCGGATCAGTGAAAGAAGAGACAAGAACCCGGAGATCATTATCCACTACGATAGAACAAAAGGAGCTGTGGACACGGCCGATCAACTCCTGAGAACATACTCTTGTCAGCGCAAATCTCGCCGTTGGCCGATGATATTTTTTCACCATCTAATCGACATCGGCGCATTGAGCGCGCATATCATCTTCATGGTCAATCCTGATCTGCTTTCCGGCAAGTCTCAAAAGCGACGCCTTTTCCTGTAGCAGTTAGGAAGGGAACTCATTTCAGACGCTGTGAATTCCAAAATCCCTGAGCGGCCATTACAGCATGTGCGCGAGAGAGATCAGCGAGATGTTATCCGACAGACAAGCATGAATCGGAAAAGAGCTCGTTGTTCATTATGTCCTCGAGCAGATGACCGAAAAACAAGTGAAATATGTAGTACTTGCAACACTCCAATTTGCAAACAAAAACACCTAAAGATTGTATGTACATCTTGTCAATGATCTGTTAGTGTCTGTCTCATTTTTGCCATGTTCTGCATCGTAACGCGCCGTATTGATCTTTATGAATTATGAAACTTCTTTGTTTTTTCTTATCGCTATGACAGGAAAATACATATTGTGTATCCACTTCACATGTCGATTTATGGCTTCTAAATCTGTAATTTAGAATTTATCTCAATGCAATTCTCATTTACAGATACATGTGCATTCCTGCATGAGCCATACCTATGTGCAGATGAAAATAAGTATGCCTATAATACTTCACAGCTAACAATGTAGGCCTATTCAGCAATTGTTTACCTTTGATAATAAAACAAATTAACAGTAGATAATGTTCATTGAGTCATTTTTCTATACAGCCATGGATTTACAAAAGGAATTCATGTTCATAATATACGCAACAACATTAAATATCAGTGGGGTCGCCAGCGACCCCAGCCGTAAGTAACGTTTGAATATTTTTAAATCATTGCTACTTTTTTGTGAAAGGGGGTATAAGTAAACGGTATCGTCCAGACACAGTCAATACGCCAACTTGAAAATACACGGTTGAAATAATCAGCAAAAAATAATTTTTCGACTTAAAAAATACGATGAAAGGAAGCTTTGGGGTCGCTAGCGACCCCATCGTAGTTACAGGGTTAAACCCAACATTTATACTTGTAAAAACGAACCATGCTTCCTTTAACCCTACTTGTTGCTCCTTGCAGCACTCTAAGTCTCGTAGAGAATATTTAAGGCTTTCAAGACATGGCACTTGCAGCTCCGGCCTTCCTTTGACTTGAGAATATCAAAGCTAGGTCATATTCAACAACTCTGCAAAACATCTTTTGGTGTTGCTTGGCATTGAATGACATGCGTATGTATTCATTACGTGCATTAACTTGTCACACAATAGATGACAATAGAGGTATTTGATGAGTCAGACATACTCTACAAAACACGCGTGCTGTTATCATGCAGATAGCTGGCCAGGGTTGGAGTATCAAGATTTCGTTACGCATCATAGACTTTAACTATCACTATAGTTTACCGAGCTGTTTGACACGACATGACCGGAACAGATTCCCCTCAATTGCATTTAATAAATCAGAGATACAAGGAATTAATAATTCATCACCTCTAAGTAACCTCGAAGGGCCATTCAAAATTTCCCCATTAAAGAACTGCTGTGATGGGTGATATGATGAATTTTAAGACTTTTCAACTTAGCGTGGCATTGTTGAAGGGATAGACTAGTGAAAACAGCACTGAGTGCTGGTGTTTTTTAGTCGCTTGGCCATTCTTGGACTTGCTAATTAATTTCTGTGCATCCTCCAGAAAATAGAATAAAAAATACTACAAACTTGACCTTTTGTCTTTTTTGAATATCTTTAATGAGGACATTATTACTGTTGGACAAAAATTCTTGCCTTCACAGAAAAGTCAAAAACAGAAATGGCAACCATGTCTTTCGCATGATAATGGCACGGCTGAGGGAGGAAGCATGATTGAAGAAGACGGTGACACAGAAAGTGGTGGAAAAGAGACTGAGGTGGGCGGGGCATGTGGAAAGGGTAGTGAAACAAGTAGAAGCGATGAGAGACACAATGACACGAAGAAGGGAACGGCCAAGGATTCGCTGGAAGGACTGCATCAAGAGAGACCTGGAAAGTACTGAAGACTGGAGAACATGGAAAAAAAAGGCGAAGGACAGAGTGAAATGGCGGTTAAGGACGCGTCAAAGGGTGTGATGGAGAATGCATGAATGACTGCTGACTGCGCTTTTGACTATGAATATCGTGTTATTTATGTATGACATATCCCCTTGCCCCTTTTCAGGAAAAATGGGGTTGTTGAAATAAATTTCGATGTCAAGCACTGCTGAGATGCAAAATGAAGAGATAGTGACGAGTTCAAGATACTTGATAATTTATGAATAGTTGCCTCTGATGATCGGCAACTATTAAGTATATCTTATTAATCTATTAATTATATAATTAATCTTATTAATTATATCTATAAGCAATCTTATTAAGTATAGGGAATCCCACATACTTAGAGCAATCATATTCAACAGCATGTAATTACATGCATGCTCATTGCTTATGTCTTAAGTTAAAATTGTGAAAACACCATGAACTACTAAAAACGTATACCGGTATATAAGCTTAGGTAGGTCTACATGTATGCACCGGTGCAAAACATGGAGAGCATAGTGACTTTGAGCAGTCTATCTAGTGACCATTTATCTTGAAAGATCGCAATACAGATTGAGACACGGGTAGACCTGTGTTGTAATTATAATTGCGAATACAGTTGCTGTAATTATTAACTATAATCAATTACATTATCTGATGAGTAATTTATAATTGTAGTCAATTACATTTTCAGCCATGTAATTGAGAAGTAATTGCAATTACCTTACAGTCAATGGTGCTAAGTGTTCACATAGCGCGCGGTTCAAATTACCTCGTCGATAGCGTGTTACCCATAGAAATAGATTGTTTATCTGAAGTTGACTAGAATGGAAATTGACTCAAGGTCGCGGCACATCCGATGGAACTAAGTTGGGGCATGAAGAACCAATGAAAAGCTTAGAATTACACATGTGACTGATTCTAGACCAATGATACAGCCGTTGACAAGTGTATCTAGGTGAAAATGCGTGCGATTTTTGTGCCACTATTGTGCATTGCAAGAAGCTTCATTTCCATTCTAGAGGTGTTATTGTTGTCAATTTCTATGGCTGCGACTAACTCATCATTTTCCGAGTCGCCTGTTTACGAAACTGCTTTCATCGAAGTGACTAGGCTTAGTACTTTTCACTTAATCAGAGAAAACAAATAAAATATCATTTTTGCCGAAAACTTCAATCTACCTCCTACTGGATTTGTGTGTCTTCCTTTGATCCTGTCTAACAAGAAGAGGAACCGGGTAGAACTCGGCAGATGAGTAGATCCGAGGTAAAATTAAACAGAATCTAGGCAATTGTGAAAACCTGGGGGCGGGAGACAACCTGTAGCCTAGTCCAGCAGCCAGAACGAGTTTCTGCAGGGAACGAGGCCGAAAGTGAGACTTTCACATAATGATGCACACCCTATGTCTACTACGAATGTAATGACTATATAATTGATATTATGAACTCTAATACTTTTATTACAACTTCTGAACTCAACTCTATGTTCTGCTATCTAGGTGAGTGTTATTATTTATCCTCTTGTTTCAGTAGTTGATTATCAGGCCCAAAGTAAGTTATGTATGAAGTTAAGTCTCGTAAGAAAATTTGTCAATATTCACATCCAAATTTAAGAACATAGTCACATGTGTTTCCTGCAATGTGTGTTCTCGAATCCAAATTGATAACAAGCTATAATAGTCCGGCAGCCAGAACGAGTTTCTGCAGTGAACGAGGCCGAAAGTGACTTTCACAGAATGATGTACACCTTAAGTCTACTACGAATCTGCACGTCTGCCTAGTTCTAGTGAGTTCCTCCTCTTGTCAGTCAGGATTAAAGAAAAACACATCGTTAATTCAATGGGACGTTTTTGGCTAAAATGAAATTTTCTTTGTTTTCTCTTATGACCTGAAACGTTTTGAGTCTAGAGTCACAATTTTTTTACATGGAATGTCTTCAGGTCATTCCCTATCATGTGCATGTGCTTTTATCATGCATCTGATCGGCAATGTATGTGAGAATGTGGTTGAATGTGGAGAAAGTAGCTCAAAATGTTTGTGTTTGCCGACAGCAAGAGGCTCGCCAAATCTAAATGTGTTTTGCTTTATCGACAGGAGTGCATCAACATGAAAGGAAATGACCTGAAGACATTCCATGCCAAGACTTATGACTCTGGGCTTGGTACTTTTCGTCTAATCAGAGAAAACAAAGAAAATTTCATTTTAGCCAAAACTGCAATCTGCGTCCGATTGGATTTAAAATGTGTTTTTCTTTGATCCTGACTGACAAGAAGAGGAACTCACTAGAACTCGGCAGACGTGCAGATTCGCAGTAGGTACATGGTGTACATCATTCTGTGAAAGTCTCATTTCCGCCTTGTTCTGGCTGCCGGACTATGCTGCTTTGCGCTATTATAACATAAAATGAAGCTTTTACGTCACTACTCCCATAGTTGGGGCTTGGACGGTGCTGACATAGTCAGACTTATGGAGCGTTGTAGTACTTTTAGTCCGGATGCCCTTCCTGCCAACTCCCAATGACACCTTCGGGGCTCGACCTCAGGACCAAAAAATCGCTAGGCCAAGCACTTAACCACTGTGCTACGGTGACCACGGTTGTTATAACATAAAATATGAAAAGAAAATTTTGATCTTTATATTTTTCGATATCCTAATTTCTATCTACCTTCGCACCCTAGTATCCATTGCACAATGATTTGAAAAATGTGTTACTCCATAGCAATAGCCATGCATGTCTTCCTTTCGCCTCAAAAATAAATTTCTTTTCTTCTACTGCCAATGAAATGTCCAAGTTTAACGAGACATGAATTTCTTTGCCTACTTCATTTGGTTTATCATACACTCATGTCTATCATAATCCTAGATGTACATGTAGAAGATAATTCATCAGTCAGCTCCATTCACTACTTTCCATGGGGAAACATATGTCAGCTCCTTATCTAAGATCATCCAGGTGACCTTGACAAGCAGATGTTGATACCTGCGCTTCATTTCATTCACTTTATAATACGTACATGTACTGAATTTGCACTTTATAAGTCAGAATAGGAAGTCAAAAGACAACAACGTTGCAATACTAATCCTACTAATCCATTGACAGATAAAAAGATCTACATGGATAGCAGCGGTGACAGTCGAATGAGATAGTGCCTTTGTGTCTCGACTCCCTAAAACAAGAGACATTGAGCAAATGAGCCGTGCAATAGCTTTTTACGTAACTAGTGCATTATTGCTTCTTCTATTCTTTATAGCATTCCATGAGTTAGATATAATCAGTGTTGGATTTGAGGGGAGGGAAAGTGGGGAAGTTCCCCTGCACTGCCTCGTCTCATCCCTGGAACTGAAGATGGCCCTTCCTTCCCAGAGGGGGGAGAGAATATTTCCGGTAGATGGGCCTTACATTGTCTCACCCAGATTGATTGAGCATCAATTTATTATTTTTTTGTGAATACAGTCGAACCTGTCTTATTGCCAATTCAAGGGACCGGCATAAAAAATTGCATTATCACAGGTTTTGCAATAATCAAGGTTGCAGACGAAAACACCTATTTACTACGAATTTTTTCATTATTACATCCATGCTTTCTGTCAAGGAAAAGCTTTCATGAACAATTACTTAGAAAAGAAAATAGAAATCTTGGCCTGTAAAATTCTGCGACCTAAGTCACGTATGACAGCTGTCTCAAGTTCAAAAGTAGATTGTAGTATACATGCAAGCCTACTTGTGATACATACACATGATGTTAATTGGTAGAACTGTGTATAGAACTCATGTGTGCCTACAATTTAGTCTTTCATGTACAAAGCATTGTCGGTGCACTATGCACAGTACCGGTATATAATACTCTTGGTCTTATTTATCCTGGGTGAAATCATCATCTTTGCAATGACGTCATTAATAAAGTTATCAAGTTTTAAGGTTTACAGGTATATGTAGAAAAGCGTAGTCAGGCACAGAAGTACTATGACATAGGATACTTTCAATATGCGTGCTGATAAGACTACTGGCAGGTTTTGCAATAAGACATGTTCGACTGTATAAGCACCATAGACAGGTGTAAGCCTAATTTCCTCACGATTCTTCATAAACTTAATTGTCTAATCATCAATAATTGACTTTCTTTGTTCAGAAAGATGACAAATGAATTCGAGATGCAGAAAATGCTTAAAGGAATAATTAAAGACAACGAAACAATCACATAAAGAATAGAATTCAGAAAGCTATTTTGTTGCTATCAGGGTCTTATCGACAACGCACATATGGTAATTGATTGATATTAATGTAATAAAATTCTTTACAATCCAGAAAATCAGGTTTGGGAACATCGTTTACCTTTCACTCTGTGAATATTGATAGATATCCGATCTTCATGAAAACCGGGTGACTTTTATGACTAAATACGAGTAGCAACAAATGCATGCATCGAAGAGTCCGTTCAAGCATCACGTAGGCCTATCTCCTCCTTATTCCATTTATGGTTCAACTATTTTTAAAATTATTCGCGGGCGTTTTAGGTGCGAGGATGAGATTGGTGCTATAAGAATCGATGGCTTCTTCCTTTTGATCACCACTTTTCCAGCTTTGGTTAGGACGTTGACCCAAAAACTTACGGTCGAAAACTTCCCTCCCTACTGCTGTCAAGCTCAGATCCAACACTGGATATATAGGGAGATGGCCATTTAGTTCTAGCGAATTTGCATCATGAAGCAATCATGCACTTTGCGAAGGGAATTTTATTTGCCAACGTGCTATGATAATTAAGGAACAATTTCATGATTATCAAGAGTATGTGAATAGAAAAACGTAAACATCTATTCTCAGATGTATTATGACGCACTGAAGCAGGAGAAGATCAGTCACAAGTGGCATAGATAATGTAGTTTTATGGATCAGGATAGAGGTCCATTTTACTATTGTTATGCAATAGATTTAAAATCTCACTTCCCTATGACTGTCGGCTTGCAATCACCAAACCCTCCTTCCGATCACGTATATAGAGACATCTTTGTAATTAACGCTTTTAAACTTACGGTGCATGATACACTAGGCAGTAGTGTGCAGTACAGTATACACTACAGTGCAGGCTGATTTGTCACAAAAAGGAAGTTTTGCTTCTTTTTAGCTGCTAAAATTGATTTAGCAGTGGATTCTGGGTCAAAATATGATACTGGAAAAAACAGCGTTGTATTTTTTTATCGGCCATCTTAGTACATTGGCAGCCGATTCAAATTTCAAATTCAAAAAAATTGTAAAAAGCAAAACAACTCATAAAATAGTGATCTTAAAGCTTAAGTATGTATTGCGCAAAAAGTGGAAGTCCGGTTTGAGGAATTGTTTGGTACCATCTAATTTGACTTTGGGTCAAGGAGTCAAGGTAAACCAGACATTGATTTCCAAATTTAACAAATAATATTTTAAGAAAAGCAATATAACTTTTGAAACAATGCTCTGAGAGCTTAGGTATGCATCCTACCAGCCGCACATCTCTTGCGTGGCAATTTGATCTATCGTCTATTTAATTTCATTGTTGTTAATCACTAGTGGGAAGTCGCATACGGGGAGTCAAATGGTGCCAACAAAGTAAACCTTGATACACGGGGTCAAGGTCAACCAGATTCTCTGAAATTCTCAAAAACATGTTTTGAAAAATCGTTGTAGCATTTGAGATAATGCTCTGAGAGCTTTGGTGTGTATTATTCACGAATAGGAAGTCAAATATGAGAAATCGATTGGTGCCATCTAATTTGAATTTAGGTTAAGGGGTCAAGTCAACCAGACATTGATTTTCAAATTTAAAAGAGATCAAAATTGTGATGTAACTTTGGTCTGAAATGGTCTGAAAACTGATTTGCTTCTAACTGTCCATATTTTGCAACTTTTTGTACCGGTAGCTATCCCATGTCAAGGTCAGTATCGCTTGCTTTGGTTTCGATCTCTCATCAGCAGAAGACAAGTTAAAATTGAGTGCACTTGACTCATTTTGTTAACAAAGTTTTTCATAATGTGTGTATTGAATGTCATCATTGAGTGCTTTACGTTCTACAAAAATTCAGCATCGGTACGTTCTGCGCTGTTATATCAATGTTTCAATAAAAATTTTACAATATATTTTGGAACTTTAAATGAACTTCATGTACATCATAAACAGCAGTGGTGGGCAATCAAGTTAGGATAGCGGGCCATAAGGAGAGCCCGCGAAAAGGCAGTAGTATAGGCTCAATACTCCTTTATTCCGTACAAAATCTTGCGGTTGGATTCCTCCATTCGTAGTCAAGCTCTAATCAATATAGCCCTTTTCTGGGTTCATTGGTTTATTACGTTGAGAAACATGCACAGAAGGGTATCGAATACTATGTGACTTAGCACAAACTCGCGCAGGTGATGACCATTTTGCGCTTATATACGAGAAGATATTTATTACGAAAGGAGAATGTTTGTATAATTCGAATGTGAATTTTTGTTTTTTGTGCCATCAGATTGCTTATTCAGTTGTTAATTAATGGTTTTGGAAATTCCAAGGAGGATCCCTCACCCTTAGATGGACCTTCTTAAGGTCGAAGTCGGAGTACGTCATTTTCACATCATCAATTCAGATAATGTCTGCGGTCCACTTTATATATGAGAAGCGGTGGCGGGCCATGCGTTGCCCACCACTGATATACACGGCGACAAATTTGACAAAACAATAGTGTTTTTGAACAAACAATCATAGTGAATTGTTTTTAAAAAAACACGCTGTACAAGATAAATCATTTAGTACATGATACATTGTAATGAAATGTACACATTCTTATAGAATATGATAATGACAAGTGTGCATTGTTGTAGGTCGATTATCAAAAAATGAAAAAACTGCTTGTAAAATGCATGTGTCTTGTTAAAAATACAGAGAATATAATAGAGTAATGCTTCACTTCAAATAGCCTATGGATAATAATGTGAGCATTTCAGGAATGCAGTTTAAAGCACACAATCACGAAGAGGCAGATACTTTCTTGATCCTACATGCTCATACTGTCGGGAAGGAAAACGAAGAAGAGGAAGACCGCCAAGAAAATGGCATGAAGAGCTTGTGCTGTTCTGCAACACGATTAACTGGCCACAATCAGCCGGAGACGAAAGGTGGTGGAAGTGTCATTCTGAGGCCTTGGCCCTGCAGTGGGCAGATTTAGGTTGATGATGATGATGAAGAGAGATATCAGAAATGATCAGAAGATCTAGAAAATGTGTCGAGTTCCTAAATTTCAGGTGACTCATTCATCCTATGGGACTACAATTTCATGTCCATGGGAAGACATTTATATTCTCAGGCCCATCCCATCTATTCCATGGGATTCATTGATCCCTTATTGATCTTATTAAGTATAGGGAATCCCACATACTTAGAGCAATCATATTCAACAGCATGTAATTACATGCATGCTCATTGCTTATGTCTTAAGTTAAAATTGTGAAAACACCATGAACTACTAAAAACGTATACCGGTATATAAGCTTAGGTAGGTCTACATGTATGCACCGGTGCAAAACATGGAGAGTATAGTGACTTTGAGCAGTCTATCTAGTGACCATTTATCTTGAAAGATCGCAATACAGATTGAGACACGGGTAGACCTGTGTTGTAATTATAATTGCGAATACAGTTGCTGTAATTATTAACTATAATCAATTACATTATCTGATGAGTAATTTATAATTGTAGTCAATTACATTTTCAGCCATGTAATTGAGAAGTAATTGCAATTACCTTACAGTCAATGGTGCTAAGTGTTCACATAGCGCGCGGTTCAAATTACCTCGTCGATAGCGTGTTGCCCATAGAAATAGATTGTTTATCTGAAGTTGACTAGAATGGAAATTGACTCAAGGTCACGGCACATCCGGGGGGAACTAAGTTGGAGCATGAAGAGCCAATGAAAAGCTTCGATTTACACATGTGACTGATTCTAATCCAATCATACAGACGTTGGCAGGTGCATCTAAGTGAAAATGCGTGCGATTTTTGTGCCACTATTGTATATTGCATGAAGCTTTACTTCCATTCTAGAGGTTTTATTGTTATCAATTTCTATGGTGTTGCCATGCTTAGACATGCACTCGAATACAACTGCCAATAATGTTACAAAAACTTGACGACGATGCGGATTGTCAAAATCAAGTATCGGCGGTGTCATGATATTCTCCATCCTCCCCCACCCCACCGAATCCACATTGCTGATCGGAAAATCAATCGGAAGACTAACATAATTTCTTCCTCGGAAAAAAGTAAGGCACATGAATTCTCCTAGAAGCCCGGTTTAAATTTTTAAATCAATTTAAATTTTAACTAAAATCAACTAAAATTTTAAATTTTAGAGTAGGTGTGAGTCCAAACTTAATAAAGTCTCCTAGAACCCACAAGTCTCAATATCTCAGTACGATATATTCAGTTTAAACCTTAGCAGATATGTAAGACGAAAGCACTCGGTGAGAAAGACGGTAATTTAATACCAACGCTACGAGCGCGGTCTCGTTATCCGAAGAGCAATCGTAATCAACCTTAGAATGTTCGTCCGGAAACAAATAAATGGCGGGAAAACGTGTAGTGCAATAGTAGCAATAATTCAAAGTAATTGCAAATCAATTAGAAATGCAGTTGTAGAAAAACGGGCCAATTTGTAATTCTAATTTCCAATAGTAGTCAATCATATTTTATGAGTTTCATGACTCAAGTTTTTATACGGGTGAAGGAGGATGTTATTTAATTGTCTTCATAAATGCCCGCTAACATTGCGCGCTCCAGTGGGGTTTCCACTCATTTCAAAATCACTATAAAGTCCGCATGGCATTGAAATTTACCGTTGTAATAAATCATTCAATGTGTATACGCTTGGTTACATTTATACCATCGCCTCTAATTACAAACTGCAGGTCCTATTTCAATTAAAGTTAGTTTGCAGCTAGAATACATCCTCATTTAAAGCAACTGTATTAAATTTCGTGGTGATCGGTTGAGTTTGACGGTTTCACACATGAGCATTTGAGGAGAATATCCGCTAGTGGTCCGCTAGTTTCTTCGATTTACAAGATTGCTAAACCTCGGCCAATGAGCCCATGTTCTCTTCCAAGGCCTTTCCCGGGACCTTGGGCCCTCTCATGGAGCCCTATCCCATTCGCCATCCCTGCCCATTTTGCAGCGCTCCGATACATTTTTTTAAAATCTGTTTATTTATTTTGGAATTCGAGAAATAAGGGCGTTTCATCACCAAAGTGACTTCAAGGCCGCTTTACAATTGATAAAAATTTCTATATAAAAAAATTGGTCATTAAAAAGTAAGTCATTAAAAGTCTCTTAAAATGCAGCAGACAACCTGAACGTCGTACATCGGGTGGCAAGGAATTCCACAATCGAGAAACCATAGCCGGGAATGATCGCCCTCCTAGCGTGTTTTTGAGAGATAGGGACTTGTATCATCTTGGATAAATGCACAATTATGCATGCTAGTACAGCTGCGTACTTTAAAGAACTTGACAAGTGACATACATTTTATTTAACGGTCTACTGTCAGTCGAAGTAAAATAAAATCAGTTTCTTCATTACATTGTTTCCTAAGATAGATGGATTGATAGCGACCATGAAGGACCACATATCAAACACACTTTTTGTAAGAGAATTATCACCCAAGAATCCATTTTTATGATCAAAGGAAGCGTAAGTGTTGCGTAGTATTGTTTTCATGACCTCGTCGGTATATTCAGTTACGTAATAGGGGAGTTGACCTGGGGATCGATGATTCCCCAGTAATGACGCGCTTAGAGGGCGAAATACACGTCTTCCCTTTTTGCTGCGTGAAGACAAGCATGACAGGATCAACAGCAAGAGTAGAAGATCTCAAGCATTGACCCAATCATCAGCAGTCTCATTACTTACATAAGTTCAGATCACAGTTTCAAATTATTACCAGAGAAATTGACTTACTTGCTGGCCTATAAATATCAGATCAAGATCCACAAATTCTCTATTGTTCTCTTTAAATATGACTGACCCGGATGAAGATCTGACCTGGGGGTTTGTCGAAAATTAATTGCATTCCAATTAATTGGTCGCAATTAATTGATTGCTGTCTTCAAAAATTGCAATTAATTGATTGACATAATGGAATAATTGCAATAAATTGATTGATGTCATCAAAAATTGCAATTAATTGATTGATATAATGGAATAATTGCAATTAATTAGTTGGTATAATCCAATAATTGCAAATAATTGATTGACATAATGGAATAATTGCAATAAATTGATTGATGTCATCAAAAATTGCAATTAATTGATTGATATAATGGAATAATTTGTCATCAAAAATTGCAATTAATTGATTGCTGTTGTCAAGAATTGTGATTGATTGATGTAATGGAATAATTTCAATTAATTGATTGCTGTCATCAAAAACTGCAAGCAATTAGTTAATTGCTGTTGTCAAGAATTGTGATTGATTGATCTAATGGAAAATTATGAGTAATCTTCGAAACTGTAGGCAAAAGATTTTTGCAACAATAGTCTACTGATTGGTCAATTGCCAATATTCAGAATTGCAACAGTAGATTGTGGTCTCAGTGGCTTAACGGCTAGCGACTTCATTGCGATCCATAGGTAAAAAGTCAAAAAAGTTTATTTCCAAAGACATTGGAAAACATGAACATAAGCAGAAAATACACAGCTTTTTAAGAGAAGACAGCGTGCGGTCGGTGATGTTGAACATATGCTTAGGGCTATTTTGAACAGGAAGGAGATGAAAATTATCAAAAATAGATTTCCAGATTGGCTAGTGTTTTCTTTAACCCTTTGATGCACAAATTATTTTCAAAATTAAAATTTTTTTGAATAATATGAATTTTCTGCAGATGCAATTTGCGGGCGTTCAAGTGATCGTAAATTTTTGCCGCTTTGGGGTCAACATGTCCTCAAGAGAGTACAATATGCATGAAAGGGTTAATCATGACTCGCAAATCGTTTGCTCCTCGGAGAGACTTCGCGATGGATTTCACCAGCTTTGTAGTCAAAATATTCATCAACTTATTGAATTCTGTTGTATTGTTACTTGCATAACAAAAGCGCTGTTTCTTGTCGAAAATTTTCATATAATGAACATTCTATCATGAATCAAACATTCTACTTTTGAATTATCACATAGCTCACATAAACGCTCTTCATATCGTAATCGGTTTCCATAACTGCCAGTTACGAAATCTAATTTGTGATTTTTTGTTCGAAATTTTGATGATATATTGATGTCATTGTATTCAATATCAAAATTCAGATATGATTTCATAACATTCTCAAAGCCTCATAATTCTGAATAAATCAGTCCAGAACGACTCTATTGCTGCAAATATCCATTTTTCCCTGATGTGGTGGGTCACTCGATCTTTGGTTATTCGCCAACACCATGTATATCTCCCATCATGGTCATTTGAAATCATATTGAGATAAATTGTATCATATACTTCTTTTATCAAACTTCTTTCATTTCTCATAATTACTTTTATTCAATACCTTAAAGCTGCCTTCGAGAAATGAACATCCATAGGACATATTTCAAATTCACAAATGAGACAATAATTAGGTGTAGTCTGCTTCAAGTGATAGCATCTTTTATAAAATTGATATTGAATATATATGTATCTTTGATAAGATTTAAGATCTTTTAATATTTTAAAAGATTGAATAAACTTTTTAGATCATCGGAGAAACAGAATTCGGCACAGTATTTCATTTTTGATAACGCGAGCATCTTAGATGTATTCTTTAAAATATCTCCAGCAACTTGTCCTAATTCTTTTAGTTGTTAAGCTGCTAGATAAGAGACTTGTTTTCCTCTAGCAGTCAGTTGTTCCAAATGAATGTAGTGATTATTTTCATTATCTCATAAATAAATTGATGAATTACAGACCTGGCAATTGGCAAACGGAGATAAATAATCCACTCATTGAAATCGCTGCAAATGATCAATAGTTATTAACACCTTTGGTCAAGTCGTGCAAATATGACTTCATACTGAACAATGCAAACATTCATTGACTATTACAGTATTTAAACTGACACATCAACAAAACTGACTTGGAACTAAACCTCAACTTTGAGGATAGAAAGACATCCCATGATCAAAACAAAAGCTAGAAGAATGTAGGATTAAACTATATAGCCTATAAATCTGTGAAGAAATATGTGAAAGATTGGAAAGACTGTAAATATTATGTGTTAACATGATAGAGAGGAGACGAGACGGTGACCGAGACTTTCCGATGAGTAGGCACTCCACTAAGTGTGTTGACTAAGGAGATTTACGAAATGAGGCCATCTATTGCAGCAGGGTCAAATTCATCGAAAATAAAAGTGCTTTTCAAACGGATTTACCATGTAGTTTATCTAACATAAGCCAAATTTAAAAATTCCATTGTTCTAATACGAAGGGATTCAGCAAAGTATGTAAATTTATGTAACATTATTCTCCATTCCCTGGATAAGTAAATACAAATTACACCATTTCTATGACAATATTGCAGCTTAATAATGGGTCGAGTCCCCGCGACGTCGGCATAAAGGACATCCGCACGTCAAGTACCACAACTCTTTGTAAGTCTGACAGTCACAAACGTCCATACCTCATTAATGGGGAGTGATGCGGTAAAAAGCTTCATTTTTAACAACACGGATGTACTTGCACCTCTGGTAACAACATGAATGAATTTTACCACATTTTGAAAGTTTGACAGTACAAAACTAGAAATGAAACGTACAAGTTTATGTGATATCAAAATATCTTTGATTTAAATTAATGAAAAACTACACGAACACAAGAAAATATTTTGAGATCGAGCATACACCGGCATACAATACCTTGTTATAGTAAATCATATACTAGACATTATATTCAACCATAGTTTTTGCCGGCTTACGACAAAAGCGTGTGCTTCAACCACGAAGTCGAACAATGTGTTATACGCGTCCGTTATACAGTCATTTTATATCGAGCTTTCTCAGTACTTCACTCAGATTTATAAAAGCAATTTGTCCCTTATACAATCACAATGAAATTCCACAATGCACAAGCCTAAGATGTAACTATTCTCTAAGTCGTCAGTAACGTTAGCATATTAAAGGAATCAAGGAATTGATCGATCGCAGATCATGAGTAGATCAAGTATATGCAAAAAGAAAATATTCTGAAACAAAAATGAAAGCCTTTATCGACTGATAGCCTTTAAAGTTGTATTTAGTCAACAAAAATCATTTGAAAATAAAAAACAAGTTTCTAGTGAAATTCCATAACTTTCCAGGCCATTTAAAGGGCATAGGAACCCTGAACTAATTAATTGGTGTCACTCAATAATTGCAATCAATTATTTGATTGATTGGTTTGTTATGGGGAAAGCATGTCATTGACTGCTTCAATCACCATCGTAGGAGAATCACTGCACTTTCAGTATTTCATAAATTTTCTAGAGGCATATCAAACTTGCATTTTTCAACAATCGATTGCTTTCAGGATTCTATTCAGGAACTACTTGGTGCACAAACTGTTTAACATCTCCATAAAACTCTAATACGAATTATATGTATTATGTATTAATATGTATTATGTAATTAATATTATAAACTCTGAAACTTTTATTACAACTTTTGAACTCAACTCTATGTTCTGCTATCTAGGTACGTGTTATAATTTATCCCCTTGTTTCATTAGTTGATTATCAGGCACAAAGTAAGTTATGTATGAAGTTAAGTCTCGTAAGAAAATTTGTCAATATTCACATATCCAATTTAAGAATATAGTCACAAGTGTTTCAGGCAATGAGTCTATTTGAACCCAAATTGATAGTAAGCTATAATGCGACTGGCAAAGTGTGTAGGTCTATGTATCCTAATTCGTTATAGTGAAATATCAAAGAAAAAAGAAAAATCAAAAATCAGTCTATTCAAATGATAAATAGTTGAAATAAATTGATTGATGTCATCAAATAATTGCGATTAATTGATTGCCTCCTATTGCAATTGATATTTATTGATTGCTTAGACAAAATCAATTGCATTTTATGTTTGATAACCCCCTGATCTGACCAACCACGTCGAGAAAGAATGCGACAGAAACCATGCTCAGGCTAATCCAATTGCCGATCTCACATCAAGTCAGCATGCGAAATAGAGGATGGACTGAATAGCACAAAATGAGCCTAAAAGAGAACAATGAAGCTGTTTTATCTCCTTTAGGCGACATGATTTTGAATGTTTTCTTGATGATTTGTAAGGTTTCAGTGAATTGAAATAATGATAAAAATAACTCTAAAACTTCAACTACTTTTTACATAAGCAGTGGTTTGAGATTCTTTCTTTTGGGGTTCGATTAATGGCCATAAAATTCTGAATTCTTCAACCGAGAATGAAAACAATTAAAAGGGCATCTATGTTGTGGAGAAAACAAGCTTCTCTTCGATTAAACTAAATTGATCTCCGATTAATGGTATTTTTGGTCTGCACCGCTAATCTTATTGTGGAAAAGAGTTTTCTCATGTCTCTTCATGTTAATGAGAAATATTATTCTGCTCCATCAAATTAATGCCATTAAGACACCAGTGCACAATTGAATAATTCAGAATGAGTTTAAAACATATGTTTAGCTCATGATGTGGCGTGTAAACAGAGCAGACTCGAGAAATCGGTGAACAGTTATTGTGTTCTTACATGAAATTAACCTATATGAAATCAGCTAACCTTTGTGATTCAAGTTTCTTTATCAAGGTTATTTAAACACAGGTTCTGAATTTTGCATTCGTAGTGTATCTCATCAATTATTCTAAACACACGTGTAAGGTAAACCTTAAAATAGTACAAATTTTAATAAAACAATGCACGCTACTTCGTCAGGAATAGAGCTACGTTATTGCATCTCTTCGTTCAAATTTGGAAGAGCAAACGTCATTTGCTGTAGGATTTGAACAGGCCTCTATTTACAACTGTTGAAATACTGAAATTCAACAACCTGACGCTCTAAAATATTTCATACAGCAAATTGCATCATAGCAGCAATTCGAAAAAACAGTAAAACGGACAATGATTTAGTTTAGTTCCAGCGTGAATGAGGAACAATTTTTTTATTTGTTCAAGGACGGCTCCTGCTTCTCAGATATTCAAAGCGTATTCGCTAGAATCGCCATGTCCATCACAGAAAAACAGACAATATTGCACTGGCAACTACATTTCAATCTAGTGTCGCAAATTGCAGATTTCTTTAATCCCTACTACCAAGATGCGCATCGTCTTACCATAGTAAATGATGTGTGGGACAACCTCACATTTGAATTCATGGATAAAACCACCTTATGGGGATTTTCGGGCAGATTATTTCAAACTGAAACAGTGATCTAATTCTCCGGAATTAAATGTACAGTCAAACCTGAGATCATTATCTATTCCTAGAAAATACTGTGAAATGATACTCCACAAAAACTTGATACTAAGTAAGCCTAATATAATTTTGGGGTTGTAGCATCCAATATTCTAATTCAAAGTGTGATCCCTCACAGGTCAAAAAATTTAGACATAGTTTTGCTGAAAGTTTTTCTTAAAGAGGGCTTCCAGAAAATTTCTCATCTTAGTGTGTGTCGAGGAATGAATAAATGACACAAAAGATAAGTATTCTATTTGAATAAATGTAAGTAACTACACTAGTTCTAAAATGCGGTGTGTCTCAAGGCTCAATGATGGGGTCACTTTTATCTGTCTTGTATATGGCGGAATTACTCGAATCGTTCGCAGTCATAATTTTAGGATCCACCTCTATGCTGACGATGTGCAAATTTATGGGTCTTGCACCCAGGCTTGGATGACGTCATAGAGTGGTGTAAAGCAAATCGTCTCCTACTGATTACGAATCCTACTGAATAGCTAGGAAAGAGATGAATAACATAGAGCAATTGAAACAGATTGTACAGGATTGCTATTTACCGGTATTATAGCATAAACTCCAATCTGACAGGAAAGTTAAATTTAAATGAAAAGGAAATCACTGAATTGTTCAAGCTCACTTCTGTTGCTTATTTCTGGATTGAGTATTTTAATATAATAGGCTTCGCTCAGACGTAAGTTGGTGCTGTTATGTTATAGTCAGACGGGATGTTGCTTGACTCAGCCTCTTCTACAGATACTATTTCGGTAGAAACAGCTCTGCAATAAATTAGTGCGTACCTAAACTTAAGATCGTCTCCAGAAGCACATGCAGAGCTAATGCACTCACATGTTATCATGTGAGCTTAGAACGCGCACGTACTGTGAGTCGCTCGAAAAGCTTTTTTGTTTGCACTGCATAGCTTTGGAATCAGCTTTCCCAGACCAATACAACCTTGATACTTTCAAGAAGTGTGCGAACAGGTACTGATGGGGACAGCTTAATCAGGTTAGAGGGTCTGCGTTTTTCTTTTACATAATTAAAGCAATACAGTTTATTACCTTTTCATTGAGTAACCCCTAGCTTCGTTCATGAGCTGTACTCTTAGCTGTACTAGGGGTGAAAATTCTGTAAAAAAAATGACTGGCTTGCTCAGTCAGTGGCAGACAAAACGTCGGGCTTTTTATTGATTCTTTTAAAAAATATATATAGGTAAGGAAGAGCTTATTTTTCATTCTTTTTTCGAAATACCTGAGAACATCAGGAAATATAGAAAGATTCGAAGCATTGTCACCGTTATCTACAAATTACTATGTCAACATCTCGACATTACTCGGATTCATGCAGTCTCCATGTGATGCAATGTTGTTGCCGGATGCCGAAAAAAATATTTCGGGTGGGTTGCTGGCCGCTGGAATGGTAAGATAGCCGCGATAGCCTACATCTAAGCAAGATTAGCAGCAGCAGACAACATAGTAGGGCCTATTCACTCTGGGATTCCGAAATTGAGGTCGCGAAAATTGAAATTTCCTGTCCTAAAATAATCTATCATGATCTTGAATTGGCTACCTAATTTTCGTCATTTTTTCACATTTCTTCTCAACATTAGGAAATGCATCGCTATATAGTCGTGATTTTAAAAAGGTGTGATTTTCATGATTGAACTGAAGGTTCAGGAATTGATCGTATGTTGAGAGAATTCGATGTTTTTGAAAAATTGTTAGCCGCATGATGACGATTGGAGCGGCCAGAGGCTCTGGAGCAGGATAGTCCATGTACAGCGACGTAGCCAGGGGAGAGCAGTGAGAGCGGCTCTCCCCCTTTGCCCGAGAAGTAAAAAATGTGAATATAAGAACAACTTTCACTGTACAAAAAAAATATGCACAACTGAGCGATGGGAAATATCAGTAATAAAATCAAAGCTTATGAACTATGAAATAAATAATGATTGAATTGTAGAGCGATTAGTCCGAGACATCTTTGTAATTCCTTCATTCTACTACATTCTCGGATGGAGGTACTCTGCATTGATAGGTTGAAACCTACAGCTATCACATTTGTCGGCCCGAGTCGGCCGCTCCAAATGCATTGGATCTACTCTGGAGGTTCTCCAATCCGCTGCATTCCCCGGTTGCAGTTGGTGACCCTCCGATCCATGTTTGTGAAACTGTTCCAAAACTCTCCAATCCGCTGCATTCCCCGGTTGCAGTTGGTGACCCTCCGATCCATTTGTGTGAAACTGTTCTGAAAGCTCTCCAATCTGCTGCATTCCCCGGTTGCAGTTGGTGACCCTCCGATTCATGTTTGTGAAACTGTTCCAAAACTCTCCAATCCGCTGCATTCCCCGGTTGCAGCTGGTCCATTTGTGTGAAACTGTTCTGAAAGCTCTCCAATCTGCTGCATTCCCCGGTTGCAGTTGGTGACCCTCCGATTCATGTTTGTGAAACTGTTCCAAAACTCTCCAATCCGCTGCATTCCCCGGTTGCAGTTGGTGACCCTCCGATCCATGTTTGTGAAACTGTTCCAAAACTCTCCAATCCGCTGCATTCCCCGGTTGCAGTTGGTGACCCTCCGATTCATGTTTGTGAAACTGTTCCAAAACTCTCCAATTCGCTGCATTCCCCGGTTGCAGTTGGTGACCCTCCGATCCATTTGTGTGAAACTGTTCTGAAAGCTCTCCAATCTGCTGCATTCCCCGGTTGCAGTTGGTGACCCTCCGATTCATGTTTGTGAAACTGTTCCAAAACTCTCCAATCTGCTGTATTCCGCGGTTGCAGTTGGTGACCCTCCGATTTATGTTTGTGAAACTGTTCCAAAACTCTCCAATCCGCTGCATTCCCCGGTTGCAGTTGGTGACCCTCCGATTTATGTTTGTGAAACTGTTCCAAAACTCTCCAATCTGCTGCATTCCCCGGTTGCAGCTGGTCCATTTGTGTGAAACTGTTCTGAAAGCTCTCCAATCTGCTGCATTCGTTGGATGGAGACACTCTGCTCCATTTGTAATAAGAGGAGTTGCTCTAAAACAGGGGTGCGCAACCTTTTACACTTTTCGGCCGCCGTTTCGAAGGCCGAAAGGATCACGGCCGCACTTAATGTGTGCAAACACCTAGGTCAATAGCCCAATCCTTTTTATACACTCAAATTAGCTTTCCTTAATGAATGACGCAGTGAAAATCGCACAAAGGCCTACTTCGTAAAGAATGAGTTAGCAAGTTAACCCATATACGACCGACGGTCATTTTTGACCCGAAAAGATTTTAAGCTTAAGGTGTTAATAGCACTTGAAAAGTCAAAAGCATGTTTTTGTAAGGGCAACCGAAGGAGAAAACACTTTAATAAGCTATTGTAATAATTCATAAAGGAATCACGGGCCATACAAAATTCATTCATTCATTCATCACAGGGCCGGTGATCTAGCAGGCATCCTTATTCAGGTTATGGACTTGAAGCTAGCGCGCGCGAACAATTCGACCAAACTACAATTGTCCCTTTTGTTTCTTTTAGCTGATGACTTTAGCCAAGAATGCACATGAATGTAACATCCCTAAAATATTCTATTCATGAGTTATCAAACTGCTTGAACGCCTTCATCCCGCCTGCGGGCGCGCATTTTTCCAGGCAGCATGGGCATAAAGGTGTTCGACAGTTACTAGGTGACTAGCATGCTACTATAGTGACGATTGTTTTTCGATTGACTTGAACTCCAAAAATATTTGCAATATGCATGTACATTATTCTTTTTCATTTACTTCTCATTGTAACGGCCGCACTTTGCCTCTACTACGGCCGCAGGTTGCGCACCCCTGCTGTAAAAGCTCTCCAATCCGCTGCACTTGTCGGATGCAGGCGCTCCGCTCCATTTGGCCAAAGGAGTTGTTCTGAAAGCTCTCTAAACCGCTGCATTCGTCGGTTGGAGACTCTCCACGCCATCAGTCCATTAGAGTGATTCTGGTGACTCTCCAATCTACTGCATTCGTCGGTTAGAGGAAATTCGCCTCTTTTGTCTGGTGTATCTTTTCTGGTGACTCTCGCTTAGATATTAGATAAATGCATGGATATCGATCTGCACTCTGTCAAAGACCGATTACGCAGTGTCAAAAACTGCCAAAGTGTGATAGATGTATCACAATTGATTTTGCCATTTAAAAGCCTTCAAAAATTCTAGTTGCCGTACTTTCTCGAATATAACCAACGGGTTATATAAATTTTTGCAATTTTAATGCGAGCTCTTTTTTTTTGAGGGCCGGTTCTATTTAGGGGCAGGTTGCAAGACTAAGTGTTCGCGTTCGCGTTCACATTTGTGGTGATTAAATATTAGCAATTGTGTACATTGATAATGAGTAGAAAAACGAATGGGCAGAAATCAAGGAAAAAACAATTATGCGAGCAGTGACGATGAACTCAAGACGCAAAATTTACAAGACAGAGCCAAAAGCTTGTTTAGAGTGACGATACATTGACCACTTTGTTTTAAATCGATTTTCATAAGTGTCTGTTGAGCGATTGTCACTTCTGTCATTTTGATAATAAATGTATACCATGCAAAAGAGAACAATTAACGTAGATTCATTTTAGAGGCAGTATATTCAATGACTTTTGAATGGAGTACCGGGGTCAATTAGATAATAATGATTCATGTTATATTGATTATTTAGAAATCAAGATTTCATTTACGCCACCTAGAGAACAATAGTGATTATTGGCGGTCATTGTTTGACAATTTATTGTCTTATCAGTAGCCACACTCCAGTGGAGGTGGTTTTGTACATTCGAGACATTATGCTAGAGTAAATGAATTGATGCGAAGAAGAGATTTGAAGACAGGTAATCTTAGCTTGTTAGAACAGGTTTAATGAGTGGGAATTGAGTTATGTAAAGGATGATCAGAGTTATCTATTATCGAAAAAAAGTCTGAAGCCAATCATTAAACGTCTATAGTCAAGGGGGACGAAATTTGGACAAGAGCAGCAACTTGATCCATAAATAATCTTGTGACACCGATTTTGTAAATTTTCCAAAGTTTTGTTCTGGTTAGAGATAAGGTGAACAAAAAGAGGTGCTGCAAGCTCCAACATAAAGATGAGCGATCTTACCCGAACCCGAACGTTCGGGTTCGGGTAGAGCAATTAAGAACTCGGGTCGGGTCGGGTAGGATTATCTCCTTATCTAAAACCCGAAAAAACCCGAACTCGGGTTGTTTTTTTAAACTTTAACTAAAACTTTGTATTTTTTGAACTTTAAAAAATATTTTCTGTGAAGTTAGCACTGTTTCACGTGTACCTGTAGTTCAATGAAGTTTTTCAAGAAATTGTGGCTTATCACATTATTCTCATTGTGAATTATTGATCTAATAAAATACTTTGCGCTACATATTTTGCTTCTAAAACAACGAAAGATCATTATCAAATTAATCGAATCCGTTCTTGTGGTCTCTAAAGGCCTCATTCTCATAATGACATGTAGATCGTGGCTCGCAGGATGGACGGAAAGAAATGAAACTTAATTTGAGATAAGCTTTACATAGGAACGGAAACTTAGCTATACATCAAATATTGTATAATTGAAATTTTAGCATCTATCTGCAGAATTATGTTGTTACATGTAGTGATGCAGCTTAGCTGCTCGGACCTTGACATTTTCATTAACATTGAGAGTCAAAGTGTCTCAATCAGAGTTTTGAAGGAGTATACTGCAACACCTATAATATATCGCGAAGGGGTCGATTTTTTTGTAAAGATTCCGAAATTTGTCATGTATTGTAGGTTATATTAATTTCGTGGGTAATTATGCTACTTATTTCGTATTTGTTTGAATACTTTATTAGCCTAGAGAAAATAATAGACTAGCTACTGCGTATTTTAATAAAATACTAAAATAATGCTACTAAGAAGTTAGACTACCGCCCGGTATCACATTAGGATCAAGCATTAGCTTTATATATAGAAATGTTTCTGATTTTTCGAATGTAATCGGGTCGGGTTCTGGCACTCTTTGTCGGGTTCTGGAATTTTTTGTCGGGTTCGGATTCGACAGGTTATTTGCATTTGACTTTCCTAAATCTGCCCATAAACAATTTATTTAGTGAAACTGTGAAGTGAATAAATAGGCCTAGAGAATGAGAGAAACATCATAACGGGTTTAAATGCAATAAAATTTTCGTTGCTAGCCTATAGAAGTTATAAAGCTTGTAAAATTCAAGTAATTGTTCAAGCAGCTATAGGCTATATTTACAGTGAAAACTCTACTTCCGCTCTAGCATATTTCCATCTAGGCTGCATAGAAAGACCTTACCTTTACATGATTCTAATGGTTTGAGTGAATAAGAGGAAAATTTTGGGCTGCTTTATAGACAGAATTTATGTCAAAATTTATTAAATGTTTTGTAATTTGACAGATAGTCTACAGTGCATGAAGCAGATTGATATACCATTTGTTTTTGGTTATTATTTAAAAGGCAGGAAAAGTATTATGCATGAGATCAAATTTGTCCTGCTAGAAATTCTAAAATTCCTGGCAAATGTGATAAGAAGAGTAACACCGTAATTAATTTGATCTGAAGATAGCGCCTAGAATACAAGAAGAAATACAAGAGAGTATGTATGGACCAGGGATGTAATGTTTTTTATGCATTCATTTTTATGTAATTCATAACCACCATCGGCAGCAAAATATATTCATTTTCACATATTGTTTACCTGAGTTGATCATTTTTTCGCATGACCGCAGAAGTTTTGCGTTCACGGTCATAAATTTTGAAAATACCGCGGTCATACAACACTGGGAAATGGACCTATAGGTGTTATCTTGCTTTGAAAATAATTGATAGTTGCTAACACAAGCAGCGAATCTTAAAATGCCTTGTTGGGTAGTATCGTCAAACACATACTGTGACAGTCATGGAATCTTTGCTTTCATTCAGTTCATGTATATCATTCATTTTTTACTTCGCCCTTACGCGTAATATGAACTGACTATTGGTGCACGTAGCCTGCTTTTCATCTGTACCTGTTATATGTTAGATTTTACGTTTCATCTATTTTTCGTTATCTTAACTAATTCGTATCAGAGGATTGAGAAAAGTGGCGAAACATGTTGTTCAACCATCGCTTCGAAGATGTGACTGAATTATGATGAACTCCGCATGTGATTCTGGTGTTTGTTTTTCATATCTATGTGACCATTTACAGAATGCTTTTCCCATTTCCAGTAGTTTTCATTATATTTGTTCAATCTGTGTTCAAACATCGATTATTTACCTTGTTATGTTCAGGCCTCATTACCTCTTCGTTATGAACAATAACGGATTCTTAATATGTTTTCATCCATACAGTATGAATAAATGTGCATACCTATAATTGCTTTTCAGTAACTTATTATGTAATCATCAATTTTATGCTATTTCATTTTTAGGTTATTGTTGATCTGTGAAATGTATAATAAAGCTTCTTTGGTCTATTAAAGCACATTGTTTTATTTTGTATTTTTTTCTTCTTCGACTGAGAGAATCCGATAATATTTTACTGTTACATGAAGTTCTCAACTATGTAAATATTTGAACCACTTAAGTAAATTTCTTTTCACCAAATGTGAAATTTTTGTTTATGTATTTAACATGATATTATTCTTTAATTAATTTTTAATCACACTATGTTCACATTTCTGCCTGCGTTAATAGCATTGTTTCCATATAGCTTCTAGTACACGACAAAAAAAACGAATGTTGTATCGAAACTCGTTAATCACTGTCTTACAGCTGAAGTAGCAATAAAATCAGAAATGTTGTTTATTTACTTATTTTCATATCTTTTGTTTGAATGTAGGTCATGCAACATTTCCCTATGCGATTTTAAAAAGTCGAAAAACTGCTGGCATGGCATGTCAAAATTAACCTTCACATTAAGCAATGCCTTGAGTGTGTCGACTTTAATCTGAATTTTGTCACATGACCACATTATGTTCATCAGCAGTATACACTTAATTGGCGCATTTGCGCCTAGTCAGGGGTGTCTATGAATAATATGATACAGAACTCGGTATACACAACTCCCAGAGTATAAAGAATTGACTATGGGCTCTGAATTTTTTTATGATAGTGGAAATTTCTATGTTAAATTTGAAATTATATGCATTTCTGCAATGTTGCATGATTTTAGTCTACTCTCATAAATACTTCCCAAGTAAATGCTCAGTGTTGTCAGTCGTTCAGAGAACATGAACATGGATTATCTGTGGAGAAAATTAGAAAATGGCTTGCATTGCTGCTCAATCGTGTCCTTCAAAAATAGTGTTGCTCAAATTTAGGTCATTTTACACTCATTTCAATAACTTGCTGGTGTAAGATTTGCATCATATCTTCAGGAATATAGTTTAGCTTGGACTGACAAGCTTCCAAGTGACAACGGAAATTCTTGCGCTGATCAGCGCTAATTCAGTAACATTTACATTATTCATAGACATCCCCGGCCTGGTAAACACATAGCAAATTGAACTGCTGTGTATAGGCCTATGTAGTTATTCACATTCAACTAATATCAAGATCCACTAAGTGTGCTTCCGAATTCACCAATTTTAACTAAATACAGTGCATTCCGGATAAGCAGGACGGTTTGTGAGCAGGATTTCCCTCCCTCTTATCCGAAGCTCCCGCTTAAGTGGAGTGACAAGTTTCGAGATCATTTTAGCCTAAGTAATTGCTATGTACGCTAAATTTCCGTTGATAGAAGCGCTCGTTCTTAGGGCCTATAAGCCCCCAATACCATTACGTTTTAAGACTTGAGATATCTACTACATGCATATTTGTTTAAATTAGTTTTAAAAGCACGGAACAATGTCATTTAAGTTTAGTGATTGCAAGTTTAAGAAAATCACACATCTATCTAAAGAAGAAAAGAATCTAATGTCAAATGTTTTTGTCCTTCGCCATTATCAACCTGATGAGTCTAGCCTTCTCAAGAGAGTGCATGTTGGCTCGTTGACATGTTGCGCTGTGAACTGGTGTAATGAATTCTTAGAAATTCTGTATAAGTAGATAAGCAGCGACTGCTTTGTAAACAGTCGATGCATTGGACTGTTTCGTATCATCTACATTAGAAATAAAAAGTGAAAGGGTACTTCTATTCTTTCCCTCCCACATTTTTCAAGTTTTACAAAATCATCATATTTCGCCATTGTTAGTCACATTGGGAATAGACTTGATCTGTCACTGAGTGACACTACAACACGACTGAGAAGTCTTACTTGAACCCTGGGATGAATGATTGGTCCCCTGGATACTCAGTAAAAATACAAGGTACAGCTGTGATCCTGAGCCTCGTGTGATTGTTGTCTACAGACAAACGGCGATCAGTTGTCTAATTCTGTGGCTGTAAATGTTCTACAAGTCAGATAACAGGAGTTTTACACACTCAACGTTCTGCCACGTTAGTTAGAACAAGTAGGAGCAAGAGAAGATCGTTGACGATGCAAAATTTCCGGGTGTCAACAACAGAAATGTGGGGGGGAGAATAGAAGTATCAAGTGAAAGCTCAAATTAGAAACCCCTTTCCCCTCTGATCCAATGCGAGCTTGCACTGGACAAAGGAATGATTTTTGAAAACTAAGCACTTGCTCAGTAGGCAGCTAGAGAACAAATGGTCAGAACATAACTACATGTTTTATTCAAACATAAACGAAGTTCATATTCAGATGTCCATCAAAAAATAAAAGAATTATCAAAAGAAGTCTCCCGCTTAACGGAAGGAAATGTTTCCCGGGCTTTTTTCCCGCTTAAGCGGAATTACCGCTTATCCCGAGTGTGCTGTATAATTGAAAACATCTGAAACTGAATTTTAGCACTGAGATGCGACAAAACCGGGACATTCGTCTGTCCCGAAAGACACTTTCGGGCCGCCGGGACAAATTCGCCGAAACCGAGACGTCTGGTCACCTTGGCCTAGGCCTATATTCTACAAGTCCACCGCCCCCCCCCCTTTGAAAATCCTGCCTACGTCCCTGTCCATGTACACCTGCATATAATATATATATTATGATGACGGCGCGTACTCAATTCTATGATGATTTTCTACATAACCCATGCAGCTCAGAAAATTTAAGGATGTCAAGCTTGAGATATCTACTAATCATAATTGTGAACCATAGGAATCTCCTCAATGCCATTTTTACTGGGAACGCGAAGATGAATGGTGAGATGCTCCTACCTCAATGGTATTACATAGCAAATTAGACGGCCTTAATCATGCGAATAATGCATGATTTTCCAAAGCTTTCTATGTCCACAGGTTAATAAGTTCCACGAAGCAGGTAAGTATTTTCCTGGTTGGAAATTATTAACCTGGTGCAGATTTCTATGAAAAAGTCATGCATTATAACAGATAATGCATAGATTTCTTCGGTCATTATTTGTGATAATAACCTCGAGCCTTCGGCTCTCTGTAATTATAGCAATAATTACCTCAAATCTATGCATTATCTATTACTTAAGGCCGTCTAATTTGGAATTGGAGCTATATAAGCGACTTTCATAGAAAAATGACATGCGAAATACCGGCTGACAAACCTACTTACTCAGTAACAATGGATATCGATCAGCTTCTCAGAGCCCGGTTTGTATAAGGCTAATAATAGAAGAACTTCCAATGGGAAAACTGGCATCAAGTAAAGAAAATAAAAATAAACTCATAATATAATGCATTATCTTAAGCGCTTTCGATGACTCTAATCATAAGATAACGTCATGATACAAAAGGATTCAAAATAATCAAATAATGTTAGTGATTTACTCCTGCCGTGGACTTTGCCCCTTTTCTGCTTTCATTTTAATTTTCAGTAGTCCTATGGCTCGGTTTTAGTATTTATACATATTTTTTACTTACTTAATCTCTTTTCATAGCTATGTAATTTAAATGTCTATAACTTTCAGTGTATGATTATTTTGAATCCTTTTGTATCATGACGTCATCTTCTATTTAGAGTCATCGAAAGCGCTTAAGATAATACATCATATTATGAGTTTATTTTTATTTTCTTTACATAATGCCAGTTCTTTTCTAAATTTCTTGAAAACTAGCATCGTTTTTTCAAACGTGGATAAAATAAGAAACTCCAATATGACAGGTTAAGAAAAATGATGCCAAAAATGTCTTATGACATGTTTTCTAATGATAGGATCTATATATCTGAGATGGTAGTAATATCCTCTGAGATCGTCCAATGACCTCCATCAAGCAGGCAAATAGTCTCATTAGACTGACTAAATACCCTCAATCATTTGACTGTTAATTGATTGCATTATTTCAATTTAATCCAAACTACGACATTGCAAAATGATTCTAGGAAACATTAAGAAATAAAATTGCTTCTTTTATAGTGATAGCAACTGCTTTCAGGCGACCTCGAAGAAATGATCACACTATTCATTGCATCTGGCTTTCCTGAAACTGTGAAGATATGCAATAATGCGAGCGTGAAGATATACTTGCTCCTAGAACGATCGTGAAGAGTGTGCTTCGCTCGTCTTGGTTATCTTAGTGTCGAGTTCACAGAATTAGACAGGTCGTCTCTTATTCTGCTTGACTAAAAAGGAAGCATTGGAACATGTAACGTTAATGAAATGGCGCAGTCTGCTGACATAATACCAAAGAAATAGAACAATGAGAAGCCAGTTCAACATTAAACACGGCAAATTGTGCGAAGTTTCAGTGACTGTTATCAACTGGATCACACAGCAAAAAGACACAGTCGATGTCAAGTTCTACAGAGAAGTTTGTGAACGTTTTCGTGCGCCTGCTATATTTTTCAATAGTGATCGGAAGGGCCAACATTATGCAGAAAACTTGTGCGCAATGATATGAATTCTTCGACTGTGAAGGAATCGTGGCGATCGGAGCATTCTGAAGGAATTCACAGCAATCCGCAAGCGGTGCACGACTATTTTTCCTATCTCTGTAAGGCATTAGGAATTTCGTTTTGCCCATTTAGCAAGTTCCTGTATGAGCCATCGTTACAATCAGTTTGCGCTTCTAGCAAAGTGACACACTTAAACACTCTAATTCTGCGGTCGGGTTAGTACTACTTCGAGTGAATTCAATTTCCAGCAAGGAAGCCATCTTTCATTGTGGTAACAAGGCGCATTGAAATATCTCTACGACTTCGCGGAAGCCTGAGCCATTGAATTTTGTGCTCCTTCTTTAACAGAAAATCTCCACAGCACGTGGAAGAGCCATTTAGAAAAAATATGACAATTCACATCTGCCCCTACGTCGACGTTTCAATAACTCCTCCCACAAATGCAATTAGACAATTGTTGAGCAACACTGAAGGCTATATAATGACGCAAAGAAATTCTTCCCATATTTATCATTGGTGCAAATCAATCAAACAAACGAATGGTATGCAGTGCAACATTCTTCACAACCCCTTAAAGACAAAAGGTCAATTTCAGAACCTTAAGAAGGGACTTGAAATTGCAGACAAGTCTTCCAGAGATTAAAGAATCGAATCCACAAACACAGCTGCGTCAACTCCTCACCTACCGAGAGAAAATGACAGTTCGAAATAAGGTGACAGTTAATTACTGAATTTATTGATTGCATTTGCATCATTTGGAAAGATTTCTGGCCTATCAAAATCCGCCTCAGAAATTCTGAAATTCTATAATCTGCCAATTCATCAGTTTGTTATTCAATCACCTGTAATGCTACCGCAAAATATGAAATATTATGAAAAGCGAAATCAAAACAATCTTCCTGCTCTTTCCATCATTCAACATTTTAAATTAAATATAAAAATTATGAAAATAATTTAATTATTTTTAATAAAAATTAATGCAGTAGTAATTAATTCGTCAGTCCACGAGAAAAAAGTGACGCGTTATTCGATGTGAGGAACCCAACGATAGGAACATTAATCTAATTTTACCCGGGCTGCCCCTATTTTGATTTAATCGTTCCCAAAAATTGCAGTCCGATGCAATTGACTCATGTCCGTTTCAATGGATACATCAGGTTTTACCAACTCGGTCATCCAGATCTCTATAAATAGCAATTCACAATTTGAATTCCACTTTTTTTCAGAAAATGATGTCTTGAGTCTTTTTTACAGAATTTTCACCCCTAGAACAGCTAAGAGTCATGAACGGAGCTAGGGGTTACTCAATGAAAAGGTAATAAACTGTATTGCTTTAATTATGTAAAAGAAAAACGCAGACCATCTAACCTGATTAAGCTGTCCCCATCAGAAACCTGTTCGCAAGCCTCTTGAAAGCATCAAGATTGTATTGGTCAGGGAAAGTGGTCTGGGGAAACTGATTCTAAAGCTATGCAGTGCGAACAAAAAAGCTTTTCGAGCGACTCACAGTGCGTGCACGTTCTAAGCTCACATGATAGCATGTGAGTACATTAGCTCTGCGTGTGCTTCTGGAGAAGATCCTAGGATTGGGTACGCTCTCATTTACTGCAGAGCTGCTTCTACCGAAATAGTATCTGTAGAAGAGACTGAGTAAGGCAACATCCCGTCTGACGGAGAGCGGCTGCAACTTGTCAGCTAGTGTTTCACCCATAAGATTCTTGACACGTTTCTCAACCCGTTCAAGGAGGTTAAAATGTGTTTGTGGGGCGCCTGCCCACAGATGACAACAATATTCCATCAGAGGACGAATAGTGGACTTGTAAAGATAGCGGACAGTCTGTGGTGGAAGATAGCTGCTAGCACGATACAGACTACCAATGCGTTGAACTGCCTGCTTGCTAGTGGATGGGAAGCACTGTTTCCATGACAAGTCTTGCAACCGTCAATCCAAGGAGTGAGATGGAATCTTGCTCTCTGATCCTATTATCTGACATCTTAATGCCATGATCATCATCATCTCCTTTAAGTGGCGAGTGCAGAATACTTTGAGGTTTTGAAGGATTGAAGGAAACAAGCCAATTGGCGCCCTATTCTGAGACCATGCCCAAGTATTATATCATCTATCTAAGTATCATCTGGAATTGATGGCAGATTACTTTGATGCGAGTACATTTTGATCAGTTGTCACCAGAGAACTTCTTAAGAAAATGCTGGGAGTTGCATTTAGCAAGTTAGTGAAACTTCTGCGGGAATTCATTAAATATCACTTTAGTTTAAACACACTCCTGCAACGGGCCCCAAAAAGGAAAAAAATGCAAAAATGGAAGATTGCATGTATTAGATTTTCGGGGAATCCGCGGAAAATGCTCATCGCTGCAAGTGTACTATGTTCGCAGTAATGTATGATGACTCAAATTTCTTCAAAAAAGAGAACTTGCGAGGTCAAAAGAAGGGAAAAAACGGCTTTTCCATCTAGTCTTAATGGTAAAAGCATTTTCTTAGAACTTGACAATTTTTAGGTTTCCGTATTACCTGATGTCAACAGCAGTAGATTCCAGCGGTTTACCCCACTGAGTGGAAACCTACTTACCGGAAACCAGCTCAGCAGCAACGCAGTTAGCAGCAAGCCCACTTGCCACTTGCCCAACCCACTTGCCAGAAACCCACTCATCGGCAACCTACTTACAGGAAACCCACTCAGTGAAAGCCTACTTGCAGGTATCACTCAGAAATCCTACTACTCCCGCTCTAAGGAGGAGTTGATAACTTATATGAGAGCGTTCATGGGTTTTAGTCCGGCAGCCAGAACGAGTTTCTGCAGGGAACGAGGCCGAAAGTGAGACTTTCACAGAATGATGTACACCATGTACCTACTGCGAATCTGCACGTCTGCCGAGTTCTACTGAGTTCCTCTTCTTGTCAGACACGATCAAAGAAAAACACATGTAAATCCAATGGGACGCAGATTGCAGTTTTTGATAAAAATGAAATTTTGTATGTTTTCTCTGATTAAGCGAAAAGTACTAAGCTCAGAGTCACAATTTTTGACATGGAATGTCTTCAGGTCATTTCCTTTCATCTTCATGTACCCCTGTCTATAAAGCTAAATACATTTAAATTTTGCGAGCCCTTTTATGTCGGCAAACACAAACATTTTGAGCAACTTTATCCACATTCAACCACATTCTCACATACATTGCCGATTAGATGCATGATAATAGCACATGCACATGATAGGGAATGACCTTAAGACATTCCATGTCAAAAATTATGACTCTGGGCTTAATACTCTCCGGTTGATAAGCGAAAATATCGAAAATTTCATTTTATCCAAAAACTTCAATCTTCGTCCCATTGGCTTTTATCATGCATCTAATCGGCAATGTATGTGAGAATCTGGTTGAATGTGGATAAAGTTGCTCAAAATGCTTGTGTTTGCCGACAGCAAGAGGCTCGCCAAATAGTTTATAGTCGCCAAAAATAGTTAAAAATCGCCAATGTTTAGCTTTATAGACAGGGGTGCATGAAAATGAAGGGAAATGATCTGAAGACATCCCATCTCAAAAATTATGACTCTGGGCTTAGTCCGTTTCGTTTAATCAGAGAAAACATACAAAATTTCATTTTAACCAAAAACTGCAGTCTGCGTTCCATTGGATTTACATGTGTTTTTCTTTGATCGTGTCTGACAAGAAGAGGAGCTCACTAGAACTCTGCAGACCCGCCGATTCGTAGTAGGCATAGGGTGTACATCATTCTGTGAAAGTCTCACTTTTGGCCTCGTTCCCTGCAGAAACTCGTTCTGGTTGCCGGACTATTTCAGAAAGAACTTCAGAAAGAAACCTAGAAATTCTGGATGAGCTAGATTCTTAAAAAGGAATCCAATTAATGGAACACAAAATAGCTATAGATTCTTGTCATATGGCGGTATATTGTAGGTTATTCATTACAATGATATCATATGAAAAGGGAACTGATGAAATTCTGAAACCTCACAAAGGATCCTGACAAGGAGCCGCTACCTAGCCATTGTCACCACTGGAATTTGCCATCGTTTTGGTAACGTAGTCATGGCTCAACGCATTTCCACGACACGGGATGCCAGGAGAGGCGGTTTCATTTTTAAATTTCCCACTATATTTCTCGACGGTTTCTGATGGTTTAAAAATCATAGAACTAGCTCTTTTCGAGAAAATTGAGAAAATTCAAAATGGCGGACATGAAACCGAAACTGCATTCTGGGACTGCATAGAAAAAATTCCCATCTATTTCGCAATCAGTTACCTATGTAATTTTACCCGATCTTTTCAAATATAATTGCTAGAAAATCATGCGATTAACAATTTTCAAGAAAATAACGAAAAGGCAAAATGACGGACATGAAACCGAAACTGCATTTTGGAGGGCCTAGATTCAAAGAGTCTCAATTATTTCGTCAGCAGCCTTCTATGTAGTTTGATACGCTCTTTTCAGTTACCACTGTTGGAGCATCATGTGTCTTTGCACTTTTCGAGAAATGAGAAAAATTCAAAAACCAAAACAGCAGTCTGCGGCTCGATTAATATTCATTATGCATCAACAATGAGCATTGGAGGTCCTAATAGGTTCTTAAAATTTCTTGGAAGTGTCATTTTCGCTTGTGTACAACCCAAAATATGTGAATCATTGGTCCGCATCAGAGCGATATGACCTCCAACACTTGTTTTCATCAATTTTTCGTCAATTTTCTGGCTCGTCAGCATTGAATTTACATTACGTTCAATGGAAAATTAATCTTCTTGCCCCTCGAGACTAGCTCTAGCCGTGACCGTCAATATTGGGGAAAGTCATCTCTAGACCAAAAAACCAAGGCAAATATCTTTGAGAGTGTCAGATTTGTATGATTGCAACAAAGCATTAATTTGTCCTGACGTTGAGGTGCACCTTGTAATACCTCGATTGCAGGTGTGATTTTTTTCCTCTCGTTGCACCAACAATGTGGGCATCCTCTGAACTACAGGAAAACACTCTTGTCTCGATATTCGCAAACCCTGCAACACCATTTTCCATAATATTGAAACAATCACTACAGAATCATATTATTACGGAAGTGAATTCAACTTTGAAGCACAACATCACCATTTCCTCGCATATTGATGTAAGAGACATCTTATCAAGCTTAATGGAAATCAATTCTATAAAAAACGGGAACTATATTTTTGCAGCCATTATCTTAGATAACTTGAATCAAATGAAATTAGCTAGAATGATGTCCTGTAACAGCCAATAATTTACTCTTATCGATACTCAAGAGTCCTGTCACGGAAGGTCTTGATGTGTCATCACGTCATTACACTTGAACATGGTGTTGCATCATCAGAGTAGACATCTGAATGTTGAATCACATTACTGGATAAAGCGCACCCTTTACTTCTTATCAATTACCGAGTCCTAGCTCTTTGAAAAAGATAATAGCTATTTATACAGCACGTGCAGAATATTCATCTTCATCGAATTCCTTGAAATTAACATGTCTAAGCACGCATTAAAATTCTTTACGTTGATAGAAGGTCATACGTAGGTAATTTTCTTTTTTATGCTTTTTATTAAACGGATATTAGTTATTTACGCAACGAGTGCATAATTGTTTCTTTATAGCATTCCACAAGTTAGATATCTTAAATGCCCGAGTCCGTAGGGGGGCGGCCATTTAAATCGAGCGGGTGCGAATGCTATGATGAAGCAATCTCATGCACGAGTTGCGCAGAGAAATTTATTTCCCGATGTGCTATGATCATCATGAATGAAATGATTGATATGTTTATGATTATGAAGAAAATTTGGATAGAATTGCAGCTTGACTAGCAATGTGAATATCTATTCACAAATCTAATCTATACCACAGCAGGACAATATCAGTGAAAATTGGCATAGATTATGTATAGGATATCACACGATATTTGAAAGTATTATCAACATAACAAACGACGGCCGCAGGCCGGAAAATATCGTATGATATCTATCATAACGCATAGTTTTTTACCTGTAATTCGGAGTGTGATATCTGATGGTTTCGTTTGCTATGTACATAATACACGGAATATATCAGGCAATAACCATAGATTTCTAGATGCTATGGAAATTCATGCAGAAGTCCATGGAAATATCCAAATCCATTCATTTCCATTCGTCTTCATTTATCACAAGAAGACGGCGTGAATTTCCATCAATTCTGTATACAGCCTACCACTACATGCACATCAATGGTGTCAGATTGTTGTTTTCTAAATTACTACTCAGATCCCAATGACGGGCATGGAAAGCAAGAACATTTTGAATCTCGACATTCTTGAAATATATCATCCTTAAGATAGCATGACTCAAGCTTGATAAAATGCATATGGTTCAATGGTGCGTCTAACGCTGATAGCATTCAAAATTTGTCAGCTAAAAATTGTGCATTTTATGACTTCCTCTAAGAATGAGTGAACTTATAGCAGCATCAAGAATCAAAGATATCCTTCGGGGTTGCTCAATGATTGAGGAAGATTCTGAGACATTAATCAATACACAAGACCGAAGTCGTGAAATCTTGCTGTTGCAGGTTATGGAGCATAACATACCACCAAGCAGAGTATCAACTTCAATGGACGGTGGCAGATTACATTGTGCGCTCAATTAAGATGGAATTCGTCGATGAACCCTATTATAAGAAGCAAACAGGACTCCAACCAATCCAAGCTTATATTTCGCAAAATTATGCAGCAATTCTTTTATAGGCTTATAGCGACACACTAACAGACCTTTTCTGTTGAATTCTAGCTCTTCAAATTATGTATATGCGATATTTAGTAATCTAGGAATTCATGAAAATTTCCGTGTGATATTTTTTCATATAATACACTGAGATCATTGGAAGACCAGAGATATCTATGCGTTATGCTCCTTCCACTGTATTGGAGAGTAAATATTATCTCCCGGGCAGGAAATAATGTGCTTTTATCTAAATGAAAAAAATGTGCCAGATTTAACTTGAACAAAAAAGAATAAGTGATGATTTAAGAAAATGATATATTGTTGTCTTTAATATGTTTTCTTGAAGGGGCTGGATTACTATAGAAACGCTGTGATTTTATAATCCTATTTCTAAATGAAGGTATTTAGAATGATGACGGTCGACGAATCATTGCACTCCTCTTCTATGCAATGTAGTACTATGTACATATAGTACTGTAGAGTGCTATTGCATCAGAATCTTTGCTCAGTTTCATTTAATGTTGCGTCTGTTTATCGTATAAAGGTCGACTGATAAAAGGTCTCGACTTCTAAATTCGATCTATACATGCATAGTGAAGCTCATGATGCTAGTTATCAAATTAAATCTGCTCCTTTAATTACTAGATTTTGTAAATAGTTTTACTTATTTCTTTTTAATTCATTCGCTCTGTCATTCTTGGAATTCACATTGCACTGCGCGTACTGCATCCAAATGTAAGCCAATAAGGAAAGTTTATTATTATTATTATCTGTCGATTAATCTATGCTATATTATCTGTTCTACTAATATAACAAAGATATCAAGCAATCTTGGTGTTTTCCGATCTTTTGTGTTGCTCTTTTGTTTTAAGCAGAGTTATTATTTAAATTACTGTAAGCCTTTCATACACCGTCATGACGGGCTATTTTTCAACCCAACAAGGTGGCAAAAGAAAATAAAATGATCAGCAACACTTTGTGACTAACATTACAGGCACTTAGTAATAAATTTAAAGCAATAATGAAGAAGTCAAAGACATATTCATAACAAACAAAGACAAAATGACACATCACACATCGGACAGGGCCTACACAAACAAATATCTTGGTGCTAACTACTTATACTGCTTAAAATGAGGAAGTGGAGGTCTGTTACAGGTGACGTTGCATCTTTCAAGCCCTTAGTCGGGGTGGCGATCTATTGAAGGTTTTCCGATTATTTAATGTAGAGAATATTTCATATGGAAAAAAATTGTTAAATAACAAGATATTGTCATCATTTGATGCCCTGGGAAATAGATGATAAATATAGAAATGAAACATCTACTAATTTTGATAGGAGAAATGACTCTTGAATATGCAGATCCATAGATTGATTAGTATATGATATATCAATATCACTGATATCATGCCTTGCATGAATTAGAAACTTCGCGTTATACGATTCTTCGAAGGAAAATTATGTAAAAATCAGTGGCTCGGACCCGATTCCCCTTCTTCAAGCGCTGCTGAAATGTTTGACTTTTTCTAAATATCTAATATCTGCAAATTACGTGCGTAATGCTTGCTTATGCGATAATTAGCATTTTAAAGAAAGCCTAAATTCGATTCGATTTAATACTAGGAAGTGTAACCTCACAAATAGCGCTCAACACGAGTATACTCACTCACCTCGAATAGTAACTCTGAGTACTCGCATCAAAATAATTATGTGACAATTTGCACTGTTCATTGTTGTTACCATGAGTCGGCATAATAATAAGTTCTCCTAAGCGTGCTTCATCGTTTTTCGTTCATTACAAAATTATAATTCTTCGATGCGAAGTGCTGTTTCGTAACCTATGACTATATGTACAGGGTCATGCTGCCTGATCTGAGAATATGAAGATTTGTAATCACCATTTAGATCGATGAATCTTTCGTTGCATTGAAAGGATCGGTTATTTAGATGAAATTACTATGGCTGTCATCTCACAAAGACAAAACATGTATTGCCTCTTCACTTTTGCGATGACATAGCAAGCAAGTCTACGTGAATTCTGTGATTGTGCACCTCAATTTATATTGATAATGCATTTAATTAAGTGGCATGCAAACATTATAAATACATACACAATTATAATAATAGTGCAATCATAATAAGTATACATAATATTGTTATAACAGCCTTATACTATAGGAATAATGCTCTTCTGAAGAGGGCTTTGTTAATGACGAGTTTAATACGCTAATTTTATCATTGAAAATTTATATCTCCTTCTTTTGTCTCTGGCTTATCCAACATCAAGTAGGGTCGCCGTTTCTGATCCGTGTTCGCCACATGAATCGATCCGCTGTATCCTCCTCCTCAACCCTCAATTATAATTTTTCAAACACAATTTGACAATTCAGTCCAATTCAATTGCAATTAATATTTTGACAATTGAATCCCCACTATTGAGAGGTGATTACGGGAGATAGGAAATTGCGCAATCCATCGTCCCATGAGATTCCGCATCCCTGGATAATACATCTTTCATTCAGAAAAGCACTAGAACCACCGTGATTTCGGTTGAGAGATAGGAATGCGGAGATTGACAAAAAACAGATGTCGCAATCACCCTTGATTTCATCTTCTTTCATCTCTCACGATCACCAGGGTCATCATTCATCATTTAAACCTAGCTTCCATGACGGACATATACCATAACCTGATTAACTCACTGTGAGTCGATGAAACACATGATTACCCTCATGTAATCAAATGCTCCACCAACAGTTCATTATATTCAACTTTGAAAGAAGTCTATCGATACCAAGAAGTGATTGCTACTTATGGTGAAGACAAAAGAAGAACAATCTGATTCCTAAAACTCTTCAAGCTATAATTATTTTCACATCGACTAGTGAAACTGTAAGTAATTAAATGTCTACATATGTCAGATCATGCAGCTGTCGTGATCTTGGGAACCAGTCGATTTATCAGAATTTGTTGATTGAAATCTTGTTTTAAGACGTCCCCTTATTTCACAGCTGATATTGGCATATTGCACTTTTAGCTGACGTGTCTTCTACACTCTAGAGCAGTGGTGGGCAATCAAGTTGGGATAGCGGGACAGCGAAAAGGCTCGCGGGCCACCAACTTTCAAAGGCAGTAGTATAGGCCTAATATTTTTTTATTCCATACTTTTAAGTGCACATATGGGCTGTTGCACTGTACGTGTATATATAGTGGCCGCATTACATAGCAGAACTTTACATGTAAATGCATACAGCAGTATTTACGCAACTAATTTGTCTAATCTTGGGGAATGATAATTTACTTTCTGCAATTCATGTGAGTGTTGAAGAGCGAATAGGCTTCCAACAAATCATGGAGCTTTTCTTTTGTGTTTTTAAACGGTAATTTGACTTTTTTGGTGATTTGACCGACATGCCAAAATTTGCGCAAATCGGACAAGTACTTTTTGAATTAGGAGCGATAACTTGAAGTGCAGCGATGCCGGCAGCTTGATCTGACTTCTTACGACCTCACCGTCGGAGCAGAAAGCACTTGAGGTCAACAAAGTCATTTCCCGACAACTCGTGAAGTGATGATGACCAGGCCACATCCCTTATATCAATATGCTTGGCTTAATAAAGGTGTAGCAAGGTAGTGACCGTGGGAAGATTTCAAATAACAGTGGATGAGACGAAGAGGGAGAGAGAACAATGCACACATGAGTAACAATAATGCGTCGAACAGACGAAGTCAGATCAAGCTACAGACTTCGCTACACCTCACGTGATCGTCTGTCATGCAAAAGTTCTTGTCTGATCTGCATAAAATTTTGTGTGGGTAGAAAATATGCTTCAGTACGTTTACCTGAAGTTTGGTGACGATGGATTGAGTTTTGCAGATTTTAGACAAATTGGAAAACGTGGGGAGGGGGAGAAAACCCACAAGTACCCCAGATTCTATATCTTACAATGACATTGAAAAGGGATTTGAAAACACAAACGCTTGAAATTGCAAATAGAATTTGACAAAAAATATTGTTCTCAGGGATTGGCTGAATTTTGCACAAAGAATGGAATTGCATGTTTGTAATAACTCAAGCCCAAAAAATTAAGTGAAGTTGAAGTTTTTTTAAATAATCTTTAAATCTTTTTTGAATATCTATTCAGTTTCAGTGATTTAGCGTGAGTTTCGCGAAGTTTTGATTAAAGAGAATTTCTCACGAATCCTCAATTGGGGGAATTTCACAGTTCCCAACATCGCAATAAAGCTTTAACGAAACATTTTCAGGATTTGCATTAATGATTTTTCAAACAAGGCTGAAAAGAGCTTAACTAAAGCCTGGCTTTCATGGAATGATTTAATATCGACACTACTATAACTCTTTTGTAGACACCTGAATGGTTTGCCAATACATATGAGATCGAACTAGATTCATGCAAGAACTCATCTGACCTCAGTTACTATTCAAACAGATGTGATTCTGACCTCAGATCATGGTTCAAGTGAATTCAACGACTACCTCATGAACGCAATGAATTAACTCAATGAGTTGAATGGATTTAGCAAGGCTCATCTCTTCCTTTGTTTAAAGTTATGTTGAAACCATCGATCGTGATTCTCCAGCGATAAAATAAATGCAAATATGAGCAGTCAAAACACATCAAGCAATCGCATGGGGATATAATGAGATCAAAGTCTAACTTGGTCCAAACCATCCTCGTGGGTCAATTTTGGGACCCATTCTTTTCCTGCTGCACATCGAATACCTCCAAAATTGCCTTGTGAGTAAACTGGTGAGGCAGACGAGACGACATTCTTCGATTCCAATGATTCTGTCTGATTCAGTGTTCCCATCTTTCAATGTATATGTCTGATTCCCTTATTTTCCTCTTTAAGCCTTTAACATACTATTATGGTCCAGGGGTGTACTGATTAGTGATTTTGCTAATCGGTCGATTACCGGTTAATTAGTAGACGGCGATGGTGAAATCAACGCTTTCGCTGCACCGAAAGTTCCTTAACTTAATGATAGTAAGGTGCACAAAATAAAAAGTGAGGCACGTGCTGAATGTTCCATGCAAGAGCTTTGTGGTGTTAGTCTTGTCTTGCGTCTAGGCTTAATGTTGATTAATTCTAAATCCTGACCAATTAGCTGTTATTAATTTCTAGTAGCCTACTAAAAACTGCAGCACATCGATAATCAGCATCATTTAAATAACAACAACGCGGAAGAATAATCTACCAAATGGTTTATGTTTCAACCGAAGATGGGATAGAAACAATTAATTTTTAATACACCGAAAGTGTTAAAAAGGCCCGTACTTATTTATTACAGGACTCTATTTGGTATATGATAGTTCGATCCGCTTTCAACAAAAATGAATACATCGGCTGATGTTCAACGCTGGGATTCGAACCCAGGCACCCCAGTTGTACAGTCAGCTACAATAACAGTTCGTCAGCTGCAAAACAAATGGTTGCATCTCCTAATCAATCAGATGCGAGATTGTTACATGGCTCACGATCTCCATGAATTTGGAGGTGCATGAAAGCGCCGATCAGTGCTACTACCCTGGCCCACCGAAGATAAGACTACTTTGTGAATCATAAAAGGTATTAACTCATTTTTACCAGCATTCATGATCTTTATGAAAAATTAACGCGGAAATACTTGGTTGCTTTCAATCACTCTGATGTTAAAAAGTCACTAGCATTGTAGATTTGTAGTTCAGCATGCAGTGTAGGCCTGCATGCAGAAATATTGCATTTCGATCAACTGCTAATATGATCTAACAAAAATCTCCAAAAAGTCCACTTATCGCCAAATAATCGATTTTATCGCTCTAATGTGTCAATCATCGGCCAATTAATCGGCAGCCCATATTATAGCCAGAGCTGGAAGCGGAGCCCGGCCTTGGGGGGAGGGGCAGAGCCTGTGATATCTAGTCCACGGGCCGATATTTATTATGTCTCAAGTTAAAAACACTTCCCTCATTCGACCATTTTAATTCTCTGCATCAATAAATACCGGCAAATATAAGTCATAAACATGCTTTCTCGATCAAATCCTGTGTAAGGAGTTTCACGCCTTTATCTGAGTTAATCCATCTATTGAATAAATTAGGTAATTAAGGATTTCCGACTTTTTGATGTGTCAACTATATCACGCGTAGATGATGATAAACAACAATCAATCATGTAGATGGTTAGCAAGTGACATTTCCCTGGAATTTTGTCAAAAGAGTCAATTGAATGTCAATTGAATATTTAGTTCAACTTTTGACTTGATGACTTCATTGTTTCAATTAGGCTACATGTCTTCAGTGTTTTCGTTTTCCCTGTTTTTATAAACCTAAATATGACTTAGCTATCTGTCAATCAAAGAAGATCCGATTTATTTGCGATAAACAAATGCGCTACACATGAATAATTTTCAAAAAAAATCACTATGCATTAAATGTTTAAAATTTTGTTAATTACTTCTTAACACCAATTAATTTACTTGACAGATGGTACATAAGTCCTACAGCATACGCTCATGTAATCAATAATTAGCTTCTTATAGAATGATTCTGAAGGCGATCACACTCAGCTAACGTAATTAATATTTTCATTCAAGATGGTGAAGTGCGCAAAACGATCAACTTTGTGACCCGGGCCGCGCTCGGGCTGAAGGCACACAGGTCCAGGCCGAAAAAAGCAGCCCGGTTCCAGCTCTGATTATAGTCATCCGATCTGTTAAAAATTTTCATGGTTGCAAGCTCCAAGTTAAAAATGTATTCTTTCATCTTAGCACTTTTTTCTTTTGGTGCATGTACGTCTGTCAATTTTGCATGTCACTAGGCTCTTTGAAACTTAAGAGGAACACTAAGCTTGTATTGACATTAGTTCTTACACTAAGTTGTCAGTTTGAATGGAAAATGTCGAGACGATAGGATTGTCTGTTATCAACTCCACGGCTTTTATTATGTGACGGTGAGTTCCTATTCCGCCGTGAAAGAATTGTGTCATTGTACTATCGATCATTAAGAATTCCATCGACTTTTTGGTGTTTCCGTTGTTCTTCCTTTTCACGAAGATCTTCATAAAACTGCTGATTGTCTGGCGATTAATGTTTAATGCTTTTAGAAACCAAAAGCAGATTCAACGGTTCTAAAGCATTGAAATGTTGCTGTTAGCTTACATTTATTTTGTTGCATTTGTGCATATTGAATTTTTATATATTCCATACTCGTATATTTTATATCCTCGCAGCAGCTATCTTCGCACCCCTGAACTGTCTACGGTAACTGACAGTTATCCAAAAAATGAATCTTTTCCAATTCGTATTCAAAATATGTTTGACCATACACTCACTACGCACCTATAATATTTATTAGGTCTGTCTATTTTTCAGAATGATAAAATGAAAACAATTGTTTTGTTATGAGCAAATGTGTGATTCAATCACAACTAAATCAAAGATCTTCAATCAGTCAGTATATCAGTGTAACGTTGCAGTTATTGCCAATTACAATTATTGCTATAAAAAATCGTTTCCCATTAATACCACATAGTCCGTCAGCCTGAACGAGTTTCTGCAGGGAACGAGGCCAAAAGTGAGACTTTCACCGAATGATGTACACCCTATGCCTATTGCGTATCGGCATGTCTGCCGGGTTCTATTGAGTTCCTCTTCTTGTCAGACACGATCAAAGAAAAACACATGTAAATCCAATGGGACAAAGATTGAAGTTTTTGGCTAAAATGAAATTTTGTATGTTTTCTCTGATTAAACGAAACGTACAAAGCCCAGAGTCATAATTTTTGACATGGAATGTCTTCAGATCATTTCCTATGATGTACATGTGCTTTTATCATGCATCTAATCGGCAATGTATGCGAGAATGTGGTTGAATGTGGATAAAGTTGCTCAAAATGCTTGTGTTTGCCGACAGCAAGAGGCTCGCCAAATAGTTTATAGTCGCCAAAAATAGTTAAAAATCGCCAATGTTTAGCTTTATAGACAGGGGTACATGAAAATGAAGGGAAATGATCTGAAGACATCCCATCTCAAAAATTATGACTCTGGGCTTAGTCCGTTTCGTTTAATCAGAGAAAACATACAAAATTTCATTTTGACCAAAAACTGCAGTCTGCGTTCCATTGGATTTACATGTGTTTTTCTTTGATCGTGTCTGCCAAGAAGAGGAACTCACTAGAACTCTGCAGACGCGCCGATTCGTAGTAGGCATAGGGTGTACATCATTCATTGAAAGTGTCAGTTTCGGCCTCGTTTCCTGCAGAAACTCGTTCTGGCTGCCGGACTACACACTTCTCGTGGACCTAATAGGAATTTTGGCCTTTCGAAGAATCGTTATGTCAGCACAAATTACAAAGAATGCACTTCGTTTACCTGATTCTACTAGTTTATTAAAACTTAGGCTTTGGGTTTTGACCCAAATGTTGGCCCAACCTTGTCTCAGCCATTGACATAGAGATTGACATAGATACTTGTCTCTCTTTGGCTTGTGTGATTGGTCAAGCACGCGCATTGCAGAAGTAGCTCTTATCAGAGAACCCCTTCAATGGTTAGATTGCAGACGGGCTTGTCAACTGAAAGTACATATCTTTGACTCAATTTTTCTCCGTGATGAATTCGTCAAATGGAAATATTATTCACACCGTTCGACTCCTCACGATCTCGATTTGCTGACTGTATGAATTTAATGTGGTGTCAATGTTCTAGTTCGTCGGAATTCAGGCTTGAAAATGCACTACGTTCAATAAAAATTGATCTTCTTGCTCCTAGCGATTATTTCGGGTCGAGGAAAATAATCTCTAGACCCACGCACGCAGACAAGATAATTTATCTCTGCGGGTGTACTATAATAAAACGTGCTTTCAAGTTCCGCAAAATTTTCCTTCTTAATCCCATCCATAGCGGACTCTGCAGCATATAGATATCCAGGGGGCCGATTTGCTCCTTCCCCTTCTTAACTTCTAATTCATGTCTCCGAATCACGTAAAATTCATGGCACAATATATTGAGTGTCTCAACTTAGTGGTATTCATTTACTCTAGCCCGCGCATCTTCGTAGTACAAACAGCAATTCAAGCTTTAAAAATCACCAAATTTGACAGATTTTTCAAATGTCTACCTTTTACCAATTTTTGGCTATAAATCTGTTTTATGATAGCTATTTGAGATGCTAAGATAGTTGAATGAGAAATCACTGACAGATTTATGTATGGAATACGACTCAAAAAATACTCTTATGAAGTGTGGAATTGCATCAGTTGTGTCCAATTTATCACACAAGTTCAAGCAACGATTATGAAGAATAAATATGATGCCCAAAGATTTCAGCAGATCGGCCTACCAAAGGAATTCAACTCATTAGGAAAGACACTCAGATATGACTACCAAAAGTGCCATTACTGATATTTTAGGAGCAATAAATAGTATTTACACAACACTTTTATAAAAAACGTGTCTTTTGTCTGTACAATCTTTAGTTCTGGACAGAATTTCATTAATTATTTTTCATTTTGATCCTTAGGATCTCCTCTTTCGGTCATGATAAATTCAAATTAATCTAACTAAGTTTTCTTCATGAAAATTTAGCTCAAGACAGAAAAACTGCCAAAAATGCCTGTCCCAAGCACAGACACTCTATCTTCGGGAAGAAATTTCGTTGTGATCTACTTAAATTATGTATATAAAGTTATATATCATGTGAAGGCTCATGAACCGTACTGTCAACCAGACTATGATTCAAGATTGCATCTACAGTGATTTGGGACTTTTTGCTTGTCCTCCAAAAATTGTCTTCTGACAGATGCCATTTTTTTGTCTTCTGACCGATGCACATTTCGCAACTTAGAAATGATGTTTTAGCTTTCCTTATACATCATTTGTGAGTCTAGCTGTCGCATCAAAAGGAAAAATTAACCACGGATCATCACAATTGAGCTCTTGTGAATTTAAAAAATGATCTGTGTTCTTTCGACCAGACTTTTTTGATTTTTCTCAAAATTTCAAATTGCTGTTGAAACCACATTTTTCATCCGAATCTTATGAAAACTCACACGATTATCAAGAACCATAATGCTATCATGCATGCGGAATTTTGTTTGAAAAGACAAAATTATCATTTTGATAGATTTTGATAGAAAAGATTAGATTATCATTTTCAAAATCATAAAACTGCAGAAAATGTCCATCTGACCGAGACCACAAAATTATCGGTCAGAAGACACCTGGAAATACACAGAGCAAGTACAAAATTTGTAAAAATACTCATTTGGTGTGGTCGGCACTATGATTTTCAGATTCAGCGTGAAAAATTGACCATTCATGCAAATTTTCAAAGAAATCGAAGTTGCAAAGTTGAAAAGACAAAAATTGCCGAAAATGCCATGTAAAGTGGATTTACCCCGTTATCTATGGTATTAGGCAATGCCCTCCTCCGGCTGGATATGGTCCCAAGACAATATCCGAAGTTCCCATGAATGAAGCTTTAATGTCACTACTCCTCCACTAGGGACTTGAACGGAGCGACATAGTCAGCCTTTGGATGCCCTTCCTGTTGACTTTCAATGACACTTTCGGGGCTCGACCTCTACAACAAAACTAGGGAAAAACACTAAAAAAAACTACAAAAAAAACTAGGGAAGAACACAAGCACTTAACCAGTGTGCCACGGAGACAACCAAATATAACCGGTAGTATGAAAATAATGACAAATGGTTCATCTAAATATTAAACAGTGAGTATTGAGAATCATTATGATAAGAACATTTGTCTCACACAATCTCCACCCTCTAATTTAAATGACACAGTGACCTGTAGATAGGAGTCACTCCATATTGTCAGCTGTGAATTTACATCATTCATTGCTCTGATTGCATTTGTGTAAGTGCCCTAAAAGAAAATTACGTAAGAAGACGATCAGGTCAGATCATACGCAATTTATTTTACATTTTCCCTTGTACAAGCTTCATCATTAATATCAACAAAAATAACTAACTGAAGGTGCATTAGCTGTCTCATTTAGCTGTTTTAAAGAAAACACTCTGCACTCAAGGCAGGGCTCGAAGTCATGACGCATGAAAATCCCGGAGCTGCACATTATAGCTATAAAAACACAACAAATGAATTCATGCAAATTGTTTGAAAAATCTGCATGAAATAAACGTATTTTTGAGCACAATATCCCGGAAATTCGAGTTCTCCCGGAAAAATAGACAAGATTTTGCAGTGCTTCTATTCTTTCCTCCCCCCAAACACATCATAAATTTTCCAGTTGCCACCTGCGAGTGTTGCATCGTCAACGATCCTCTCGTGCTCCTAAGTGCAGTCTCACTACCATCGCAAAGGCGTTGAGTGTGCAAAATTCCTCTGGCTTGTAGAAAATTTACACCACTGGCTTTGTCGTTCACTGTAGACACCTATGTCACAAAGGTCATGATCACATGTGTATCGCATTCTAACTGAGCATCCAAGGGACAAACCCTTCATCCCAGGGTTCAAGTAAGACTTCTCAGTGGTGTCGCACTATCACTGAGTGACAGATCAAGTCTATTCTAAATCCAAACTGATTAAGTTTGACGAAATTTGATGAAATTGGAAAAATTGGAAAATCTGCGGGGGGGAGAATAGAAGTACCGAATTTGAAGCAAAGCCTCCCTAAGTTGAGCGCCCCCTTAACGTGAACGTATTTTCGAGAAAGAAATGAAACTAAAGAAAAACTGCATCCATGATATCATTATGTTCTTGTCCTGTTCCGGTCGATCAGTCGGCCAAACCGGTTTGACAACAATTGAAAAACCTGCGGAGCAGAACTATAAAATTAAAGTTTGACCGGTGCCTCATGCAGAAACAAAGCTTTTGAGAGATATCGAAAAACACTTGTGTCGTGCAATAATGCGTCACTCATTCGTGAGCCACACAAGCTGTTACAATTTCTGGCTTCGCGATCAACAATGGTAACGGATAAATTAGAACTAAAACTGCCACGAACAACACGGTCTGGTAGTGTAGTGGTTATCACGCCTGTCTCACACACAGGAGGCCCCCGGTTCGAACCCGGGCCAGACCATCATTTTTTATAACAATTTCATGTCGATGGTGACAAGTTATCATTCTATATGTCAAGGGCAAATTGACAGTTATAAATGGAAAATAATTAAGAAATTAAATGTTGAAATATGAACGACATTGAATTAAGATTTAATTAGATTTAATATTTAAAGGCAATAAAATAAGTATAATGATTAAAAAGCCAAAATTGGAATGTGTGAAATGAAAATATGAGAAATTATTAAGTGTATTGACTTAAAGTAGGCCTGTAAATATGAAGTATATTGACTTATAGTAGGCCTGTAGAGGCAACTAGCTATCAGCATCAGCGGTTGATAGTAAATGAGGTATCATTTTTATTAAGAGCGTTGCTACAAATCATTATTCATTCTAGATCGATTAAATTTACAGCACATTGCAGCATTCTGAAAACGCTGCGTCCGTTCGAATTCTCACTGTGTTTATGGGTTTGTCGTAATTATTAATCCATCGATAACGGTCAAGTAATAGATTGACCGTGAGAAGCAGTATGGTCTGGTAGTGTAGTGGTTATCACGCCTGTCTCACACACAGGAGGTCCCCGGTTCGAACCCGGGCCAGATCATCAATTCCTTTTTTTCCAAGGCTTCAAAACAATTGTCAACCTAAATTCATTATTTTCAAAATCAAAATACAGAACACATCACAATATTCTAGTTAAGGATCTTCATTTATCAGCTCGAGTTATTTTCGAAAATAAGCAAACATCAAATCGATTTTCTTGTGACATAAAGTCTGTGGCCTCTGCAAGACAATCATAAAGATTAACTGAGCTTGAGGAAGATATTTGTAGCAGGTTTTCATGATCTTCGAGCTAAAAGCATCGCCGTTCGCTGTAGTTTCCTTAAGAGACAATCAGGAAATGGAAATTTTTCCTCTAAGGACAAGATTTTGTGATTAGCTTAGGAAATCCAATCATTTGAATTAAAATCAGGTTGATTAAATCTAAGTTGGATTTTGAATGCAAATTTATAGCTCTCTTGTGTACCTTCTTGAGCAGAAGTTTCCTTCTCTTACAGTATATATTTTAAAACGGTATCAGAAGATAATAGTACGCAAGATGTTGTAACTTTGGACAGCGAGGTCACTTTGGACAGAATGGAAATCTGACTATTGCACCAAAACTGCCACTTTCAAACGGTGTTTGAGCGATCGATCATTGTTGAATGCAATATCATGATGCACAAGCCAAAACTTCATGACATTTGAGATTCTTATAATATTTCATTTATTATGAAAAAATTCAACTTTAATTCACATTCCCCACCCACCTAAATTTGAGCTTCATAAAATGGTATCGCTATTTAACACATCATAGTAATATAATATGGAATCTCCGTGAAGTACACTTGAGAATTACCTGAATGATGTTTTGAATCTATTGCACTTGTCAAAATAATTATTCAAAGTATTGTAGAATGCCTGTCCATAGTCACCCACTGATATTGGGCAAAATGGGGCTGACTTTGGACAGTAGATAAGCCGAAATAACTGTACTTTACTGCTAATACCAATTTACTGTAGTAACTGCTAATACCATGAAGCATCAATTTTGTCTTCTATCAAGATATCAGGTAAAATCACTAATGTTTTTTAGACATTCCTTGTTCCAGTAAAAATGATAAACAGACCTTTGACATCCTAGACTTTCTCCATTTGTTTGCCATGTAGCCATTCATACCAGCAAAATGTTCCTTTCGGATTTTTTTACCGATAAGTACGACGAGATTAGAAGATAATACGATGTTATGTATTACTGAACATTCCGAAGACTCACTTTTGTACTACACGATAGAATGCAAGTGCATCATGTTGATATTTTCATAATCATTTGCTCTATCTCATCAAGTGTCCAAAGTAACCCCATCCCGGGGTGACTGTAGACACCGATGTTCGTACGAAAAATTCCACTGTGTAGGAGATGTATGATGGTAGTAACTCTTCGTAAACATATTCTACTAATACAGATGCAACTTTTGATATCAGTTGTTTATACTCTTTCAACTTTAAAGTAATATAAAATTTGAAGTAAACTTCAAAACTGTCCAAAATCACCCCCACATTACGGTACCTGAATGACAAATCAATACTCTGTTCTCCACATCGTCAAAAATTCTCACATGTAATCAGGTTCTCCATTTTTTTGAGGTTCTGATTTATATCACTCGGCACTCACATTTTGTAAGTTTCCTAACTAATTTCCATTTAAGTAGGTATAATTTCTGTGCGGTATCATGGATAATGACATATCGATTTATTTTTTAGAGAGCTTGGTCACTGTAGTAGAGCTTTATGAGTCCTCGGTATTTTACGAAATCTGTCACAACTGAATTATTTGACTGCTGGAAACTTTTTATGGAAAGAATACACAATAAAATTCTATATGCCACACCATTGTAGTCCAAAGAATTATCTGTTTCAGTGCAGTGTTTTCTATAACATTGAACTATCGCTCATTTGATAAGCATCGGGCCTATGAGTCTAATAATCCAATGATTTGGAACTTTCATTCATTCGCTTAATTCGATCGAGTTCTGTTTAACACACGCACACGTGCATATAACTACTGTAAAGTTGGTGTTCACTCATTTTGCATCTGACTTTCTGCAACAAAAAATAATGCCTACTGAAATATGATTTGGAAAAAGTCCGAATGCATCCTATAACATAAAAAGCAATAAATGAGAAACAAGGTCCAGTAAGAAAGAAGGCGATTCAACACTTGATTCAATACCTTGCACACCGCTAAATATGCATGATGTTAAATGTCAATAACTTAAGGAAGCCGTGAAGGATGACAATTTTCGGATAATGAAGACAAGACTGCTCATAGTCACTTGCTGCGGAAACTATTCATAAGAAATGTTGAAAGTGAAAATTATCTCTCCACTGAGGGGAGCAACAATCGAAAACATCTGTACAAAAACATTAATATCTGCACAAAAGCAAAAAAATCTGTGTAAAAATCTGTATATTACGAAACAAATAGCTTATCTGTTCATTAGTTATTTCAAAGCAGTGGATGATATCACGAACGCTCTGTGTCTTTAACTGACAATATTTACCGTATACTGATGATGGCGCCTCAAAATAAGACTATAAAACTTTTAGTTACTTAAAAATAATCATTTTGCTTGCTAAATTGTAGAACGCAAAACGATTGAATAAAAGTCTTTGAATCAGGCTTTTAAACAACCGTAACGCAACCTTTAAAGGAAAATAAGAAACTAAAATATCTGAAAATATTTTTAAGCTGAATGCTTGCAACTTATGCACTTTTAAGTTCGATATTACATCATCGAAGTATTGTTTTATTCCCAAATTCCTCAAATTCACGCGAATTTGGCAAACAGGACAACGAATATTTTGATGCAGGGATTATATATTATTTGCTACATAGCAACAATTGACAGACATCGAAACAATATTTTTGTAAAGTAGAAGAGATGTAACGGTACAATAACAGAAGAACAATGAAAATTAATGGATTCTTTCACAACGCTTACTTTTTCAGCAGATATAGCAGAACAGACACCGACCGACTTAACACGATTCTAATTGTACTGTGTATGCATGTATGTGTGAAATAATGACCACAAAATAAAAACGTCTCATTGCCTTGCTACTGTCAGAGATTTTTTTATCCAACTGTGAGAACAATCGGAACAAGATACGCACTCCAGTGTCTCAGTATATAATTATCTATACTTTTCTCACAGAATTTATCAAATTTCTTGCGTAATATTCAGTTGCACGGGTTTGAAATACTGAATCATTAATGGGAGAAGGTTGGACTTTGGGCTTTGGGTCAAAATTTTGTGCACCAATATTTTGACATCCAACATTTCAGCATTTTGACTTGGATCCTCATGATAAAAGCATGAAGTTCTGATTTTTTATCAAAAATTCCAATCATTTCGCAGAATACTTCAAAAATTGAATACTTGTGACTAATAGCTATTTCATTTTGGGCTCGACAATACCGCTCATTGAACGTTTGTAATTTTGCTGTAAGCTTACATGTATTTTGTTACATTTTTGCATATTGAATTTTTATATATTTCATACATTTCATGTCTTCTTACCCTTGAGCAGTCTGCCAAAGCCGACATTTATCCAAAAATAAATTCGTTTCCATTTCGTATTTTAAATATGTTCAACCATGCACTCACTACGCAGCTATAATGTTTATCAAGTCTGTTTATATTTATGAATGATAAAATGAAAACAAATTTGTTATGAGCAAATGTGTGATTCAATCATAATTAAATCAAAGATCTTCAAGTAGTCAGTATATCAGTGTAGGTTAAATCAAAAGAAAGCTTTATAACGTAATACATGTACTTCGGCAACTAATTACAGTTATCGGCCTCTGGACCAAAAGATCGCTCAGCCAAGCACTTAACCACTGTGCCACGGAGATCACAATAAGATATTTGTATGTTAATCGTAATTGACCAATTATTGTAATTATCAATCAATGTGATTACAGGAAAGCTTCTCAAATTTCACTCTATTGAAAATCGTGTTCAGGTTAAATTGTAATCTGCAAAGTGATGACAGATGGTCATTCAGATCTTAAATATAACCAAAAAGAGGCAAATTTCTACGGGCACTAGACGCTTTATTTGATTTGTGCGAGCTTTCGGCTATCCGCCTTAATCATGCACATAAAGTGATGACAAGCAAAGAAGATCGCAAACAGAATTTACACCAAAATCAATAAATCATTAAAGACAGATACTGAACGTCAAAGGTTGACCTTAGTGCCCGTAGAAATTTGCCTCTTTTTGGTTATATTTAACACTTGAATCCGGGCACGTGGAGAACCATCTCATTATCAACATGTCATTCAGATCCGCGTGAGAAAATGCAAAAAGCCAAATCATTCCTCTAATATGATGTATGATGTGATAATTCTTCCTTTTGAGTATTTTCTAACCACGTGACATTCGTATAATACGCTATTTCTTAGGTTCACTTACTGACAGACCGATGACAACTACCAAACACATGACACGTGACTTCTCTTCAATCACAAATAATGATGAATGACAAAGTTGTTGAATGGGTTACCTATCCAAAAAAAGAGAAAATTGTGTAAGCAATCAAATATACGGTCTCTGGTCTCACCGGATTTCCTTTAAGAAGAATCGCTTTGTTGTTATTACAGTATTATTATTTAAATTGAAACACCAAATTACTCCGGTCTCGGTAAATAACTGAATATACCCATTAACTTTTTGAATAAGCGGTATATGTAGGCTACATTTTTGCGTAAATAGATGATTAAATATACGAGAGTAATTGCCTTCGTTAGGATTTCGTCTAGCTTCATTTTTCCAACATCATGCACAAATCTTCCCACTTTATCCTATCATGCACATCCACTGATCTAATTCTTTTGCCGATCTTGAACTGTCAATCAAGTTAAAACCGAACAACACACCTCAATACTCGAATATTAATTGTCTTCAATAGACAGCCTATCTGGAAAAAATCGACTGTCTGGCAGATCTGGGTTCAAACTTTGGTCCGGTTAAATCTGAGACTTCTGAGACATCTGAGAAATCTGAGACATCTTCACTCTGCACTGCATTTTTGTTAGACACTGAACAACAAAGAATGAGGGTGGGATAAATTAATTCAGCTACATGGACCAAATGCGTACTGGGAATAAATACTTGGATATTTTTTTTAGTTATTGCAACTTCATTTATTTTATTTAATGCTATTAAATTTAAAATTGCTGGATTTTCAAGACCGTTAGGCGAGGCATCGAAACTCTGACAACTAGAAGCTTAATATCCTTGATTTGAGATTTACCCTTACACGATTTGGGTATCTCAGATCAAAATAGCTCTAAATAATACGTCATGAAATAATTAGAATCATTCCTTAGAATGGTCAGGAATCCAATATCTCCATCGATGTGAAGTTTAATACTGACCGAAATTCGGAAATGAACAAAACAAATTTCCCAAATTTTAGGAATTATGCTTACTGACTAAAGCTTAAATATTAATCTTTATTCTATCCGCCTAACTACCGATTTTTAAGCTCACTTAAAAAAACCTCAATAAAATGTAAAACCTCAACAGATGTATCCACCACTAGACATAATTCGGTGTGTTGGGCCTCATCAGTCGCAGGCAGATTCGAACCAGCCACGTTGGAGCCATGGAACGTGCAAGCATGCCCTCTAAGCACAAGGCCACCTGACCATCTATTGAGAGTGAATTAGTCAGGAAGGCACTGCTCTAACACAGGCACGTAGAGGACTGATTGGATCCTGCAACCACCTAATACCGCATTCGATATTGAGGCACTTCTCATTACACACTTTATATCAAAGCAGAGATTCACTTTCCATTTTTCTCGTAATTTGCATTCTCTGCGAATAACTTGGGTTTGTGGGCCATTTTGATTCGAATTCCACTTTAAAATAACAGTTGTGATTTCTAAACACAGTGCTGTGGGCAGATGAGCGACATTGGACTGCTCTAGCGTTCAGTGAGGTAGAAGAACACAAACATTTCCTTATTTAAAGTGGTGCTAAAAAGTTATGTACCGGTAATTGGCTTGTGAGTGACACAGAAAAAACCAAGGAGTTGGTGGGCCACTTTTTAGGACCACGGGTAACTTGTGGTCCGTGGGCCTTACGATTGCCCACAGGTCCACTAACGATACGATGGCAGGTGAAAACAATCACAAGGGGCTCGCATCCTTTCAAAATGGTCCGTAGGAAATATGTGACCATAGTGGCTTTTTTGGCCCTTCACTTTCAGAGGTCAGCATTTGTAGTTGGGCTATGCAGGCTGGGATTGAAATCTCACATGCCTTGCTCAATAAGGAGTTAAGAGAAATGAATCTGTCATGCGTGCGTGCGTGCGCTCAATTATCAACCGCCTTCCATGTTAATATTCAGCTCACATCCTAGTTGGATAGTCAATATTGTTCTGATAACTGAAAGTATCTTCTGATGGACTTTAAATGTGCTATTTATGGTTAATTCTCTAAGAATGTCGTTGTTCTGCCAGATTAAATATATTCTGTTGTCTCGATATAATCACTAATGAAGGTATTTATGAGTCATCCCATCACGTTTTCAAATTTGTCTAGATTCCATCAAGCGCAAAAACAGATACACGTTGGTAAGGATGCTTTCTGAATACATACAAAAATCGTGAAAATCAGATAAGTCGCTTTTGAATTAGAGGCGACAACTTAAAGTATAGCGGTGGTTGCAGCCAACCGATTTATCAAATTAAGCATTCATTTATTTTATGAAAACTATGTAAGGTTGAGCATTAAATACCCATGGCATTAGAAAAGACCGATTAAAGCCTTAAAAGGCTTCCTTAAAAGTTGCTCGTCAGGGTTACCTAAGTTGAACTACGCAGTCAACTCGGATGCCCATAAATTTGTTTGGATCTTTTGCAGAAACCCCCGGCACTAATGCAAGAATTTAAGATGAGAAGAACACCCAAGCCGTGATGAAAGTAGGACCTACTGCAGATTGCTACAAAAATGTGATAAACGTATGAGATACATGTAGATATCTAAGCATCATCTGCATTAGTGGGCAGCGCGTGGCCCGCCACCACTTCTCATATCTAAAAGTAAATCTAAAAAAGGCTATTTAGAAAAGTTGACGCTATTTGAATCAGTGATGTGAAAATGGCCCACTCCGATTGACTTTTGAAAGGTGCTTCTATTGTTGAGGGAACTTTATAGAATTCGTTAATGTGATATCATATCATGACAAAAATTCATATTGGAATGCTCAAACCATGTTCCTTCCGTAATGAATGTCTTTTCGGCGTGAACGTTGGCAAATAGTCAACGTAAACAGTTTATGCTACGTCACATGGTGTTCGTCGTTCGATGGTGAGCATATTTCACTACGTAATAAACCACGGAAGGAACCATTCTTTTTTCATCATGCCTAGGATAAATTTTAGAATGAAAACTATAATTCCGTGATAAGAAAACAAATTTCATGCAGCTGTGCACCATGCTGCTGCATAGATGTTCAAATGTTATTTAAGGCATACGACCACTGCCATGTAGGCCCTATAGTATAGCAACCCTTATACAGGTAAAACCTACTTATGACAAGTAGTTTTAAACCTACTACTGTCTTATAAAATTAGTTGACCGCAACCTCCCCCGCGGGCCACAGCTTGTGGTCTGCAATCACAACTTGGTTGCCACCCGTTGATCTAGAGTCTAGATGGCGGAGTCATTTAAAATTCAAATTTTCAAATTAAAGTCTAGAGACGCATGTCAATTAATTTCTCACTTTTTGCAATGTTTAAAATTTGTCTCTTGTCAATTCATGTGGCGCATAAATTTTCGTAGGCTTAACCTGTTTGAAAGTAGGCCCTACTTGACATCGCTGAATTCCATCCTCTTGTTCTAAATTCTGAATACAGATCGTAATTTGCTTTAAGGTGAGAAAGTATTCCATTTAGTCAGTTGGATTGCTCATGCCTGGTGTAAGGCCTATACCAACTTGTAGCTTGTCAAACTTTCGTGAGTGGGACAGTGGGCCTATCACCTATACCTTTTTCAATTTAGTTCATTCCCTCATTTTTAACCTTAGATGGCAGCAGAGATGTATGCTTTGCATCATACAGACTACCGCACAGGATCCTATCCGTGTTTCAGTGAGAATTGAGAATGTGACAGCTCATGGCCCAAGAATCAAAAACTTGACATGATTAATATATAGATGATACATGGCTTGCTGTGCATTCACGATGGATAATTGCACGAGAAATGGAGATATCTGCTGAAAATTCGAGCCGAAGACTAGTTTTTACACAGATATCTCTATTTTGAGCGTAATTACCAGTAGGTGTATGCACTAGCAAGCCATGTGTTAACTGTAGAATCTGTGTAAAATACTGTTGCATGAATAATCATGGATATTCAAGAGAAGATGTTTACTAGAAATCTATGACAGCTATAGACCAGAGACGCTGAAGACTGCACAATGCAAAGGGATCTGCCGAAATGTAAAGGTATCTAGTCAATTTCAGCTGCTTGTTTGAGGGCAATATCTATACATAAAGATGTCCATGAACTGTAGAAATCCGTTTCACAGGGTTTATCCATGGACTCTTAGAGTTTAGCGCATTTCTTGATGACCGCTATGCCTTTCTGCATTATGTTCGACCAAAAAAACATAACCGAACTCATCGATGGTGTTAAACTTACCTTTGTTCTTTGAGCCGGAGCCTGAGACCTCGCCGTCCGAAGTAGTAAAGGAAGAAACACTTGCCACAGATTTGGTGTCGTCGGGTATTCGTCGTGATTTGCGTGGACTGCGAGTTTTCTGCTGATACAGTGGGATAGGGATCATATCAGGCAAGTTACTGCCATCTAATGATGGAGGGGGGCTTTGAGAAAACTCTGGGGGAGTGAGGAGTGCACTGGTAGGATGCATCACCTGAGGTGTGAGGTAGAGCGAGTCTGGCTCAACAGAACCAGTGAAGATAGATCCTGAGTCTGAATGAGGTAAACTTATTAGGTCAAGAGAAGCCGGAGCTTCTGTCATATCAAACATGGACATGATGACAAAAAATACTCGACGAACGAAGCACTACAGATCCCAAGATGATGAAGATGATAACTGCTCAGGCACAGAAGGCGAAAGTCAGCCTGGATCTCCGGCCATCAACGTGAAGGCCGGCGTACGAATGACGATGAGCTGCACGTGATGAGGACAGGCGCTTGCACTTGAAATGCGCGGGCGCACCACAACCCAACCAGAGCACGATGAAACCGCCAAGTTCACCAAAGCAGCAGCTGGCCATTATTACTGCTTGCATAAAACGTCATCGCTCAACATAGAGAGCGAACCGGCTGCTACTTCAACGAGATACTCCCCAATACGACACAGCCAAAGTTTCAACCCTTCCTAGGGACGTCGTGCATCTCATCACAGTTATCTCTTCATACATAGAAATCTGTTTTGTATGAACAATCATTAGCGTACTGCATACAAAAGCACGTGGCTGTGATCATACAGCGCATGCACGTCACTGAACGAGTTCCATAATATAATTTCTCTATCTCACGCTGTTTCAGAGGATGAATTTACACACAGTTAACACAATATCGCGCACGGTATTCTCTTGCCTGCTTTCCCCTACAATGTTGACCTGATTACCTCGTCCACAACGTGAACTGCAGCAGGACGCGTGTTATGTAATCGTGATGAACGACTAAGTGTGTGTGTGTGCGTGCGTGAGCCGCTATAGGGCCACGGCATTGAGAAAGGAAAACAAGGGAGAATATGGTAAGACTTGCTCTCTCCTTTGTTTCATTGTTCGAGACCCTAGTCGTCCTTCTAAGGTGACGAATGAGTCACATCGGGGACTCGAACTGGTTGAAATGGGGAAATTTGCAGGCGAGAGAAATTGATACCGTGTGTCGTGACTGTACAGTGTATCTTGTAAATTGCAATCGCTAACTTAAAATGCGAAGTGGGTGATCAGCTGAATACCGCAGAAGTACAATCGAGGTCGAAAAACTTGCGTAACACGTTCATTTTCATTCGTCTTCTAAACATTCTCAAAGGTCAACTGCGAAATGATAGCAAATTTCAATTGTTAACGCTTTTTTGAAAGTACTTTTGAGGATATTATAACTATGTTACACAACCTCAAAATTGGTTGAATAGAAAGTAAAGACACTTGACATCGCTTCTTCGTGAAGAGTGTTGACTTTGTGGGAAGAATGAAGAATTGTATTTAGTAGCATTTGGCTGCGGAATCACGTGAATTACATCAAATAATGTTGAGTGAAAACTTCGCAGGATTTTGTAGTGCTTATGGGTTATCTCTCCCCCGCGTTTTCAAATTTGTCCAAAATCCGTAGAAATGAATCAATCGTCACAAAACTTTTTAAGAACCGTGCACGTAAGTGTGGTTGTTATCTACCCCCAAATCGGATAAGCGCTTTTTGAATTAGGGCGATAACTTGAAGGTGCAGCGATGTCTGCAGCTTGATCTGACTTCATATGACCTCATCGTCTGAGCAGAAAGCATTTGAAGTCATTTCCCGACAATTCGTGAAGTGATGATGATCACGCCACATCTAGGGATTCCAATCACGGGATAGGAGACCAAAATCCCGGGATTTAGGAATTAACTATAAAGCTGTATTCCGTCTAAAGTAGGACAAATTGAGGTACTTCTATTCTTTCCCCACATTTTTCAGGTTTTCCAAAAATCATCAAATTTCATCGTCATTCGTATGGACTTGATCTGTCACTGAGTGACAATACAACACGACTGAGAAGTCTTACTTGAACCCTGGGATGAAGGATTGGTCCCTTAGATACTCAGCTGGAATACAAGGTACAGACAGAGCTGGAAAAATTCCACTGAAATTTTTTAATTCCAATTCCGGAGCAGAAATTTCAATTCCAAATCCAATTCCAGTCGAAACAGTTAAATTCAATTCCAATTCCATAAGATTCAATTCCGATAATTGCATGACGCGTATAGTGTATTATGTTAATGTATCTAACGTTCGTTCGTTTCAGTCTAACCCATTTGCCCATATCCTATCCTCGTTGTTCCTGTGTGCCGTTCCCTGCGTCGTTTCTATGTGCGTTTTCATGTTCTTGTGTACATGTATATATGTAACCGGTCACCCTACGTCATTTTCATTTCGTAAACGAGGTATTCAATATCTCGTGAAAAAAAAAGAAAGTTACCGGTCAGCAAAGAATCAAACGCTGAGAGAGAGAGAGAGAGAGAGAGAGAGAGTGTGTGTGTGTGTGTGTGTGTGAGTGAATGAGAGAGAGATGAGATGCGAATAAATCTATTAATAAACTGACAGAAGAAAGAAACTCAGTGTGCGAATAACGTGATTGTTGATCAAACAAAAAACGACGATAAAAATGATATCATGAAATCTGATTAGTGGTCCATGTTAAAAAAGGAGATTAAAAATTCCGTGATAAGAACGAAATGTGGTCAGGTCGAAAGCTAACGAGCAGAGATTAAAGGAAACTCTTTCAATTTTCAAAAGAAAGTGGTTTTATCGTCAAGTCTCAAAAATTTGTATAAATTAGAAACGATGAGAAATTGACACAAAAAACTACCAACAACAACACATACGACATCTTCAGTAGCAGTTAGAAGAACTCCGGGCTCTCGCGGTGTAGCATAACTACAGAAGTAACAACAACAACAACAACTGCCAGCGAACAACAACACAGCAGCGTATACGGCAACACATTAGCGAGCGCGATTGAAGATTGTATAAGTAACAAAATCGTATATAAATCGTATAAATGACACTGATATTTATGATATTATTTTCGTATAAGTGAGTCCGATCGAATTTAAGTGAATTCAACATTAAGAAGTGAACTGCAAGTGTAAAGTTTTTCTTTTATCGTTGCGTATCGTATCTCAATAACTATACTCTTAAAAATTAATATTGTTAATTGTTGTGATTGGAAGTTGAATAATAGTTCATGTATAATTGAATAATAAATTATTAGAATAATTTGTTGACACTGTCTATGATATGATTTGAACTGACAGGGTTGCTGCCCTTTAATGCAGCGTTGATTTTCCTCTTTCCAAACCAATTGTTTTTCGGATGTGCAACAATTAAGTTAATCTCCAATTTTTGTGCTTATCCAATCAAGAACTAAATTCAACAATTGCTTTATTTTGATTAATTCTTGATAACTAAATAACAGATTGAACAAAGATGATTGTCTTTTCATTGTCTGCTTAATCGCTGAAATAACATTGTCCGGGGCTGTAGGCCCATCAAAGTCACAATTAGCACCCTTTATTCAACAATAGAATAAAACTAGCTCTGTCGATCTATCTCTCTCTTATCTCTGCGTGCAGTTAACACAACGGCCGAGTACTGTGATTTCAATTTTTGTACAAATAGATTTACCACAGGTCTATCGAAAAAGTGGAATTGAGGTTTATCAAGGTCAATTCCAATTCCGACTTTTCCAACTCTGGGTACAGCCGCTGATCATGAGCTTCGTGTCATTGTTGTCTACAGACAAATGGCGAGCAGTTGTCTGATTCTGATGCTGCAAATGTTCTGCAAGTCAGATAGGGAGTCAAGCGGTTAACCGGTTAACCGGTTAATTAAATTTAACCGGTTAAAAAATAATTAATCGGTTAACCGACGCTTTCCCAACTTTTCTGCTACATTGCAACTACATTGCTTTAGTTTTCATTTTCCAATTTCGATAATATCTCCTTGCTGATGTAAGCTATTGCCAAATAATAATTTCCTGGAAAGGGAGTGAGACTCGAAACAGCAGAAGCCATCGTTTTTCTGCATCACAATAACTCTACCTGATTTCTTCGTTTTCCCAGACAATTGGTTTTGATAAAATACTCTTATACGTATATTTTGTTGTTACAATAGTTGATATCTGATCATCCAAGATCGATTCCATTATGATAACAAGGAAGTTTTAATTCCAGATAAGATTGATGTTTTGATTAGCAATAGAGAATAATGATATAGCCTACCGGGTATATTGTTACTTGTGATGAGTTACCTAACCACATCAATTGTGATAAGTCTTGGCTCATTATAAGTAATTTAAAAGTAGAGGAATATCAAATGATCTTGCATTAGGAAAAAGTAATTCTAATTGATATCAGTCTTCTACACATGACCATCTACAAAGAATTCAACATATTAATATTGATGTATCAATAATAACATAAATATATTAGTAACCTAAAGATAGCTTTGTGTAGCCGTTGTTTTTATATTATCTGGCCACATCCTATATAAGTTGTGAGTTACCATACTGGTACCTCACATTGAATGTTTTGTACAGATTTTATGGTAAAATATACATTATTATTATCATTAGTGGATTTAGATTTTATAATTTATTATTTTGAATAATTAACATGGAATTAGGCACATTCCGTGAAATTGATTTTAGGTTCAAGTTAGCCAGACGGAATAAACTCAAATATTCACGAGGGTATACTAAAATATAACAGTATTCTTGAAAATAAAATATTAAGGAAGTAGACCTACAAGCAATCAGTAGAAAATGTTTATGTCCATAAAGTAAGCGAGCTTACTCAACTGGTATAGGATTTGAGACCCAAATGTGAACACATGTAAATTCAAATGCGACATTGCAAAAGCAAATGCGACATAGCCAGACTAACGTGAACACTTGTTGATCCAAATGCGACAATGTAAAAGCAAATACGACATAGCCAGGCAAATGTGCATAGAATAAAAAGCAAATGCGGCAATTCCAAACCAAATACAACTACTTCACAATTTTTAAAATTAGACTCGCAGTAGTGCATGTTGAACTTACACATCATTGCCCTTCCTGACTAATGAATTTTCAGATTGAAATATACGAATGATTGAATTGTGTCAATCATTTCTTCGGTCATTTTTCTTCCCCGGAATCCTCCACGGGGCCTTGTAACTTCTCCGAAATCGAGGAACCGCCGTACGATAGAATACGCAGTTGTTCTGCCAATACCCATGGCTCGCGCTAGCTCTTGGTAGTCATTGCCATTTTGATATGCAGCTATGAGGCGCTCTTTATCGGCAGTAGATATACGTGAGTACGACATCTTTTCATCTGACACTTCAATCATGCAACATTTGGTTCTTAAATGTCATGTTTGATCTATAATCATTGACTTATTTTCTATCGCTATGATCCAGAGTTCCAGTTAGATCACATGTCAGATTTGGATTGAAATTGTCGCATTTTGTTTGGAATAATAGGTGTCAGATTTGGTTTGGAATGGTCGTATTTGGGTTAGAATTATTAGTGTCAGATCTGGTTTGGAATAGTCACGTTTGGTTTGGAATAGTTACATTGTGTTTGGAATAAAGATATTTGCTTTTGCTATGTCGTAATTGGATTTGCAAGTTTCACATTTGGGTCGCAAAACCTATATAACAGGTAAACATGCATATACTCATATACTATACTCAGTGCGACTATATAAGCCTTGTATAGTCACATGGAATTGAAAAACATCTATTACTAGTATTACATCGGTTAACCGGTTAACCGGTTAATTTCTCGTCGGTTAACCGGTTAATTTATAATTAACCGCTTGACTCCCTAAAGTCAGATAAATGGAATTTTGCACACTCAACGCTATGCCACGTTAATGAGAACAAGTATAGGAGCAATAGAATATCGTTGACGATGCTACACTTCCGGGTGTCAACAACAGAAATGCGGGGGGGGAGAATAGAAGTACCCAAATTGGCGAAGTTAAGACTACCAGAAATCCACACACGATGGAATTAGGCTATTTACACTTCAATGTAACCGTCAACGTTATGCTTTCAATAATCCATTGATGAGGCGTTTTTGAATAATCACTTGCCAAAGCTATACTATATTTGAAACTATATTTGAAAGCATAACCAATTTGAAGATGAGTATTGGCGAAGTATGCCTACACAATACTGGGATAAGGAATCGAGCCAATCCTCGGGATTGAGATCTTTAGTAGGCAATTTGCTCACTAGAACACATTTTCGTTTAACATTATTAGCCTCTGGTTAACTTAGTCTCAATGTGCTAGTGCAATGCATTGAGAAAATAGTTGTTATTTTGATTATCTTGCCATCTTATTGTGGCTACAGCTGGTAGGCCTATGCTTAGGCCTACATTTTGTCAATCACAATCATGGGTCAGAGCTTGTAATCTCGAATCCTCTGATCAGGAAAAGTCGGCATTCCGTAGACAGGCTCTAATTCAGAGTCTTCTCTAAAAAAATAAATGAACGTTGTTTATACTCGGAAGCAAACTAGGCACGGAGCCTTTCTTCCATATGGGCGAGTTGTCATTTACCACTCTCATTCTCTTTCGTGCTGAGTGTTTAGCAAGAATGCAGAGTGTAGGCCTACCTATTTTAAAAGTCTTAGGTTTGACCCGACCAAGATTTGAACCAAGGTCTCCCGGACGCAGAGCGAACACTCTACCACAAGGCCACAGCGCCGGCAAAACTCTCGCGGCAAACTTGGCGCGGTCTCTCTACCAATCCCGAATCTCAGGAAATTGCAGAGTAAAAGTGCAAAAATCAGGAATTCGCAATGTTCCCTGTTACTCTCAACGTTGCCGTTATCAATTTATGCATAAAGCGGAACAAGCATTAAGTCGACTTGTCAATTGCTATGTTGCCAGCAGGGATGCGGAGTCGGAGTCGGAGTCCTATCAAATGATAGGACTCCAGACTCCAGCCTATAACTAGACCCGAAACATAATACAAGCAAATTATTTATTCTCGTGCATAGCTGTCACTGTCTTGATGTCAACTTTCTCCATCAAACAAAAGTACAGAGAAACTGCTGCATGCAAAGCTTGTAATAGTTGACGGAATGACCTGTGATAGTGAAAAACAGATTGTCTTTTCACTCGGTGATTTAGTAGAGAAGGCAAGCCTTCCTAGCCTCGATCACATCTACGCGCCAAGGGTCACATCAGAGACAAAAATGAAACACTAGTCTGTTTGAGAACATTGCCTCTTCACCCTCACGTTAATCGTGTATGATGTCTCCTCTAAAGCGCATATTAAAATCGAAGGTGTAATCATATTTTTTGGAGAGAATGGGGAATTTTCCTACCTGGTAGAGACTGGAGAAAAACCGTGCGAAGCCCACATCAAGAAGATGGGAGGAGCCGAGTCGTACGCATCCAACTGAAAGCGACATTTGATCAACTGTCATAAAAATTGATTGATAATTGATACAGCAATGATCACTAAATATAGGTTCAGGTAAGCCTATATCTGTAAATGATAATCTGTAAGTTAATTTTTCAAAAAATGCTTTATATACTTGATACCCGGAGTCGGAGTCGGAGTCCTATCAAAATGATAGGACTCCGCATCCCTGGTTGTCAGTAAACCGACTTTTGGCAATTCCGACTATCTGCTATTCCCACATCCCGGTATGCTATCCCATGTTATTAACACATTATGTGTTTTGTCATAGCATATTTAATATTCCAATCAATCCCGAGACCGAGATTTTCCGGGACTGTGGAATACCCTGTATACATGATTAAAAGACATATAATCTCACATACAAGTGTGCATGTACCGACACAACTGTAATATAATCTATAGGTTACAATATTGAATTAGTAAATCAAAGAAAGAGATCAAAAAGTAGGTCTATTCGAAAATCTAGTCGGATTCCATTAACGAAGTTGTAAAGCATCTATAAATTGCTACCAAAATGACAACTAAATCAATAAATTAATCCTGGGATTTCAGGATTAGCACAAACCCACGGAATCCGGGTTTGATACTCCTACCATTGCTATTAACATACATTGTATATTTATGCTTTGTAATAGGATATCTACAATTCGACTCAATCTTGGGAATACCTATCCACATACCTATCCATAGTTTTGCTATTGATTGCAGGCTTAGATTTTCGAATTTAAATGGATTCTTCTAGACTTGAATTTGATTCTCGCAGTGTTAGTTATGTGAAACAGCAACCGCTGCAACCAAAATTACCTGAGTCATCAGCTGAGCGCCATCCGTCACCGAGATTTCGACCCATTAAGCTCAGTATCTCTCAGGATGGTGGGTCCACAACAGCTCGTTGCCCCCAGGTCCTTAGGAAAAGCTCCTACCTTCTTCCGTCTTTGCACTCAACTTATTGATGGTGATCTTTACGCTTTTAACACCGGCTTTAGTAAGAAATTTCCTCACCGATGGAGCAGCGAAACCGTGGCATCCCACTTCAAAGGGCATGAGCTCAAATTTTCACCCTTGCTTCCGAATCCCCTCGGCAAGTTCTTCATATTTGGCAGCTTTCCTCTTATGGGCATCCTCAACGTTCTCTTCCCAGGGAACGGTTAGTTCCCCCATAATCATTCTCTTCCCTACCGCATCAATCAAAACTAGGTCAGGCCGTTGGTCAGATAGGGACAATTCATGTGGCAGCTGTATATCTACTCGAACTTCCCACTTCCGCGGAACAGATTACGAGACACACGAGGAGACTTTTGTCTCTTTGTTTGACCACTCGGCACGAAGTCAATTCCCGTTACATACATTGACTACCTTGATTCTTCTAGACTTGAATTTGATTCGTCATTTGCCGTGGTTGCAACTATTTTGCTATATTTTGAATGAATTGATTTGGATGTCTTGAGAATTCCTGTGATTCACTGTGTTGAAATATATTGAGCAGTCACACTTTGGAAATGGTTACTTTTATCTTTGCAACCTGTATTTTCCATAAATTTCCTGTCGACCAGGAGGACAAGTTTCCGGCGTCAAGCCCTCATCACATTTTATTCAATAGCACAAGAAAGGACTATAAGGAGAATCATAAAAACTATCCAAGTGTTAATTTCCGTAAGAAACTTTCTCTGCAAATGATCGGCGGGTTTTCCCCCTGTTTGGAAACAGGCGTAACTGTGGCACAGGAAATTTATGGAAACCCTGTGTTAGGGATCGAAACACAGCTAGACGAGTACCTGCTGATGACTGACGGACTGCAGTATTATGTTTTATATCCTTTAATCGGTAACTGAAGTAGTGGTCGATGTATTGTATTTCAAATGAAGAACAAATGAAGAAATTTGGGATTATATGAAGCATTATAGACGGATTAAGAAACTGGCGATAACAAATTCAAGTGAAGAAATAGTATTTTCCATGTGTAGTCTTAGGTATAGTGTGTTTAGTTTCATTGCGTTCGGTGTAGTAGAGTGTCATTGTAGTTTTATTGTTTGCCTCCATTATCCACTTTCCACATATCCACTATTACCATTATCCACCATGTGTATTGTCAGATATAGTGTAGCATTAGTTCACTTGTAATCGATGTGTAGCCATGTATTTCCATGTTTTACCTCCATTTTTCCAATTTTTATCCATCAGTCTCCTGTTGTTTTATAATATCCATTTTTATTTCCTTAACCTATGCTGACCATTGTCCTATTCTATTTCCACTACCAGCATCTGTAGTCGGTAAGGTATATTAGACGTCTGTTTTTAACGTATATTCAGCAGTGTTTGGAATCTATGGTAATAGTATATTGACAGTAAGAATGAGGCAACGCGTAGCCCGCCGGGACATGTTGGCTTTTACATATAAAGTGGCCCGCGGACATTATTTGAATTGATGATATGAAAATGACTCACTCCGACTCAGACCTCTGGGAGGTGCATCTGAGGGTGAGGGATCCTCTTAAGAATTTGCAAAACCATTTAATTGACAACTAAATGAGCAATATGATAGCACAAAAAACAAAAATTCACATTCGAATTATACAAACATTCTCCTTTCGTAATAAATATCTTCTCGTATAAGAGTAAAATAGTCATCACCTGCGCGAGTTTGTGCTAAGTCACACAGTATTCGATACCCTGCTGAGCATGTTTCTCTACGCAATAAACCACGCCTCAATGAACCGAGAAAGAGTCTATATTAATTAGAACTTGACTACGAATGGAGGAATCCAACCGCAAGATTTTGACATGCCAACATTTTTTTCAAATATTCTTGCTGAATTTCATCTGCTTTACTAATATATATTTCGTATACTCGATTGGCAAAAGCACACGATTACCATTTGTGGTGCCGCACATGTGGTGTTCTCACAGGAATTGTAGAAAGTAAATTGTGATTCCTTAGTATTAAGCAATTATTTGCGTACAATACTGCTGTATACATTTACATGTAAATTTTGTTATTTAATACGACCACTATATATGCACGCATGGTACAGCAGCCCATATGTGCACTTAAAAGCATGGAATAAAAGAATATTAAGCTTATACTACTGCCTTTTAAAATTGGTGGCACGCGAGGCCTTTCGCGGGCCACTCCTTATGGCCCGCCATCATAACTTGGTTGCCCACCACTGGTGTGATTAAACAAAAACTGCGAAATATTTAAAACTTCCTTTATTGGAACTCAACAATCCTTTTAAATGCTCAAAATGGAATGAGAATGGAGCCTAAGGCAAGGTCGTTGAATCACAATAAATTTCCTCCCATGAGATAACCTAGATTCAAGATAAGATTCAATTTTATCAATATAAGATTCAATAAAAATATTTTAATGCAAAAAGTGTGCGGCAGGCTAATGAAAGGAAGCCTTTAAAAATTCTACAAAGCGCATTACAAATATCACACCAAGCTTTATTACAAATTCTGAGCTTGTCTATTCAATAATTTATTGAGTATTCTTGTCATGTGATGTTCGTTTCATCATTGAAGCCCATTAATATGGCTGATGAATAAAGCTGATTCTGTCAGAGAAATGTCCTCTTCTAAAGTAGGATGAAGAAATTGAAATTCAATCTATTGAAGTCATTAGTCGCCAGCCAAATCCAATCAATTTGAAATTGACTGAGAGCACCGCCAATCAAAACGCAGATGTAACCTATGATATCTGTTCTGGCTAAATATGTAGGCCTACATGTAGATAGTAAGCAAATACAGTGAAAGATATAGACTGTCAACTTGTGTAAAAATCGAAAACTAATGATGTACATGTATAACTTGGAACTACATGATCAGTTTAAAGCATCTATGGTAACTGTTTGAAATTGTCCGATATCTTCATTATAAGGACAAATGAGTCGTTTCCAAACAGTTTAGTAATATGCAGAGATGGGGACGTTTTTCGTCTATAGTCTTTGACTCTGTTAGTAGTGCTCTACCATTACCGTGTTCGCATCGTCTACTATATTCAAATTCAATTAAATGAATTTTCAAAGATTTGGAAAATACACTGTACTTTGAAATCTGTGTCTTTGACTTATAGCAGCATCCATCATTTAAACGACGGCCCTCATTCTAGAACTTTTGAAATTTAATATCTGTTCTTCACTAGTTGGGATTCGGCTCAAAATTCGACTAGTCTAGAACAATGCGGCATACACAAAGCTACAAAATGGAAAATATACTCGTACATTGCAATCTGATATGCTGAGTTTTTATGTAACTCATGAACCAATCAATTTATCATTTTCATACAGGCACATGCACCTGCTTGGTGGTATGTTTTTAATGGAATTGGACGTTTGGGGTCATCCAAAATAAGTCAATTGAGTCAAGTTGTTTATGCATTTGTTTTGATGCGAAAAGACTGAAATGTCAAAGTGCAGTTTCATTGAAAAGGATGGGTTGACTTTAATCAAGAGTTATTTGTGCACTATTAATTTTCGTCTATGGTTCAATAAGTTCAAAGCTTTGTCTATTCTTCTCAAATCTCATTCTTGCTTTTAGCCAACCCTAAAATAAAAGATGAGATATTCTAAGTCAACGATTGTATCAATCGTTTCAGAGATTCATTGTTGAATTGATAGGCAACAATGTCTCATTTTCTTCTGCAAGTGCATCACAGTGTTCTCAAATTAATGTAATTGATGTGATAATTATTAGACCAGCAGCAATACTGAATGCAACATTTGCATTTTGAATGAAATCTCAATGCCAATTGAAATACTGAAGTGCTTGTATCTTAACTTTCGTTTTTCTAACAATTGAATGAGTTTCTATGGCCAGAACGATCGAGTTTCTGTAGAGCACTAGACCGAAAATGAGTCCTTCACAGAATGATGTAAGTAATCCCAGTCTTAGGCCCTGCGTGCACTTCAAAATCATCACTGTGCTTCGCACCGATCACTACCGCCGCTCTCGTATTTTTGTACATGTCCTCAATAACCCGCACAGCATCTTCGTCAGCGTCCAACCATCTCATTGTTCATTGTAAATTCGTGTGAAATGTGGGAAATCTGTATTGAGCATAAAAATATCTATGGTTGCTCATAGAAATTGTCCACTGTCTTCTTTGAGGACAAATTAGGGTTTTCAAAACAGAGACTGGAGTCATTTCTAATTTTAATCAAATTACGAGCAGTTGCTTACAAAAGTCAAACGAGCAGTAGGGTGATTTTCAGGTTTAGTACAGTTATCTCTGGTCGTCCAATGTTCTCAGCGTATTATATGAAAAACAATCACAGAGATTTTCGTAGTATTATATTGTATATAAAGTCTTAACGGTACATAATCTTCATATAATAACATGTACGGTACATAATCTTCTGAATACTCCGGTACATAATCTTCTGGTGTTCTATGAAAAAGATCTGCTCGTGTCCCGCTTAGCATACAAAAGAATTGTTTCAAAATTTTGCGAAATGGAAACTTGGATTACAGGCCTCTGTTTGCTCATATATTTTACAATAGCTTGTGAATTTTTGCTGCCTGTTAACGTTTTCCATATGAAATTTCATATACGAATCAGATGCTCTTGCAAATACGACTAGGCCTGCATCGGAAAAACTGGCAGACCACTGGAATTTAGCATTCGGGAACATTTACCTGGATGGTTATCAAATGAACTGAAGGTCCCCTTAAGGTCAAAGAAGAAAAATCTGAATACAGTGCCATTACAAGATAAGGCATTTACAGATATTCCACACAAGTGTGGGTGTGGCAAGAACTCGTTTTACCAGGTTTTACGTTCGCAAGCTGTGCTAAGAATAAGTCTTTGTGTTTTAGGATCAAAGAAGGTCTCTTTAGTTGAAGCCCACTCTATGCGTACAGAAGAACTTCATAAGTATTTCAGTCTTCTGTGGCAACTTAATTTTTTCCTTTCCAATTTTTTCATTTTCTGCTTTTTATTATTTTATAATTTATTTATTTTTCTTCACCTCATACCTTTTTGTGGTCCTACATTTTCATTGGCTCAACTTTTGTCTATGCGCCAGCATTATATATTCGAACAGATTTCAATTGTGCAATCCTATAATGTCATTTTTGCTTTAGATTTCCGTTATTTATGTCTAATATATGACAAAGAAAAAACAAGACAAAATTAACATTCAAACACTGTAGATCTTAATCATTATAGGAACAAAGACGCTCTCATATATCCGCATCGTCATTTAAAGAATCACCTAAATAATTCTAGAATCATTTGATTTGATGGATTTCAAGGAGGAATAAAGGTTAGCTGACAGTGACACCCGATTCGCCACTATGAAATCTACTGGTCAGATGTGTCGCCTTGTAGTCCGGGAGCTAGCGTGAAGTTGTGCAGGGAACGAGGTAGTACATAAAACTTTCACATAGCATAGTACACCTCTAACCTACTGCAAAACTTCGCGTCTGCCGGATCAGATCATTTGCTTTTTCAGAAATAGAGAGGATAACACAATCCTATGTATTTCCAGTGGTAAAATTGTGACATTTAAGGTGTTGACTCCATTTTTTCGAATTTTTGCTCATAAAAGTTACACAAATTGGTATTTTGTTGAACTGGTTATTATAGAAATCATCTACAGATGATGATCTTTCAAATGAGTTATCATTCAGTGACAGAGGATGAAGTAAAGTGTACAAACAGACACTTTTCGTTGGTGTAACTGCAAATTTTAACATAGAAATTTCAGGAAAATTGTTGATATACTTTAACTGAAAAGCAAATGATCTGATCCGGCAGACGCGAAGTTTTGCAGTAGGTTAGAGGTGTACTATGCTATGTGAAAGTTTTATGTACTACCTCGTTCCCTGCACAACTTCACGCTAGCTCCCGGACTATTGGTCTAACCAGGGTTTCGGAGCCGTAGCCGACAGGAAATACCACGGCTCCGGCTCCGACTTGAAGTATATGCATTAAGAATTCAGATACTTCGCGAGATAAAGTGCTATTTGACAGTGTAACTGAAACGAATACAAGTGTGTCATCATTGCAGGTAGTCGTTGTAGACCTCCTGCTGAACTCCTAATGTGAATCATTTATTTGGATTTTAAAGTAGATCACGGACTTCCTTAAGACTGTGTTCCAGCCGAAAACGCAGCTGTCAGGCGAAAGGTTCTTAGCGAACAACATGCACATGCTTTCTAGCCTCAAATTTAATGTTTTTTTTTAAAGCACATTATTGATTCTTGATAATTGTTCCCTTAAAATGTTTGGTTATTTTATAGGTACCTCATTCTCAATCAAATACATAGATAAAGTATAAAATTACTTCTACTTTTGATATAAAAAGAATGTCAGTTCAATGTGGAAATATGTTTCACTTGATTGATGAATATTGGAGCCTTAACAGCTAGTGATGAAAATTTTCCGGAAAATTTGGATAAATTATTGAACCCTGGAAAATTTTGAAAGTTTTGATTCTTTGGATTGGTCCTACAATTTGATCGCTTCCACAGACGAGGCAGCTACATCCCTGTGGGAACGCATCTTGCTAATATCAACAGATTATCTGGCGAGGTAGCGATTTTGTGGATAATTTTTTTAAAGGTTCATTTTCGTGTAAAAACTATCTCCGCATGTGAAAATGGTCATCATCTATCCAAAAACATGTGTGAAATTAAAAAACGACAGGTGGCGAAAAAGTTGCTATAATTAGTTGGTAGATATTTGTTTACTAATGCGAGCTGATTTTTCGCCAACCGGCGAAATCGTGGATATTGTAGCAATTAATTGGTGGTAAGTAGTAATGTTCGTATATTACCTTCACATGAAAATATATTGTATACTCAGTCTGATCTCATAAAAAGGGATCTTTTTTTAATTCACGAAGGCTTAAACTAAAAATAGTATTTATCTTCCATAAATGTCGCAGTAAATACTATGATATTATTCAAATATTTGTCATTGTTGTAAATTATTGAATGTCAAGAGATGTTATGAAAATTGATATATGCGGATTCTCTATATTCTTATCATTATGAAAGAATGATAGTCTGCACCTATTTCTTAGATAGATTAGCCATATGTGGGGGATAGTGAGGAGGTGAGGGAGAAAATAGGGCCTCGGCTGTAGAGGTGGATCACTAAAGAAAATAAGAGAGAAAGTCAAAAGTAAAAGGTGACATATAGAGCGCGAATTGTCGCCGGCGAACTTCGCCAGCGAATATCCTGCAAATATGACTGAACTGTAGCATGATATTCTGCAGCTGACATTCGCCAGTTCTTCGCAAGATTCGTTCCCACAGGGATACCAATAGAATGGGTCCAAAACTCTTGAATTCATCATTATTTTGATTAAAGCGATCGTAGCAATACGAGTCCCGTCTGCGAATTTTTGAACATTCTTTTGCCAACAGTGGCTTGTACTAATTTGTTAGCATTTTTAATTATCACAAAGACACCGTTTGGTATAACATGAATCTTGCTTTACAATAGGGGTATAATTTCATGCAATGTGAAAGATCTGGAGCAAAAATAATATACTTCATTTTGGAGTTTACATATAGCTTGAAAGTTAGGATTTATTATGCAGAGTGTGATGCAAATTCTCTATGAGTTGATGAACATGTGAAGCATAAGCACAGAGTCCACGCAACGATTATACATGGGCGAATTATACATTGGAAGATAAAAAGACGTGAGATATTTGGAAACTAAAGATGTATCTGTGATGAGTAAAACAATATCTATGATAGCTTCTAACTTCTGGCGTATTGTCCCATATCTTCGTTGAGAACAAACTACACATCTTCCATTTCTAGTTCAGATGGTTCAGGTAGTTCCCAATCGATTTCAGATCTGCCCAAATGAATTTCAGACATTTCCAGATGAATGGGAGATCTTCAGTTGAATTTAAGATCTTTTCGAAGTTGAGTTTCTGACAGAAATCTGAAATCCATCTAATGTCTGAAATTCATTTGGAAAGATCTGAAATAGACATGGAAAATGTGCAGTTGGTTCCAAAAGTTAGCATGCAGGGATATAGAAGTTTTCGGTCTTTGCATATTGCACAGTCCTTTTAAATGACTATAATAAGTCTCCAAAAGAAAGGCAAAAACGTCAATCATCGAAAATTTTTTTAAATTTTCCATTTACATTTTCCATTGCAAGTAGTTGAATAATCTCGCCCGACCGGCAGCACCTGTTAGGACTAAATCAGAAATTTCTGTCAGTCCCATATAAATAAAGAAAATTTTCATGCCTCCCTCTGCGACTTATGCTCCATAAAAAGTTTCAAGCGGGAACCACCTTCTAAGTCACATTAGTCATAATTTCTAGCATGGTACTCATTTTTCTATCCTGCATGTGTTTTATGCCTCCGATCAGTGATGTACGGAAATGTATTGAAAGACTTATTCGGCTAAAACTTAATCAGGATGCTGTGTTTTACGACAAAATGACGATTTGATAAATCTATGTGTTTAGTTTCTTAAACAGTATGACCCACAGATGGTTACACACCGTAGTACTTCTCATTTAATCACAGAATGCACAGACAAATGTCATTTTTGCGAAAACCTTAGCCTGCACCCATTGGATATAAATGTGCTTCCTGTAATCTTGCCTGACAAGGGGAGGTACCATGCAGGTAGACCACGACAGATGTGCAGTTTCGCAGTAGCCATCGGGTGCTTATCATTCTGTGAAAGTCTCCTGTTTGGTTTCTTGTTTGGCCACCTACGATATGTCGAAGGTCGGAGCCGGAACCGAAGCAGGAGCCTTGGTAGAGAGCCGGAGCCCGGTACCGGGGGGAGAGAAGGCAGCTGGACCACGGCTCCGAAACCCTGGGTCTAACTGGAGTCATCGTCTGTATTTTGATCTATTTTGATTATAGACTCTATAACACTTTGATCTATACTATGACACTTACCTATAGGCGTAGGCCCATTTGCTGACGATATTGAAATGCCGAAAAGCTTCTTTGAAAAAGCCCGCGCCTTCCTATGATCAATTTATTTTTCTTTTGCCAAGCAAGAGCTACGTCGTGTGACATAGTTCACTACAAGCTCGAACTTGCTCGTGAAATTCTTGCGATCTGCTCACTATAATCTGCTGCAAATTGGTGTCAATGAAGATGATTAGAGTCACTAAGTGTATGTACAGCGAGATTCCCCAGGCTATCACTAGCAATTTATATATTTTTAGCTGTTCATTTTCTTTTCCAATTTAACACTGGTCGTCAAAAAATCTACTAAAGGCCTTTCAGGTTTTTAAAAATTAAATATATGCAATATTAAGCAATACCAAGTATGCAGGTAAAGATTTGTGATGATTGATTTCAAATGATAGTTAATAAACATGCAACATAGGCCTACAATAAAACAACGTCGTCTAAAATTGTTGTTGCGTGCCTTATCGCTTTTCACAGCATGAAGTCTAAACATTGATTTCCAAATCTACACAATTTGTTTTCAACTTGAAGCATTTTCCTATATCACAGAGACAGCGCATAAACACATGAATAACGTACGGCTCGCCTCACTGATCACAAATTGAGGATATAGTTGACCGTGGTTCATCTATCGGTCACTCGAACGCAAAGATTCTTTCACCGGAACATTTTGACAGTATAGTTAACCCTTTAGATACAATGTGAACGTAAAGAAAACAATTGTTTCTAATAGAGTCCTCAGATTTTCGCTCTACGCTCTGTGAAAGCGAAGCAGAAATCCAAAAATTAAAATGATCTTTCTTCAATTTTTGTGAATTTTGAACTTTCCTAGGAGAATATTATTTTAAGTAAATTCAGAATTTTTTATCTATCATGAAATTTGAACTCAATTTTCTGTGCATTGATTCATCGATTTCTAATTTTTTCTAAATTGTGTTTCTATTCGCGAGAGTTAGAAATTTGAATAACTTGTGGAGAAATCGAATTAGTGAGGATTTGTGTTATCAGTCATTTTCTTTTAAAAAATCATCACTAAAAATCGGCAGAATCAACGATGAACAGCACCATAAAGTTGTTCCCTGATTGCATTTGCGGCAAAGTTGGACTGAAACCTTTTTGGGCGTAGGCCTAGCCAATACAAAAATTTGCAACGTCCTCGGGTTATGGTTTGGCGGCGTCCGTTTTGGTGGTAGAAGTCTCCAACCTAAGGTACGCGGATGACACCGCGATATTAGCATCTTCCAAAGAAAAGTTAAAAGAAAATTGAGAAAAGTTGGCTAAAAAGGTTGAGGACATCGAAAAGGCACTAGGTGACATGCCACGCTCAATCACGCGTAATTCACGCGTAAACTACGCGTAATTACACATGACCCTAAACATCCGTGGCTATGCGTGACATTGCTACAACATCTCTTATATAAGTTAGTATAGTTGGCAGTCCTGTTATACATGTACAGATTTTGCGTCTCATGTGTCTGCATGTATCAGAGGCTAAACGATGTGATAGGGCCTCAATTTCATGGTCAGGGAAGACAGAACATGCTTAGCGGTTCATCCGTGGTTCAAGTGGCAGCGCAGACAACCGTGGACGACGCGCAAACGATAAACACTCGCCCGCGCGTATTCATAAACATTTCCCATGTTTTACCAGCATCAGATCAAGTGATTTCTGACTCTTAGTGCAGCGTGTATGTACGCGCGTAGAAGAAAAGAATGTCTTAACCAAGGATATTTGGGGCATAGAAATAAACTGTTTATCTGAAGTTCGTTAGAATGGAAATTGACTCAAGGTCGCAGCACATCCGGGGGAACTAAGTTGGGGCATGAAGAACCAATTAAAAGTTTCGATTTACTCATGTGACTGATTCTAACCCAATGATACAGACGTTGGCAGGTGCATCTAAGTGAAAATGCGTGCGATTTATGTGCCGTTATTGTGCATTGCATGAAGCTTAATTTCCATTCTAGAGGTTTTATTGTTGTCAATTTCTATGGTTTGGGGTGTTCCGTAATTACGCGTGAATCACGCGTGGCATGTCACCTAGTGGGTAGAAGCTGTCCACAAGCACACGTTTTTGAGATACAATGGTGACTATGCCAAGAACAAAGAAGCTTTTAGAAGAATAACGGATGACAAGAAGGCAATGATGAACCTGATGGAGATCTTTAAAGACCATTGTGTTTCTATAGCGACGAAAATCAAGTTGGTAAAAATTCTGTGAGATATAGAAATGCGACAGATCATCTGACTTACAGATGAAATTTTGATTAGATTTGAACCCCGCAGAAAATTACAGGTAGTCCATTGCACGCTTTCAGCGCTTCAAAGTTTTCTTGTCAAAATTGTGGGGAAGCCTTCCACACATGGAGCTTCCTCCTCATGGACAACCTTTTGCAAATGAAAAAATCCTCTCACCACTGGCATCGATGTGAGGGACAGTAATCAACTATCCCAAGCATGCACGATGCGAGAGCGTCGTGCGGTTGATCTCTTTTGATAGGATCCTAATTAATTGTTTCAGTATACTTCACCCGACTCAATTGGAATTGACTCTGCTTCTTTTAAAATAGGACTACTCTGGCATTCGAAGAATATGCTTCTTTCAATCCAATATTTGTATAGCCCACACTGCCCAAAAATTCAAAGTTGACTGTGTTTGCGACTGACATATCCACAACACATGCATTTATGGATGAGATCTTCGTATTTTGACACTCTCACAGTAAAAAAAAAACCAGGACGTCCCGAAAAAATCAGAACGCACTATTTTGAGGCAAGAAATTGCGACACTGTCAGCCCTGGATTAAAGGTGGTGAATTTGGCAAAAAATATTAACAAAATTCTCAATGTTCTAAAAATGCCTAATAGTCCAATTGTTGGTTTTTCCATTGACCAAATTTGATAAAATTTGCGTTGCTTATCAGAGAAACGTAGAGCTAGATGTCACAAAAAAATTAGAGTCATTAACCATTATATCGTTGGAGCAATAATAGAAGATGTCTAGGGTAGCCACAGGAACTACTCCGAGGTTGAAAAAAGGCTAAATAGGGTGTACGAATTCATTATTAACCCTTTCATGCATATTGCACTCTCTTGAGGACATTTTGACCCAAATGTTTTGGGTCAACATTGCCTAGAGCGGCAAAAATTTGTAACCAAAAGAAAGAGGAGATCAATGCGCTTCTAATGGCATCTCTCTTGACTTCGTACAATCGCTAGAACGCCCGCAAATTGCATTTGAAGAAAAAAATTTGAAAATAATTTATGCATGAAAGGGTCAAGACAGTCAACAGATTTATTTCTTCCCCAATCAACATGAAATTACTTCTATGTGTATGTACGACAATTTGGAAGTGATGCATGAGCAAATAATGTTATGACCATTTTTCATATAATGACTCGCGCGCGTTAAGGAAATTTGCAATTTATCACTGGCTTATTCACCCACAAAAGTGATTTGAAGATCATGTCACATCTTTCAGAAATAAGCAAATTTTACTAACTCTGAGCAGAAATTCGCCATTTTTTAAAGTTTTCTTTAAACCCTGATATTTTGCACCGCGGGTAGAATGATCAGATGAGAGATTGAAACTAGATATTCAACATTTTTTTAATGAAAAATTGATGAAGAAGTCCCTAAACATACTTGATATATGAAATGACTGTCAGGCACGCCCTTACGAAATATATCCTCGCCGACTTGAGTGTCCACTTTTTACTACGCGTGGTCATCTGACCTCCCTTCGATGTCCTTTCTCTCTTTCCCATAAGGAAAGACAGCGACCGACCCTCGCTGACCTCGCGTCGCCGAAATTCAGATTACATCATTCCTAGAATGTCGTACAATTACGTCATAGGGAACGAGAGTGAGCAAGAAAGCTGATCTCTCATTCACAAGTTGTGCAGACGTTACATCATCAAATTATCCCAATTATCAGGCTAATTATGTCTCATTAAAAGCATCTTTTGGCCCACTCCGGTGCCAGGCTTCAATTATTTCTATGTTAAAGAATTTTCATTTAGTACAGCAAGCATTATGAAAAATTGATTGCCATTTAGTTGTTCCTTTCAATCAACTAATTGTGATTAATTGATTATTGATCAGTTAATTGTGATAAATTGATTATTGATCAATTAACAAGCAAATGATTGAATTTTGAAAAGTTGAACACATAGAGTAGGTATATTTGGTAGAGTGGTAGCTCCGCATTTAAATCCCCAATGTGCATACACTTTCGATTTTATCAAATCAACTCAAAGGAGATACAGGTGGTACCTATTGTCACCAAATGTGAGATATGCAAATTTTTGCAGTTTTGCAGAAATTCCAACCGAATAGAGCGATCATTATTGTAATGCAAATGGAATGATGGTATTTCACAGATTCTCATGACAGCCTTGGAGATTTAATGTTTGTTATATTAGTAATTCGATGGGTTCCTATTACTTTCATGCTCAACCTCAAGACTGTTTTCTTAAGCGTGCTCATATCACAGGCAACCTGCCACTGGCACAACAAAATCACATAATCAAAGACAATAACTTCATTTAATTTTTGAAAGATGTAAATGGTTTCACATCACTATTCAGATTCTAGAAATGAAACATGAATTAAGTGAATCATACAATCATGACGGTGAAAATTGAATTAAAAACTTGAAATTTCAGCCAAGAAAGCACGAATAATATCGCGACTTTTTCATGAAGACTTCCATTATAATACAATTCATGAACTTCCCTTGATAATCAGCTTGATTTCCGCTTAGTTAGAATATTTATTATCAAATATTCATTCCTTTTGATATCCAAATTGTTTCATGCTACTTATATAGCTATATATATAAGTAGTAAGCAAAACTCCACCACTGGACCGCGCAAGATGGCCGCCGTCGCTGACGTCCTACCCCCCCCCCTCTAGAACGGCGGAGTGGCGTGGTCGGCCACCGTGGTGCTTTGATTCTGACGTCCCCCCCCTCTGGAACGACAGAGTGTACCGGCCAAGTGAGTCCGCAAGGTTCGCTGACGTCCCCCCCCCTGGCCGGCCGTCGTATAGCGCGCGGTGATGTGCTGTCGAGGTTGGCGTGGTGTGCCGGCCAGGTTGGGAGGGTGGACTATTGTAGCTCACCTGAAAAAATCCTAAGTGTCAGAGTGGCTGTGTATGGGTAAAATTTTGAAAATTTTCCATCAAAGTGTGGTATTTCGACCTGGGACCTTTACCAAAACATTTTTCATCAAATTTCATTGACCCCCCCCCCGCCAACTTTGGTTCTAGTGGACGGATTTTGTCTTACAGCTACTCGTTTGAAAGAGGAGAAAAAACTGCTCGACGACATTTTCGCCGCGAGTCAATCGGACCAGCCGTTCAAAAGTTAGAGCTGTTACAAGATTTTAGTTCGGAGCTCACCTGAAAAAATCCTAAGTGTCAGAGTGGCTGTGTATGGGTAAAATTTTGAAAATTTTCCAAAGTGTGGTATTTCGACCTGGGACCTTTACCAAAACATTTTTCATCAAATTTCATTGACCCCCCCCGCCAACTTTGGTTCTAGTGGACGGATTTTGTCTTACAGCTACTCGTTTGAAAGAGGAGAAAAAACTGCTCGACGACATTTTCGCCGCGAGTCAATCGGACCAGCCGTTCAAAAGTTAGAGCTGTTACAAGATTTTAGTTCGGAGCTCACCTGAAAAAATCCTAAGTGTCAGAGTGGCTGTGTATGGGTAAAATTTTGAAAATTTTCCAAAGTGTGGTATTTCGACCTGGGACCTTTACCAAAACATTTTTCATCAAATTTCACTGACCTCCCCCCCCCCTCGGCACCGATCTTCCAACTTTGCTTCTAGTGGACGGATTTTGTCGTGCCATAGCTCGTTTGAAAGCTAAGAGTGAGACAAATTCACTGAAAGAATCGGCTTGTTCATATCTGTCTTCGTTTAGATGTGAGACGCCATTTAAGATTTTGGGACATTGGCGAAAAACGACAGAGTTAGAATTTCCCAAGAAACAACTCCAGCGGGCGAATGAAGGCTCGGATTGGTAAACGGAGGCCAGATTTGGAATCAGCTTGATGTTATTGTCCAATGAGGATCATCATCCAATGAGAATCAAGCATTTCTATATAAATAGCGAGCCTTCCACAGTGAGAATCATTCCATCGTTCAATCACACGAGTGACGGACGCACATTTTCTCTCTCTCTAGTTCCCTATTCTATTATCCAACTAAAATGGTAAGTCGCTACTTTCCTCCCTCTCCTCCCTTGAACGTAAACTTAATACAATCTTTTTCATTTTCAGGCATCTACTCCATCTGCTGCACCACTAGGACAAAATGGCGGTCAAACGTTGCAAGGTTCGCTACGATCAGATCATCTACGACTGAGGGCATTGGAAGAAACAACCAAGGTACATAATCCTACACCGCTACAGCGTAAATTTAAACAAGTCTTGCGTTATGACGATCATGGCGTAGTACTCCAAACGGGAATGCTCCCTTCCACGGATGTCAAGATAATGCACCATCAGTATGGAGACTACATACTGATCCCCGTGAGTCGGTACATTCGCCACCAACTTGATATTATTGAGGAGTACGTGACATTAAATATGGACATTCCTACTCCTCTTGCTCAAGAGTGGAAGGCGAGAGATGACAAGGATACTCCCTATAGAAAGATTTGGGATGGTAATCAAATTTGCCTACCGGTATCACATTGGTGCACTTACTATAAGAAGGAGGGAGATCATTCAACACCCATCACATGCGACGAGCTCGGAGAAGGTACTTGGGATATCCTTTTCAAAGTGAATGGGCTATATTATGGTCGGCATAAGGATAATAAAATAGCCTCTCTCTCCATGCATATGGAATCCATCCTATATATTCCAAAACCACCCAACGTGGACGACATAATTGATCAAATCCTTAACAGCAGTGGTACGAAGCGCAAGTCGGAGAAGAATGCTGCATCAAAACGCAAATCAAAGAAGGAGAATTACTAGTCCTTTCCTAACTCTACCCTATGACAATTCGCTTATGTGCTTTGAGTGTCGTAGACGTGGTCTTATTAGATACATTTTACTTCTTCGTTGCCATCATATCATTTGTGTATTTTGTCGTGAAAAGCATCGATGTAATTCTTCATTTTGTAATATGTTATAGAATGTTTCCTTAGATGTGTAAATTTCCGTTTTAGGCTTCTATCATCATTTTTATGGATTGTGAGGGTGAACCTGTACAGGAGCTCAGTGCTATTGCTATGAACAATTGGACATATCAGATTGTCAGTGTCTATCATCAACATGCCAACTGCAATCCCAATGTTGATCAATGGGCGAGAAAACACATTCATGGACTTAATCTGAAATATTTGCAAGACTATGGCTTTTCTTGTGAGAGTGCTCTTCTTATTGACTTTAAACGATGGTTAGCTGCTTTCAATGTTATACGCATCTTTTGTAATAATCCTGGTAAGGAGAGGAAAGTATTTCCCAATCTAATCATTGATGATATTTTGCTCCCACCTTGGGATAGTAGAGTGAATCAACATTATCATGAAGTCAAGAAACGTTTTAAGGATTTGTCTGTTCCTATTTTGTCTGTTCGTTGTAGTAGCTACGTTCATAACCAATGCTTCTTTCCTCCTTACCTCAGCACTGCCAAAGTCCTGTATGGTTATCATTGCTCGCTGTATGATAGTTACCAGCTGTATCTATTTTATCTCTTTCAAACCATTGATTTATAATGCATGCTTGTTACTATTATTCAATAAATGTTACTATGAGAAGAGTTGTTGTTTTCATGCAATGGATGGGTTAGATAAAGGGCGATCATGTCTTTCTCAAACGACTGCGGAACATTACATTTTCATAGGCAAAGTTTAAAAGGAGCTGTTCAAGATGAGACCGACATCGAAGCAGTGGTCGATGATGCTAGCACTCTATTTCTAGAGTTAATGAATACATTCTCTGATAGCATTGTCATGGCGCGATTAGTTGCGAAAATTAAGTTTAGTCATTTTGGAAAGGAAGAGGTGGAAAGTCGCTCTTTCCATTTTGCTTCTTATTCAATGGAAGTGGTAGATCACCCCCAAGAATTTTTTAAAAGACATCTGATAAAAATTGCTGAACGTCTTAACGCATTTAACCATCATGGTAGCAGTCTAGTGATTGAAGCGATTTCAGATATTCACATTCAACTTTCCATAAAGAAAAATTGAAAATGCAATGGTACTTGATTGTAGCACAACTGGTTTTCGAGCTATGTATGCTCACTCTCGAAGTATATTCCTTCTGTACATGCGTCTATTATTTAGAAAAGGCTAGCAAATTCATATCTTCAAAAAGACCTGCTATAGACATCAGTAACGGTGAAACTATGTGTTGTGATGTATGTAAGCGAAAGGATGGAAATGAAAAGCGCATCTTCAAGAGATGTAAGCACGCTTTTTGTCAACGCTGTTTCATACGTAATTGCATTCAACTTTGCAAATGTAACCACTGTGATATTGCTCATTTCGAGTGTCACTTATGTCAGAATAGTTAGTTTCTATGCAAATGTGGTAAAGATAGGTTTTAGCAAAGACTAACACGGAAAATGGCGAAACGTAAAATGGCGAAACGTAAAATTCAAAAGTCTTCAAAGTTTTCTTCAGCCATTCAAGCTCTCCGACGAATGAAAGCAAATCAGCGATACAATGCTATACAACATGCTAACGATAAATTCATTCGTGAAATTATTTCTCATATCAGAAAGTTGAGGACGAAGAAATTAGCGCCAAAACAACGAAAGTTACTTAAGCGATATGCTACGAAATTGCGTTTCATCTCCAATCCTAAAGTCACCCTTCAAAGAAAGAGGAGAACTCTAACACAAAAGGGCGGTTTCCTTTCAGCAATACTTCCAATGATAGCTCCTGCCGTGGGCAACCTATTGGGTAATATCTTTGGCTCTAAGCGTTAATTATGCAAATGTTGAATCTCAAAGTAATAAAATGGATTTCAGACTTCAATGTGATAAAGTTCTGACTGTATCAGGTCCATCTCATGCAGGTAAAACTGTTTTCACGCTGAATTTATTGGATAAAAGAAGGGAGTTGTTTAAGGAACCTATCAATCGAGTGATTTGGTGTTATGGTATTTATCAACCGTCGCTGTTTCAGGAATTGCGAAGTCGCAACTTTATTCGACATGAAGGAATTATTGCAGTGGATAAACTTCAGTCTAATGATGTTGTTGTATTGGATGATTTATTAAAAGAAAGTAAGAATTCAAAAGATGTTACAGATATGTTCACTCGTGCAGCACATCATAAAAGGTGTTTTATCATCTATATCACACAAAATTTGTTTCCTGATGGAAAAGAAGCTCGTACACGAAACCTGAATACACACTATTATGCTATTTTCAAGAATCCGCGAGATAAAAGTCAATTTGAAATTTTAGCGCGACAAGTTGCACCCAGAGGATCAAAAGCCTTAATTGAAATTTTTCAAGCAGCTACTGAAAGACCATACGGTTACTTATTCATTGACTTTACGCAAGAGTGTCCGGAAGAATTTAGATTTCGAAGTGATATTTTGAAAACTCCCATGATTATCTACAAACTATGAGTTCTTATTCTCGCATGATTGTTATTCCTCAGGATGAATATGTACAATTGACTGCCATGCAGCAAGTAAAGCAACCTCTTGCAAATCAAATGTATAGGAAAGAAATAGATTATCAGCAAAATGTTCACATCAAAGATCCACATCGTGCTGTATTATTACAATCGGAAACTGTTGAGCAATTGAAAAACTTGAAGAATAAGATGCGTGACTCTGTATCGACTGCAACACCTTTAGCATCTCGCGCACATGCCATATCTCTTTTCAACAGTATTGAACCCCATCTCAATGTAAATGATAGAGCAGAAATCATTACAGATGAAAATAAAGTGATTGATGCTTCACGTTATGAAGACTTGATTCAGTATGCGACACGTAGAAAGCGCCGTCAGGGCTATGTTCCACTTGGTTGGACATACTTTCTTAAACTATTGAAAAAGCATAATGTACCAAAATTTGCTTTGAATAGTGAGACATTGAAAGAACTTGATTCAACAGTGGCTACTGCTCCAATGCTTCAGACGATGAAAATGCCAACAAATTGGTTTAAGACGTCACCTGCTACATCCCCTCCCACACTCACTAAGCAAACAAGAGGAAGAACTCGACGTAGATCTACATCGCCACTAAAACTAGTAAAAGGAAAACGTAAAACAGCTCCTCCCAGGAAATACATGTTCTCAGACTATTAATATGAAGCAGATGTGTTGCTTGCCATGTAATGAGCCGCCAGAGGTGAATGTCGTTGTCACTTGCACTTGCTGCGCCAGCTCTCACAATGAAACCCCTAAGCAATGTGAACACGATCGCAAAACCGCTAAAGCTAAATGCTGCAGTTGTTGTAAATGTAGAAAGGCAAGAAAGCAAAAAGATGAGAAGGAGGAAAAAGAGTCAGTCGTCATCGACTGAACGTTTGAAGTCAATCTATTATGATGTAAAACATCCGGCAGGATTTGCATCTATCAAGAAATTATCAAAAGCGAGTGGTCTTCCACAATCACAAGTGAAACGATGGTTAAAGGGTCAGGCTACCTATACACTCCACAAACAAGCGAAAAAGAAGTACCGCACCCGCCATTATATTGTTCATGACATCGATGAACAGTGGCAAGCAGATTTGTGCGATGTCGCCTCCATTTCAAAACATAACTCGGGCAATAACTTTATTTTAACCGTCATTGATATTTTCTCGCGTTATGCGTGGGCTCAACCTTTAAAAACTAAAGAAGGGAAAGGAGTAGCAAAAGCATTCCAAACAATTTTTCGAGAAGGTCGCATTCCAAAAAGAATTCAGAGTGATCAAGGAAAAGAGTTTGAAAATCAGCATGTGACAAGATTATTTGAGAGGCATGACATTGAGTTGTTTAGTGTAAAGAGTGCTTATAAAGCTGCACTCGTTGAACGTTTTAATCGCACATTAAAAAATCGCTTGCGGCGACATTTTACTGCCAACTTGACACAAAATTGGACAAAGGTTCTACAAGATACACTCCATGCCTACAATCACTCTATCCATCGTTCTATTGGACTCAGACCAGTAGATGTAAATGCTGACAATGTAGATAAAGTGCGCGAATCATTCCAACGTAAACGCACTCATGTGAAAATTGGTGATAAAGTTCGTATCTCAAAAGTGAAAAGTGTTTTTGCTAAAGGGTACCTTCCGAATTGGACAGAGGAGGTATTTACAGTATCAAGGATTAATCAAAAAGACTCTCTGAACACCTACAAGTTGAAAGATTACGATAATGAAGAAATTGAGGGTAGCTTTTACCGCGATGAGATTGAGGTAGTCACTGAAAGTGAAACATATTTGGTAGAGAAAATCATTCGATGTAAAAAACGGCAAGGTGAAGAATGGTGTCTTGTTAAATGGACTGGTTATCCTTCAAGTATGAACTCTTGGATGCGTCGTGCCGACATCTTTCATCTAAGTGATCGACAGTGATTCATGCAAAGTTGTAACTAACAATGTTTAGGGTTTGAGCTATGAATCCAACTGCCTCATTTTATTCACGACCCTCCTATGTAAGTGGTGGAGGACAAATTTACATCGGCGCTCTACGCCAACGTGGAGGTAGCATACTTGGTGCACTGAAATCTGTTGTAGCACCTCTCATATCCAATGTCGGTAGATCTTTAAAACGAAATGTTTTAAGTAATGCCGTTGGCTTTGCTGGTGATGTTGCTAGTGATCTTTCCAGAGGTAGAAGTTTTAAGAGCAGTTTGTTGAATCGTGGGAAGGAACGCGGTTTAAAAACGTTGAAGCAGACCTTTGCTGGTGTTACTCAAGGAAAGAAATCACCTAAACGAATGAAAAAAGGAAGGAGGAAACATCGCGGAGCTGGTAAGGTGCGATCTTCAGTCAAAAGGCATTCACGCAAACGTCGCAGAGGCTCTAATCATTCATCAGGCGCTAAACGACGACGCTGCCATAACTTCTAATCATGGAGTGTAAAACTTCCGGTTTTCGTTTGATCAACAAGCCATACAAACAGATATTCTTAGTTCAAGTATTGTAGATTATCATCCTCGAACAGCTGAGAATGCTGGCCCCATTGAATTTGTTATTCCTGGTGGTAGTGATGACTACATAGATTTGAGTTATGCGATGCTTGATTTGAGGTTTAGAATTCAGCAAGCAGATGGAACTGCTATTGACGATGCACATAAAGTTGGACTGAACAATTTACCATTGACTACATTACTTCGTGATGTTTCTCTAACGATTGGAGAGCAGCAGGTGGAAGGTGGTCAAAGCGATTATCCCTATAAATCATATTTCAATCATGTATCACAGTTTCATCCAGCAGCACAAAAAAGTCATATGGAAGCCATGGGATGGTAGAGAGATGAAGCAGGAAAATTTGATGTTGAAACAAACAGTGGCTTTGTAAAGCGATCTGCTATGATTAAAGATAGTAGACTATGTCAGATATATGGTCCGCTGAATTTAGGCTTCTTTAGACAGTCAAAGTTTTTACTCTGTAATACCAGCATGCGACTCAAGCTGACATTGAATAAGCCTGAATTTGCGCTGAATGCATTTGCTAAAGTTGACAATTTTAGAATTCATGTGGAAGATATTGCACTTTACATTCGTCGAGTAGTACCGAATCCAAGTGTCATTAGAGGACATGCTGAAGGTCTTAACCGCCAAAATGCCATTTACCCCGTTCAGCATACAAAGCTTCTCACCTTTACAATTCCGAAAGATCAAAAGAGTTTCATGAAAGATGGCCTCTTTCCATCGGAAGCACCGAAGCTCCTCATGGTGGCAATGGTTGAAAATGATGCATTTAATGGTAATATAAAGAAGAATCCTTTCAATTTTAAACACAATCAGTTAAGTGAAATTGCTTTACGTGTAAATGGTGTGAGTCATCCTGGTCCACCCTACAAACCAGATTTTGCTGCGGATCAATTTATGCGCAGTTATGTTGATTTTATTGATGTCTTTGGCTTTTACAATACGGATGACACCAACGGACTCACTATGAAAGAGTTTAAGAGTGGATATACTATTTATGCATTTGATTTGACTGCTGACAGCGACATTAGTGCCCCGTATCGTCAAGCGAACGTGCCTCATAATATTCGTTTGGATTTGACGTTCAAAAGAACACTACCTGAGACGATCAATGTATTAATTTATGCAGTCTTCGATTCAAACATTGAAATTACAAAGTATCGTGACGTGATTCTTCAGAATAATCATTAATGAGTTGGTTGACTGCTGACGATATTAAGACTAAAGTGCAGCGTAATGCAGACGAAGCGACGTTGAAATCTTTCGATAATGTCTATTCACTCGATACCTTACCACCTGCAGTAAATCACTATCCCATCTTTATTGTGCTAAACACTAATTCGCAGAATTTAGGCGGTGAGCATTGGAAAGCGATCTTTATTGGAGAAGACCGACGTGGTGAACTATTTGACTCTCTTGCTCAACCTCCAAATATACCAACACAGCAGTGGTTGAGAAAACATACGCGTCAATATCAGCGAAATGAACGCATACTACAACATCCACTTTCATCAACGTGTGGTGCTTTTGTACTGTACTTCATCTTAAAACGTTTACATGTATCTCGATTTGTATCTGTTATTCAAAACTTTTCATGTAATCCATCCTCTAATGAAAAAATGATTTGTAAGTTCTATCATGATTTGAAATAAAAACATCATGTTGGAAAAATTGTTTTTTATTTTACAATCCGCTGGGTGCGTACATACTCGATGAGATAGTCTAGGATCACATTTGCTTGTACATGAGATTTTAGTCCAGTAATGATCACTTTACTATTATGAAAGATTGCCACATGCACAGGTAACCAACAACTAATGAGAGCTGCAGGAAAAAGTTCGGGTTCATAACACAAATTGTAACTGCTGGCACGAATCTTCAAAAATGATACACTTTCACTCAATTGAGTAGAGATCACCATATTGTCCACAGTCAGATTCGACATCACACACCTCTCCCTCTTCCATATCCGACGTAGTAGTCTCTGTAGCTCTAAGCGCATTGACTGCGCCGATGAATGAGAAAGGGCGCCGAGAATCTGTACAGTCCCATTTGGGAAGAGTTGAAGATTCCGTGAATTGTTCATCTTCACCACTAACATTTGAGGTCGGCCCGGGTAATACTTGCTGTTTGGAAGGTGTTGGTGTAATGTTGCGAGATCGATTTTGGTGTAGAGTCTGAAGCGACGGAGAATGTTGACGACGGTGTAGCGATGGCGCTTCATGATGAAAGAATGAGTAAATTGAGCGATGTACCTTCCTTTTATACTTTTCCCAACTACCTTGAATAAATGTGAAGTTAGTATGAAGTTGGGAATGATAGAGTTGAATTCGCCGTTTGTTGACGCGCAGCCAGATGCGATTTCCAATACGTGAATGTCTTTTCATATAGAAGTATTTCAAATCCTTCATGATATGATGTAGAGATTGAAAATGGCGATAAGATAAAGCAAACTCTCTTCTCACATTTCCAGTTGAATCTTTGAAATAGACGTTTCGATCATGATCCGTTTCAATACGTTGTAGGGAATCTAATTTCCAACTCATTGTGCGTGGTAGACATGTCTGATTAAGATTTGCATAGTAGGGCGATGAACTCACGACGAATAAATGTCATGATGGAGCGATGTATGTATCTTCTATACTTCTCCCAATTGTATTTGCGAAATGAGAAACAGTTTGTGGAATGAGAATGGCAGATTTGAATTTCATTTCTGTAATGTTGAAGCCAAACTTGATCACCCAAGGAGATGAATCTTAATGTTTCAAAATATACCAAATCCCTCATGATATCATTGAGGTTGACAAATTGTCGCCATGTTAATGTAATACCTCTTGATGTATGACCATGAGAATTTTTGAAGTGTACGTTTCCATCACGATCAACTCTGATATATTGTAGAGAGTCCAAAATCCAAGTCTTCATGATGTTATGCAAAGTCGCAGATCAGCAATATAAAAATGTCATTTTATCATATTTTGCTTAGCAATGCGGCTACAAAGAGATTTGCTAGTAATCGAGCCGCACTCTTTTCTACTCCCATTGATCATACACAACAGCTAAATGGAAATTGGGAAGTGGGTGTCACTCAACTTGTTTATAGCAACTGTGTCTATACTTTTGATCATGAGGTGATGACTATTAATATGAGACGCACAGCTGCTTACCAATGTGAAAAGGGCTGTCGAGTATACATTCCACAGTGGCCAAAGAAAGATCTCTTATCATGTAAAAAGTTTATATATGATTTCTTGAATAAAGCGTGTAAACATATCATCCAATTTACACCGCACAATGATGATTATAATTATGTACATCATGTAGTTGAGAAAGATTGGATTGTTGGTTTAAGTCCAAGTTTAAGAAATGATTTAGGTTACCTCGCTAGCGCCTTAACAAGCTATGATAATTATAACGTTAATTACCACCCAAGTGGTTGTAAAGATTTGATTTACAAAGAGAAAGCTTATTATGTAGATCTTATTCCAAGAAATGAGAAGACGTTGGTGAAGAAGATTGTGATTAAGGCAAGAAAGACAAACATGACTCCTGAAACATTATTGAAGAAATTTAATTATCTCCTTCGAGTTGATGGTAAACAAGTGGCAACATTGACTTATACGAAATCAACGGATCAAATCGTCATTAATAAATTAGATGATGATGATGATCTAGTATTAGTTTGTTCAGAAGATTTTCATCAGTTCTTACGACATAGTTCTGCAGCTGTTCATGGAAAATTTGATATGCGCCATTTAAAATGTGATGGATCAAATCAAGTTGATACAGAATGGATCGTATCTTTATACAGAAAGTGTGTAGAGCCTTTCGGTGGTATCTTACATGAAACAAGAGTGTTGATGCCTCGCATTATTACTTCGGTTAAATTGGTTGTAGATTATTTAAATGAAGTGATTAATGAGCAACATATTTCATTTTCTGAAAAAGAAGGGACTTTGTCTCTCACTATAAGTGGAAAAGGTATTGAACTTATTATGGATAAAACTCTAATGGACATTTTGGGTTTTGATCAAAATATCTTTAAAAGTGGTACTGTAACCAAAGCTAGCGCAGACATGTCGCTATCGCGTCGTATTAACTATTTTCAGATATATTCCAATATTGGTGAAGATGTACGTGTGGGAGATGTTGAAGCTCCATTGCTAGCAATGATACCATACCAGCCAAAAAGCTGCAGTATTTTATCTGAGCATACTTTCAAGAAAGTGCATTATACAAAGCTGAAATCAAACTACATCCCACAAATTGATATTGCAATTTATGACGATGCTGGTGCGTTGATTCCTTTTCATAAAGATGCTGTGACAAGTATCACACTCCATTTCCGAATGAAGAGTTAATGCAAAAGTATGCTAATATATTTTTCCAATGTGAATAATATGGACAGTGAAAATAAGGACTCGTTTCTAATCTACTTACCCAGTAATGCTTCTATGAATAAATTTCCCAAAAATAAACCATCAGACTATCGAGTAGAATTAAATCGCCCACTACATTTAGAAGGTGAATGGGAGGTTGGCGTTTCTAGTATTTGCTATGATAGCAATTTTCAGAATGTGAATGATTTGGAAGAAATGATATTGACTCCTCGCACCCATGATGGAATAACGATGAATAATGCATTCCAGTTCCCATACAATTTAACGTCAGATGGAAAGTGGAACTATGAATGGATTCAGATAAAATCAGATTCTTATGAACCATTTGGGAATGAGAAAATTATTAAGGCATTCAATAGTGGTAATACTTCCATCATGAAGAATAAGGATCAGAAAGTTTATGATTTTACTATCTATCATTGGAGTGGGAGACAGTTCCTTCGCTTTCATTCTTTTACTAAAGGTCTTACACTGAGGTTGGATAGTGAATTCTATCCACATCTTGGTTTTGGTCATGGACTACATCAAATGTCAATTGCTACTGCAAATGTTAAAAAAGTTTATTCAAATCGAATCAACAAATTTCATTATAGATTTAAAATATTTGATGAAGATGTTGTAGAATGCGAAGAACGCATCATTTTGAAAAAGCGTGGTGTTCAACCTTTATCACTTATTGAGTTAGTAAAACGATGGAATGAGACTGTGGGTAAGAAGTATGGAGAGAAAATTATGGCGGACAAAAATAAGTTGGTTATTCAGAAATATAATGACAAACTTACAATTTATTTCTCTCCAACCTTGCGTCATTTTGTAAGACATTATACACCTATTATTGGAAGCGGTGTGGTGTATGCTTCTCATGAATATCACACTAAAGCTGATTCAGTTAATGATGAATGGTGGGTGGACATCTATGGTGATCGCATCAAGAAAATTTACCAGTCTTATGAAGAATCTAAAGTTGCTATCAATATAATGCCGCGTCTATATCATACAGTTGAAAGCTTCATTCATGTAGTAAATCCTTATATACAACAGAAGTTGAAGCATGTGATGAAAAGTAAATATGATGTAAAGACACACCACATTTCGTTTTCAATTGAAAATCAACGCGTTGTTCTGAAACTGGGCGATGACATTCAATGTCAATTGAGTAAAAATTTGAAAAATCTCTTTGGTTTTTCAATGCTACAAACTGTGTTCACTGCTGCGCATACGATTGGTATAGAAACACCAATGACACTTGATAAACATGAACAGCACCTTTACATTCAAAGTGATTTGTTTCTACCTATTTCTGTTGGTGAGAAAAAAGAATACATTTTACGCGATTTCATTCATGCTAAAGACGCTTCATATGGAATAGTCGAGAAGATGTTTGAATCTATTTTCTATCATCCCGTCGTCAAACAAACTATACCCTCTATTGCTATCAAAATTACCAATGGTTTACAAGAGTGCATCCATGTGAAAGATACTAAATCCCTCGTAACTTTAGTGTTTCGGAAAACAAAGTGAAGTCATTGTCATATGTTTATTGAAATAAAAATATGTATATGAAAAAGTCTTTTCACAGATATAGGGGGAATGAGCTAACTGTAGGCATATATTCACAAGGAAGAAACGATCTCATGCGATACATAAAACAACCATGTATATCTACAAAAAGCAACATCAAAATACTGAGTTAAAGTTGATTATGTCAATACATCTCCTGAATGTGGTAGCGTGAGTTTTATTCTTTTGGGTGGAGGTATGTTTGTGTCAGGATGTCCATGTGGAAGAGATGTGTTATGTCTTATCCAACACCTCTTATCTTCCCATCCTGAAAGTGCTCGTTTCTTGAACGTGTACGTTTTCACAGTACGAACTTGAGATTTTAAGATTGTCATATTGACAAACGTTATAGTTTTATTTTTATAGGCCTTCTTATAGGACCGATGTTTCATTTTGTGAACAATGGATTTTGATATACCTTTAGCACGCTTAATACTATCTGCACATTCTTTTAATTTCATGGAATACATTTTAGGACGGAGGATAATCATTTCATCTATTTCCTTTCCTGCTGTTTCATCCTTAAAACAACCAAGTTTGGCTTTATTCTGTATGGAATAGAGTGGATGAGTGGGATAGTAGTTAGATGTGTCGAAATATTTTTCTAATGACTTACCTACTTCATTAAAATTTAAATCTTTTTGAGTGGTAATTCCTAAAAAGAAACTATCTGTATCACCACCCAGCAAGCGAACCTCTTTTACGAGACGGCATGGTTTTAATATTTTGTAGAAGAGTTGATACATTTCAAGCTTGGAATAATCTAAAACGGCTTGCCCAATATAGATGGGTTTGCACAACTCAACTTCTGATTTTATCATTTTAACACCTACAAGATCCTCATCGATGATGTCTCTATCAATGAAAAGAGGTGATGAGGTCAATTTGTGATATTTTTGTTCATCAACGACTAGTTTGTAGTTCATACGTTTTCTAACATCCTCCATGGTCTTTCCGAAAAGACTGTTATTCTTATATTTATAAAAATCCTTTTCAAAATTATTTTGGGCGAGTGCACGTTTTTGACTGTTACTATCTATGTAGGGTTTGAGGATGGCTTTTTGTCTAAATTTGATAATCCGGTGAACTGACTTTAGAAGCATGCCAATTTCTAAATAGAATTTTAGTATGCAGAAGTGTACGAGATAATTTTTCTTATCATATTGGGTGAGTAAAAGTTTGCGGCATGGTTTGTACCTTGGCTGTCCACACTCTGTTAAGTTATTATGAAATTGTGACATGAATGGTGAAAACATATCTTCAGTCACTTCACCAGATTCAGGTGCGAGTGGGAAATCAGCAGTTTTATTTTTAATACTATTTGGATAAATCAAATCCACTTCAAAATAATATCCCCAATCACCTTCATCTGGAATCTTCATTATGTTTGAAGGGTTGGAGTAATACTCAAGCTCATCTTGATTTAACCAACTAAACTCGGAATGAGGTAGTGGTTTGGACAGTGAACTGCCATATAAATTATTTTGGTCATAGTACTTTAGGTGGATATGATCATCACCTACTGTTTCAGATTTTATATGATGTTTATTTACAAATGTGAGACCACCGCGTATTCCGCGCTCAAATATATTATACATCTCCGGGTCTTGTAAGAGATGAATGGTCTCACCAGTCATTTTAAAGGCTGATTTAAAGGACATGGCTGGTAGACTGACAAAGTGGACAGGATCTAATTTGTCTTCTTCTAATGCCACTCGTCGAAATTCCTGAAAGACATCAGCCAGCAAAATGACATCTAATTCTAAGTAAGCGATCATATAATCGCCAAACGTTTTACATTCAAATTTTAACCATGCCTCTTGAGCATGTTCATGATCTTCTACTGGACAATCTTCACCCGTCAAATCGTTTTGGAATTTGTCAATGGAAGGAAGGGTTGTTTCATTTAGTTTAGACATTGAGCTAAAATACGCATAAGGAAAGACTCCTTTGCGAGTGATTATTTCATCCGTTAAGTTTGGATAGTGTTTCTTCAAAGTTTGACTATGGGGAAGAAACTTGAGATTTCGAACGAGAGAAGCTAGTGACGCTGACATGAATTGAAATGAATCTAAAAATTTTATTTCGAAGAAGACTGTCTTATTTTCTTTAGTTTTATCTACTGGTACTTTTGCTGTCATTCCCATGAATTTTTCTCTCGTTTCTGCTATTACATTAAACTGCCACGATTTCATCTGGCTCAACCCTCCTTTTATGAGCATACGACTGTCATAGCCCTTAAAGTTATGAAAAATGACGGGTAGTACACGACGTCTCAACCTAAGTGAAAAGTTACATTTGGAGCAGAGTGCGTTTCTAAATTTACCAGTGATGTGGTCATGATCACGCACTTTCTTAATTTTATCGTCATCAAACGTTTTATGACATTTAGGGCACGATGTGCAACTTTCAAATTTCTGTTTGTCTTCATCTGACATATGTAGTGACTTACGCTGCAATTGGGAATCATATGATTGTTGAATTTAGCAGCTTTATCGAGAAATTCTAGAAATTTTGAAATGCAATCTTCACCTTGCCAAGTATGCATTTTGTTTTGTCTATTCCTAAAGTGGTCATGCCATACTTCATAGCAGGATATGGCTGCTGGCTTGTGGATGATATCATCAATGTAGCATTCTATGTCTGCGTAAATGACACGCAGGGGACTTAATTCGTCACCATTATCCCTATGTGAAAATATTTTATCTTTGGGCATGCGTTCCATTTGTAATTTACCTCGCTTGCACCATTCATAGTGAGTTTCAAATTTATCTTTACTCCAAAAGGAGCGGATGCAGCGGTCGCATACAAAATGTTCACCTCTTTTAGAGTGCCCCAAGTGAGTGTACAAGCGAGAGCTTTTGGGAATACCACAGTAGTGCCATTCCTCGCTATCATCTTGTTTTACTAATAAGAGGTTGACTACACGTTCATAACAAGTTGAACGTGAATTATAGCAGGCACCCTTCAACCCCTTCTCCCACACGTGAACGACAATTTTAATCTTATTATGTTTTTCGAACGTTCCTACATCTTTGATTTTCATGTTGTTACTATCACAACCTTCAAAGTCTAGTTCATCCTCCCACTGTCTATAGCTATAGGTGCGATCTCGGTGCGCGTTGATATCATTATAGTGAAGGATGGATAGGACTGCATATTTGAAACACTGTGATTTACAATCAACATTGATGACAGCTTTCTTATTATACAACGTTTTTGGTAGTTTAAATGTACCTCGAGCTGCATGACTTTCTAATAGTGAAATCTTGAATATGGCTGAGTCCACACCATCAAAAATGAGAGCGCTGTCGCGTTGATTGAATTTATCTACATTTGATTTTAAACATTGAATGTGAAAATTTAGCCAAGACTCGCAGTCTACAACTTCGGTTGCAGAAGAGGAAGGAACATGAAACTGTATTCTCTCCGTCACTTCACCCGTATGAAAATCTATCTTAATATATTTTAGTTTAAGGTAGATGAGCGCCTTCATTCTAAAATTGTCTAAATTGTTGAAGAGCGCTTCGATAATGTTAGAATTTTGAAGGAGCCACTCAGGAAAATCTACTATTTGAGTATTGGACTCCATGCAGTAGTCGTGTACTAAATTATTATGTGAAACATTAATGAGGGAGATGGTAGAGGTACCGTTGGTGTAGTGATCATTTGCATGCGTGTGTTGAAGTCTGTGCGAAGATCGCTGAAAGTGACTATCAAAAGAAAGAGGGCACAAATCGCAAGGAAAGGAGATGTCATCGTCAGAATCAACTTCACCTTCGGAGATTGACGCCGCTTTGCGTTGACACACACGTTGTTTGATGTGTCGAAGGAGACTGTGCTTCCTTGTAAACATATGTCCGCAGTCGGCACATTCCCACTCGTTGCCTTGTCGCGAGAGTCCTGAGCTGGAACTCACATCACCTGAAAGAGAAATCATTCTATCATCTCTGTTCAAGTCTCAGTGTATTGTTACAACCTACTTTGACTCAACAACTCTAAACTTTCCTCGAGAAGGGAGGGCGTTGGTGATGAAGTTGATGCCTGAAATTGAGGAAGATGCTATTAGCCACACGTTTGAGGGAGATGAGTGAAGAAATTTTCAACTTACCATTTCAACGAAATCGAGTTTAAGGTTGAAACTTCAACAAGATAGAGACTTCACGAGAGAGTAGTTCACTTGTACGCCTCAAATATAGAATTCGCCAGAGAACACTTCACTTATATGTCACAAAGACAGAGTGAAATGACACGAATGTCACTTTGCATATATACTTTCATATTCATCATTCATTGGCTGTTCATTCTGATTGGTTGCTTGTTTATACTTAAGAATTAGAAAACATTTCAAAGTTATTATTCACAGTCAACATGACAAGCCCTCCGACAACGCCGAACACAAAATTCTCTTCTCCATGCTCATCACCAAAGGCGCTCGTTGCACCAAACGCTCCAACGAAGGGGAAGGTGGAGAAAATATACCAACTGGACAATATTAGAAAGTTGTCATTACCAGCGGACGATGAAGAGGAGAGTGTATGTGAGAAGGAGTGTCCCGACTTAACAGGCGTGAGGTGGAAGTATCTCCAGTACGATACTGATGATGTGATGGAGATCACCAGCACCAAATTCCTCCATCGACTATGGGGATGGTACACCCCTAACTCCCAGCCACGAACTATGGCGGAGTGGGAGTATATCGACAAAGTGAGGCTCGCAGTGGAAGAACGATTAAAGCAAGTGAACTGTTCTTGTGATCTATGTGAAGCCAGACTCTGGGACGATATTGACGATGAAGACCTTTTGAAATAAATGCCATAATAAATTTTTATTTCGTATTATCTTTGCTTTCATACTGACTTACTTGAATGGGGCTTCAGTGGATGATTTAACCATGTATACTTTTTCATTTGGAAATAGTAGCACGCTTAGTTTAACTTGTAAATCTTATAACATTTCATATGGGTGATGATGGTAGTTGAAATAGTGTTAGATAAAATTAAGATGGCTTACACTTCTGATATAGGGATAGCAATCGACTGCGATCCATGTGTAAAGAGCTTGTTAGACTACGGATGGGCTTAAGTGGATGATTTAACCATGTATACTTTTTCATTTGGAAATAGTAGCACGCTTAGTCTAACTTGTAAATCTTATAACATTTCATATGGGCGATGATGATAGATGAAATAGTGTCAAATAAAATTAAGATGTCTTACACTTCTGATACAGGGATAGCAATCGACTGCGATCCATGTGTAAAGAGCTTGTTAGACTACGGAAGAGAGAAGTGTGTTATGTTGCGTGTGGCGCGTGAGTGTCCTCCCATTTCATTCCATTCATCAATTCGTCTCATTGATAGAGACAGGTAGAACTCATGGTTCTCATAACGTATGCAATGGAAAATTTTAGGCAACCTTCGACAGTTGGCTAAATGTCGCCCTGGCGCGAATGCATACTACGTTGAGACAGAGGCAATCACTTGCAAACATGACGCAGAGAGGTTTAACAAGATTGACCATTGCCGAATGTCCCTTGCGGTATACATAGCTACGGGTTTCACCGCCGCCCTTTACAGGAACGCCCGTCGAAAGGAAGTATTACACCGAACTTCATTTGCAACGTTCAAGTTGACTGATAGCAGATTCAACTTAATGATAGTATTCGCCAGTCCGAAGACTGCCCAGGGCAAACCGCGTGGAGGTTCTATCATGTCTTGCCCCATGGTGGCCCTTAAGAGAGCCGATGGTTCGTTCTCGGGGTGTGAATTTAAGTTGACTATTGGCTGGAATAGTCAGTAATGGGCAAAAGACCGTTCCAGGCCACCATAAAATTCAAAAAATAGTATCTTTAAAAACGACATAAATTCATGAATTTGAACCCTTTTTCAGGTTTTTAAGACCTAAATACATGAATTTAGTCCATTCAAAAAGTACCATTTTTGAAAAAATGGTACTTTTTAAAAACGACATAAATTCATGAATTTGAACCCTTTTTCAGGTTATGAAGACCTAAATTCACAAATTTGGGCGTTTTTAAAAATACCCAATTTTCAAATTTTTCAAAATCTCAAATTTGAGAATTACAATTTTTACCTTGAAAATCATGACCGTTCTAGGACACTAAAAAATTATAAAAGTTGAGAATTTCAAAATTTGAGAATTACAATCGGGCGAAGCCCTAGAACCTTCGGTTCGATTTTCATTGCTTAAATCATGACCGTTCTAGGACACCGAAAACCCGGACACCGAAAAAATCATAAAAGTTAAGAATCTCAAATTTGAGAATTTCAAATTCATGAATTTTATCCATTTTTCAGGTTTTTAAAATATATCATGTGACTAAAAATATTTCTTTAAAAATGGAAGAAACAAAAGTGGAAGGAACTTCAGAAATGGATGAAACTGCAAGAATATATCCTTCATTATCATATGAACGTAGTTCTACTTTAATGGACATTGAAAAGATTAACATTGAAAAAATGAATAAAGAAAAACACAAAGATAGAGTTAGGTATATGAAAGATAAGGAATCTCAATTATTATTAAGATTAGAGCATTATAAAAAATTAAGAAAGAGATGGACTAAAGTTAAGAATGTAACACAAGGAATTGGCATATTCTTAACAATAAGTTTAGGTGCTTTGACAATTGTTATATCTTCAGGTGTTTTAGTAATTCCAGTAGTTGCTACAGCTTTAACAGGTACGGGTGTTTTTGCAACTTCAATTGTTACAATGTTAGATAAATCTTTAATAACTAAGAAACGAAAATCATTAAAAACTAAGCATTTACATATTAAAGAAGTCTATGATAAACTACATTACTACTTTCAAAGAGTATGTGATGATAATGTTATTACGTTAGATGAGATTGAAAAATTTGATCAAATAGCTAATGAAGTAAATCAAATATCATTTCAATCACAGACAGAAAAAGTTGATGATAAAAATAAAAACGATGGCAAAATTTCTAGTGATGGCAAAATTTCTAATGAAGAAAATGACAAAATTTTTTTAGAAGAGCTAAAAACTTTAAGCGAAAATTTAAGCAAAACTTTATTAAACAAAACTTTATTAAACAAAACTTAAAACAGGAAAACTTTAAACGAGAAAACTTTAAACGAAAAGATGTCAAACAACAAAGCAATAAAAAAATAATTTGTTCAGTAAAATGTTTTTGTTGTATTCCAATGTTACCACAAAATTCAAATATTATATTTTAAAAATGGATAAAATTAAAGCTGATAATCAAAAAAGAATAAAACAATTAGAAGAGTTAATAAAACAAAGAAATATTATGAAAGAAAATCATCTTCAGCATAGAATGATAAAAGCTGGTATTCAATCTGATATGTTTGAAAAAATGCAGCAAACCGAGCAAGTAAAAACTGATTTTGAGAAAACTATGAAACCATTTAAAACTCTTGAAAAAGAAAGTACAAATAATGATAAACAAATTGATATAACAGATCCAGAGCACAAAACTATATTAGATGACTATGGATTACTAGAATCAAACATTAATAAGAAATTACCAAAATCTATGCAATTTGAACATTCTATTTCATTTATAGATGGAAAAACAATACCTAGATTTTATCTCGGACAAAAAGAAATATTTCCACAACCTTTTCGAGGTTTAATTTTTTCACCAGATAAATCTCCTTTTAATTTAGATAGAAATTTTGTTAATCTTTTAAGAGGAGCAGATTTAAATAATTATGCTGTAGAAGATCTCATAAAATATAAAGCTATGTTAGACAGAGTTGGTGCAGTAAAATCTCTTAGACGTTATAAACAATTAGAAAATTTATTATCAACGGGAGTTAAAGTAGGAAAAGGTTTATCTGAAAAAAAGAAAACTGAAACAACTGTATTTTTACCAGATGATCCACAAGAATTACTAAATAGATTAAATATTTTAATATCTGCAATAAAAGAAGGACGTAATTCTAGTTTCAATGAAATTCATGCTATATTGAAAAGACTGTTAGAAAAGGAGATTCTAAATGAAGAGGATTATAAAAGTATAACCGGACATCTCTGATGTCCTCCAGGGCTTCGCCCGTAGCTGAAATATGTTGTTGTTTTACTTTTTTCATAAAAAAGTATTTATTTAATTTTTTTAGTTTAAAAATGTGTTCAGCAGATTTAGACAAAATTAATAATCATTTAGAAAATTTAACAGAGATTTTGGGTTCATCAAAATTTAGTACGACGTTAAAAATTATAACAACTACTTCATCAAACACTTGTAATTTAGAACCCATTCTACATTTGGAACAAAATAAAAATTATCAAATTGCATTGACTAGTTTCTCTACATTTAACACTATTCAAAACGTTATCAAAGATGTGAATGATCAATTTAGATATTCTACTGATAAAGGCAAAACATGGAAAATACTAACTTTTCTTCCTGGTTCTTACGAAGTTGAAACAATATCAAATGAAATTAAGAGACATTTAGGTATACCATTTAAAGATAAGAAACAATTACATTTTGCAGTTGAACCGGCAGTTAATAAATTTTCTCTTACTTTAGACGAAAATCATCAAGTTGATTTTAATCATGATAGATCATTGTCAAAGCTATTAGGATTTAATAAACAAACCTATAGTCAAGGTTATCATTTAGGTGAGAAGATTCCAAAAATAACTGAAATAAATTCAATTGTTGTACATTGTGACATTATTGAAGGAGGATATATAAATGGTAAATTATCAAATTTAATATTCAGTTTTCCAGCTTTTACTGTACCCATTGGTTATAGATTAAATGTAATTCCACAAACATTAATATATTTTCCTATTACAAGAAAAACTATTAACAACATTGGCATTAGAATCACTGATGAGAAAGGACAAGAAATAAATTTTGGAGGTGAAGAGATTATGATAGATCTTTTGGTTCGGGAGGTATAAACTCCCATGCGAAGCTAGAGAAGTTTAATTTTCTTCTTCTTCTTTAAAAACAAAAATAAAATAAAAATAAATTTTTTTATTAAAAAATGAGTGAAGTACTACCATTAAATAAAAAAAAACTTAAATTTAATCATCATCCAAATTTATCTAATAAAGTTTTGTCAGTTATTTGCGGAAGATCAGGTTGTGGAAAAACGTATCTATTATTTAAAATTTTAACGACTCCAAATTTTTTGGATTATAACAATCTTATAATTTATACAACAACGGCAGAACAACCCGTCTATCAATTTTTAAAATATGGATTTGAAAATAATCTTAAAAAAACAGCAATTGCTTCATTATTCAAAGAATATGAAAAATCTGAAGATGAAGAAGAAATAAGTTCGTGGTGTGAAGAAGCAGCAAAAAATAATCAGTTAGTAGAATCTAATAAAAATAACCATATAAAGATACAATTAATAGATGATAGTGGTAATATGCAAGATCCTAGTAAACTAGATAAAACAATGAAACATTGTGTAATTTTTGATGATTGTGTTAATGATAGAAATCAGTCAGTTCAGAGAAATTATTTCACAAGAGGTAGACATAATAACTGTAGTGTATTTTATTTAACACAAAGTATGTATTCATTAGACGGAAGTGTTATTAGAAAGAATGCAAATATATTTATACTATTTGAAATAAATGCAAGAAACTTAAGTGATTTGTTAAGAGATTTATGCGTAAGAAATAAAGATGAATTTAAACAATCGTGTAATAATGCTTGGTCAAAAGATTATGGCTTCATTACAATTAATATTGATAAAAAAATTCATGAAAGAGTTATCGAAAATATTTTCGCGGAGTGATAAAAATATAGTGTTACAATATTTTTTTTTAATTTTATATATATATCAAATTCGTCTATCTTAAAAATTAGAAAATTAAAAAGGTTCAGTAGTTATTCCATCAGGTAAAATTTTTCTTTTATCATCAAATGGATCTAATGCTAATTTATGTTCTTCTTTTAAATACATGTTATGTTTTTTTGAATTAAGTCTATAATTACATGCTGTTTTTATTTCATTATTAAATAATACATTTTTATAATCTTGAAATGTTATTTGATTAGCCACTGATGCCTTTGAAATTCCTTTTAATGTTTTATGTGTTTTAATATTATTAGTTGTATCATAACAGTAACATTTAGATTTTAAAAATATAGCTTCTGTTATGAAATCTTCATTTCCTTCTAATTCATCTTTTACTTTACATAAATCAGAAGGATGAATGATATCTTTTATTTTATCTATTTCTTCATCAAGTGTAGAATTATACGGTATTGTTAATTCTAAGAAAACAGAATCGGTATCTGTAAAGTGTAATTTATAGTTTTTGCCATAAGCAGGTGCTAAATAATCATATATAAATCTATACATAAATAGTTTAGCTAATTCTAATATAGTGAAACCAATAAAATTAAACTTATCATGTTTTACGCTAATTCGACGTAAATGTACAGCACATAGTTCATCACTAAATCTAGTAGTTCTTTTATATGTAGGTTTCCTTGTTAAATTTTGAAACCTATCTTTATCATAAACTATTTCAATATTTTGTCTATTACGCACATTTTCTAAAGTCTTACCATAAAATGCATTATTCATTAATTTGAAGAACACGTTTCCAAAATCATCTTTATTTCTTTTAGCTATTTTACGTTTTTCAATATTGAACTCTATATAATTTTTTAACCACCTAGATTTTTGATAAAATAGTTTTCGATGTATTTTGGTGAGAATCATTCCATGATCTAAATACCAATCTAGCATTCTTCCTTCAACAACATACTTTCCTTTATTGCTTTGTGTTAACATAAGTTTTTTTGTTGGTCTGTATTTCTTAGGAATTAAAGATTTTTGATAATCTGAAAAATCTTCTATATTAGGAATTTTGTTTTCGGGACAGAAAGGAAAATATTTTGTTTTATCTTTTATTTCATCAGGGTATACTAAATCAACTTCATATATATAACCATGATTATAATTTCCATCATATGTTTTTTGATAATCTAGAATATTACACCATGACATTTCACCTGTTGGTAATTCTTGTATCATGCAAGAAGAATATAAGCTATTAAAATCATAATATAACAAATAGTTTTCTCTCATGAATTCATCAATTGCATTTTCACGTTCTACTCCTTCTCGTTTCGTTCGAAAAATTTCTAATATTTTTTCTTTTTCTTCTGGAGATAAAGGTTTCATTATTCCATATTCTTGTGGATTTACTTTCTTATTATAACATTTAACATATCTATTACCTAAAACTGATGAAACTCCACCTCTAATTCCAGATTCAAAAAATAATAATTTATCATATGTATTTTCTTTATAATGTTTAAGTTTAACATTTGTATGTTTTAATCCTGCTAGCCATGTTAAACCTGGTGTAGAATAACAATAACATGGATCTATTCCGTAATATTCTAAACACATATCACGAAAGTTTTCAAAAAGATCAGCTAGTATTAATACATCTATCTGTAGATATTTCATTGTATAATCATACATTGTTTTACAATTTAACTCTCTCCAATTTTTTTCAGCTTCTGCATAGTCTTCGTCAGATAATTTTGATTGTTTTAATGTTGATTTAAATTTATTTATTGGAGGAAGTTGTTCTTCTTCCATAATTTTATTCACAGAATTAAAATCAGTCTTCGACTGTGAACCACAGGTTTTATCTCCAGTTATATACTCATACGGAAATATTCCTTTTAAAGGTTTTAAATTATATTTATTTAATATTTTACATTGTTCAGATTTCAAAGTTTTTCCCATAACATCTAATGAATAAGGAGTAAAAAATCTAAATGCATCTAAAATTCTAATGCAACCTAATTGCATTGAAAAATATTCTTCCTCTGTTTTACATAGTACATTTATTTGTTGTTGTTGTAATTTTTCAGATGAAAATAAATCTTTCATTACTAGATGGAAATCATATTTAGAACCATTATAGAAATATAAAGGAACAAAGTTATATTTAAATTTATTAGCATTAAGATTACAAGAATTATGTGCTGCACCTCTACATAATCCATTTAGATGATCATGATCTTTTACCTTGACGGCAGAGCCGTCGCTTCGCCTATCAAGATATCTACCTTTTCCATTTTTATAATTTTTTGTAAATTCTCTTCCACAGTAATAACATTTTGTTTCATTAATAAAATTTAATTTTTCTTTTTCTGTTAATGGCATCATCGGTATATTTGTTTCAAGCAATTGTGAAAAATAATTTTGTAATTCTTCTACTTTCTTTGTAAACATTTCTGAACTATCTTCACCATAGTATTGTAAATATTCTGATTTAAATAATTCAGGATAATTTGAATGAATGTACATTCCCCAACATAATGGTTTTTGTTCAAATAAATATTTTTCTTTACTTTGTTCAGATGCACTTTTTTCATAATTAAAAACCGAAGGTTCTAATTGGCCCGTACCATTTTCAGAATTATCATTTTTAGAATCGGGTGAAGCCCTGGAACTTTCCGTTCGATTTTGTGTCATATTAACATTATAAGCTTCAAAATCACAATAAATAGTAAAGGGTACTTTATTTTTAAAATACCATTTATTATATTCTAAATAATCATCTTTAGGAAAAGTATTTTGAACTGCTTCATTTTGTTGGCAATTCTCCAAATGTCTATTCATTTCTTCTAAAGTTCTAAAACTTGTCATACATTGAAGACAAGGAAAATTTTTATTATCTGAAGTTTTTGTAAATATAGAAACATCTTTACACAATATAAAATGTCCCTGATAATATAATATATTCGCTTGTGCTGGTTGTTTTGACTGTTCTAGTTTTTCAAATTTATCTTGATATATTTCATGTGTTTCATTAATTTCTTTTGTAATATTAAATGTATCTTGATGATAATTTTGATTTAATATTTGTAGCTGATAAATATATTCTTTATCATATTGTTCTTTATATTGTTGTAGACATTTTTTTAAACATTCATTTAATCGGAGCGAAGCTCCTCTGGCTTTAGCCGATTCTTTATTTTCTTCATTATTTAATTCTTTATTATTTTCTTCATTTAATTTTTGAATTGTTTCTATCTCATTTTGATATTTATGGTGATATTCTTGTAGCAACATTTTTATTTGTTGTTGATAATCTATTTTACATTTTTGTAAACTTTTATTTAAATTTTCTAATTTTTGTTGATATTCTGAAGATAAAGATGAATATTTGTAATTATAATCATCAGTACGTCCTTTATAATTATTATGATTAATCATTATTGGTGATAGTGTTTTAACAAGTTCAAATTTTTCAGTACATATTATTTTTCCTTGGTAAAAAATATTATGATGCATGTAATTTCCTCTATCATTATATACTATTTCTGATTGACATAAATTTTTATTATTCAAATAAAATTTTTTTGAATCTGAGTAAAGTGGAATAATTTTACCAATAGAAACATAATTCACATTTAATTCAATAACATTTACTTCTATTAAATTTTTATTCTTTTTATGAAACTTTTTTAACCTATTATAATCATATGGAAATTCATCTAAGCCATCAGAAAGATCAAATTCATTTATGTATTCTTCTTTATTATAATGACTTAGTCTTTCTTTATGATATTCTGCAGGATGTAAATGTGCTATAATACTCCACAGAAAACAATAATCATCTTCATTTTTTATGTTGATTATTTGTGGTGAACTGAAAGGTAAAGAAACATAACTACCACCAGTATTATTTTTATATTTATCAATTACTATTTTCTTAGATAGTATTTTAACAAATCTCCAACCAGATTCACGTAACTGGGCTTCAATTATACAATTTTCTAATTTAAGTATCATCGATTCAAATATGGGTTGTATATCATTTACATTATGAATTTCTTGTGAATTTGTAAAATGTCCTTGTATTATTTCTTCAGGAATTCCATCAGGTCCATTTTTTGTATAAAGTACTTCTACATTCATATAACACTTGAAAGATTTCTTAAATATATTATAAAAGTTGGTTAGAATATCAGAAAAAGTTTTATCGGTTTCATTATATTCAACCGATTCATTAAATAAATATTTTATATCTGTTACGGCTTCATCAAATTCATCTATTTCGTTAAATTCATCAGTATCGCTAAATAAATATCTTCCATCTGGTACGGGCGAAGCCCTAGAACCTTCGGTTTGTATGGTCTCATCTTCACTATTAAAAACTTTTTTATATTCCGAATGTGAATAATCATCAAACATTTTTTTAACTTTTATATCAGTAGGCAATGTTTCTAGATAGTTTTTATAACTATTTAATTTTAATATATTTCCTTCATCAACTCGTTCTACATTTTGTAAATGCAATTTACTATTTAAATGAGATTGATAACTTCTTTTGTTTGCAACTTTTTTTTACATAAGACACAATAAAACTTGGTATTTTCCATTTTTTTTATTTTTTTAGAGAAAATTTAAGAAAAAATTAGTGTTTTAATTTTAGATATAAACATTCTAATATCAAGGACTTGAGTGTTATTTTATATTATTATATATTTCACGTTCTTTAGTTATTTTTTTCTTTATCACATTAAGTTTTATCACATTAAGTTTTATCATATTAAGTTTTATCTTATTAAGTTTCATCATATAATGTTTTATCAAAAGATAATTTAAATTTTTTTTCACTAACTATTGATTCATCATCATCATCATAAATTGTTTCTTCATCATCATCATAAATTGTTTCTTCATCATCATAAATTACACTTTTTGGTATAGGATGCCCTTCCATGTTAGGATACCATTCTCTTATTGGAATATCTAATTCTAAATTACATCTTTTATCTGATAATAATATAATAGAGAAAAATATTGGTCTTTGATCTCTTTTGGAAAATTTAATAACACCACCATAATCTGAATCACTTTTAGTTTTTATTAAAGATGATAAAATTTTAAATTGATTAGATGTAAATCCTAATTTAAATTTTGTAGACCCGACACATAGTTGTCTAACAGTATCTTCAACTATACCATCATTATTATTTTCAATTGTAACAAAATGAAATTTAGATACATTTTTATAATTACTAATATTTTTATAATCTTTTTTACCATTTACACCATTTTCAGATGTTTCTGAATCATCATCTATATTATCATAAGATTCTCTAAGATCGGGCAAAGCCCTAGAACCTTCGGTTCGTTTATTATGAATATGATTATGGTCATTGTTAATAGTATAAGGTGTAGACCACATATAAATTTTCTCTTGTTGAGCTAAACCATTTATATAAGATTTTAATAAATTAACATTTAAGTTTGAATATAATCCTATATAAGTATCATCATCATATCTTTGCGGCATTTCTAATGTTTCTTGTTTATAAATTGTATCTCTATAATAAACTTGGCATAATAATTCTTCATTATGTTTTTTACTCTGTATGTGAATATTATACTGATTCTTATTGTCAACAAATAATCTAATTTTTTCTTTCGAAAAAGATTTTAATTTTTTAACTAATTCTTTAATATTGATATAATTAATAATTTTAGTTTCTATCCAATCAGTATTATACCTTTTCCCGGTCAAATTAGCATAATGTTCAATCAAATTAGCACGCGTGCAGTGAGCGCACGCAGAAGAATCATCATGACGTCAGGGGTATAATTGAATTCCCTATTTCATCTAGATTTACTCTCACTATATTTAGATATCAGTATTTAATTCAAGCCACAATTAATTGATAATGAACACTTGGTTTGTGGATTATCAGAATTTATTTTGCTACAGGTAATTAAGACAAGTCAGAATGCCATATTTATCAATTACAAAATGTTTCTATAGAAATGGCATTAATCAAAAACAATGACTAGGTCTGTCTACCCAAACCACAAATGCATTTAGTCAAAAATATCCTGTTTCTGTAGACAAGCTGGGGCATAATTCAAGGTATATTTGAACCATGCTGAACATTTCTCTCGCGTTATTTCCGACATACACGATTCTATGGTTCCTTTCAAGATGGACGATATGTGAGCATGGAGCGTCATTCCCTGCGCAGCTGCAATTTAATGGCTAGATAGTCTCACTTGTATTGATGGTTCACTCAATTTCCTCTTGCAGTGAGCTTTTAAACACGAAATGGCCATCTCAGTCATATTTAGAAATGGCGAATACCTGGGAAAAGGTTTAGTTTCATGCTCAGACAGCATAACCGGCGGCTTTCGATGTGCGGGAGCGTTGTCAAACATCAAAACAATCTCCTCGTTCTCAAGTAAAGCAGAAATTTCCATAACGAAGTAATTGAATATTTTTTGGGTCATTCCACCGTCGAAAATTTTGTAGTGCACAAAACCAAACTTCTCCGAAACTGCAAGAACAACAGTGGTGTTTCTTCCTCGCTGCCCACATAATGAGCGAACCGCACGCTGTCCTCTCAATGATCGTCCTTGACTTCGACATGTCCATATATTGAATCCACATTCATCGAGATAAACAGTAGATTTACTGCTACAAACAGGAAGAAGACATTCCATGAATAATTTTCTGTCTTGTTTCAGTTCTTTGGTATTCCAATCGAAAGGCACATTTCGCAGAAGCTTTAAAGTCACAAGTTTTCCGTCGAGAAAGCGTGATACAGTCATTCGTGACAACATTGGACGATTTGGGAATTTTTCATGTAATTTTGCCGACAGCTCGAGTAAAGTTGCTGTAGGCTTCTCCTCGACGAAAGTTATTAAGGCATTTTGCATTTGAGGAGTCAGAATGGACAGTGAACCTCCTCTGGGTAAATTTTCTCGCCTTCCAGTTCTTTGATATCTTTAAATTATTCCATAAGCCGTTCGACGATTAATTTGCAGGGTATCGGCAATAAAAATAAAGTCACGGCTTTCATCAAAAGCATTTATAAGACTCACGAGCTTCGGCGGATATCCGCATGTACGGCATCGTGCGAAATGATTGGGTACTGATAACGCGCTGCTAATATCATTGTGAAGCGTGCTAATTTCATTGAACATAGCAGATCCAGTGGAATTCACAATTAGAATGCGTCACACGGGCGCTAATGTCATTTCTATAAATAGCTAATAATAGGGATGACGCTGAAATAACGTCAGCAATCCTGTGCGCCTCTCTTCCCTCGCGTGCTAATTTGACTGAACAGCTTGCTAATTTGACCGGGAAAAGGTATACTAATTGGTAACACTGCTCTAATAAATCCATAAACATTATTATGACCTATTATAACCATATTTTCTTTATTTAATTCAACATAAGCTACATCATTATATTTACTTACAATCTCCATAAATTTAATAAATGGATCCCCCGGAAATAAACAATAATTAGTTTCTATAGAAGGTAAACCTTTAGTTTGTTCTCTAAATATTTCGGCTTGTAATTGAAATAAAATATTAACATCTATACATGGATTATTATTATTATTATCAAAACATTTATTTTCAAATCCCGTTGATCTCGTCGAATAAGAAGAACAGGATGATGCGGGCGAATATAATTTTTTTAAATTTGGATTTTCCATTTTTTTATTTTTATTAGAAAAAATTTTATTTTTTATTTTTTATTTTTATTAGAAAAAATTTTACTTTTTTATTTTTATTAGAAAGAAATTTTATTTTTTTATTGTTATTAGAAAAAATTTTATTTTTTTATTGTTTTAAAAATGATGTTACCAAATGTTGGTGGAGGTGCATATATCCCGAATAATCGTGAATTAGAAATAGAGATAGAAAATTATATCATGAAAACTGGAGACGTTTTATCTGGACCATTGCATCTTTCTATTCTTCCGCAGCAAAATACAGAGTTAACAAATAAACAATATGTTGATACACAAATCAATGATTTAAAAGAAAAATATATAAACGATGTTTTGGTTCCACTGATGAACGAATTAAAGTTGCTAAAACTTAATGACAAATCATTAAACGAAAAATTATTAAAACTTGATAAAAGGATAGAGAGCTAGAAGCAGATATAGCAAAACTTTTTAAAAAGATTTCAGAACAATCAAAAATTTTAATATTACTTTCTATAAATTTAAAATCTGCAGTCATTAAAAATAAACATCAGATAAAAATGTTAAAAGAAAAATTAGAAGATGAAATAGAAAAACTTCCTGAAAGAATTAAAAAAAATTTAAAGCAGTTACAAACTACATTCCAAAAAAGTGTTGATGAATTAAGTTCTAAAATTACTCAACAAATGAAAAAGATGAATAGAATAATAAATGAAGTAAACTCACTTAATGAAAAAGTTGATAAAATGAAAAATCTGAAAATCAATTTAGAAAATGAATTAAAGAAAAATTTACAAGAAAACTCTAAAGAAAATAAAGAACAGTTAGATTCTGTTAAAAGACAATTAGATGTTCTTAAAATTAAGTTAAATGCACTTAAAACGGCGTTGAAGATGAATCAGGTGAAAATGCAAGTTAATAGAAAAGAAATTAAAGTACATCACACGCTGCTTGACGCAATAGATAAAGTGCAACAGGCAATTAATAAAGTTATCTCGAAGTTGTTGTCCATTCACAAACGTAAATCTTAATCGGAGCGAAGCTCCTCGAGGCTTTAGCCGAACGTAGATATTTTTCCCAAAAGTCAAATTTAATCCTAAAAAATGCCTATAATTTATAAACACAATCTTAAACATTTTGCATCAAATATAAAAATTGCTCATGAACCATCTCAGAAACCTGTGTACCATTATGATAGTGTAGAAACTGTCGGAACACAAAAGTTCCTAGGCACCGCAGGTGCCGTCCAAAAAGAAGGGGCTGGCATCTTTTCTGGTATTGGAAGTATCGTTAACTTAATTAAAAATAATAAAGATTTGATTACATCTGCTGCAAAAGGAGCAGCTGCTATAGGTAGTACAGCTAGTGCAATATCAAATGCTGTCAAGTCTCAAAACGAATTAAAACAACTAGAAGCTATTCGTAAACTTAGGAATGATTCTGAAGAACTAAAAAATTTAAAAAAACTTTCAGAGGAAACAAAAAACAAAATTGCTAACATAGCTGTTGGGGAAACCTTGAGGAGCGGAGCTCCGTCTGATAGTAAACATAATGAAAAAACAATTGAAGAAATAAGAGGTAATGGCATTAATAGCGGAGCTGGTCTAGCAAAATTCTAAAATATATTTTTTAGTAAAATTATTTTAGTAAAATTTTTTTCTGTCTGTGAGAAAAAACAAAAAGTCAAATTATTTTTTATAAAAATGTCTTCGCTTATCGAAAATAAATTTAGATTAGACGATCCTCCGTTCGTCAGTTACAATCAAAAAAAGAATGACTATATAAGAATTGCTATGAATCCCGGATCTTCCAGTAGAGTAAATACTGGAGGTGATTTAATTTTTGAAGTTGATAATCAGCAGAGTTATTTATATCTACCTGATTCATTTTTACACTGTGAATATTCTTTATATAGTGATGCTAATTTTACAACACCATTACCAGATACCGATAATATTACACTAGAGAATAATTTCTTTCCAAGATTATTTACACAAATGCGTTTAGATGTTGCAACTCAAAATATAGAAACAATAAGTGATTCTCCAGGTGTAATTGATACAATGCTTAGATTTGTAACAATTGGTGAAAATAATAAAAAGTATGAAATCGAAGGTTGGTTTCCTGATACTAATGATGGTATAATTGTTGATGATTTAACTCACGCTGGAACAGATGCCGCAGGAATTGCGAAAGATGTAGAAAATATTGCAAAACATTTAAATAAAACAAATAATGATGCATATAAAGAAAGACGTGAATTTAACAAAAAAAGTAAACAGACAGTAAATTGGTCATTGTCTCCATTATTCGGATATTTAGATTATGATAAAATATCATATCAATTAAAATTTAAATTAATAATTCATCGTACAGCAAATAATGAATTAATCTTTTTTGGTAAGACTGGAAAAAAAGCATATTTAAAAATTGATAGACTTGAATGGTGGATTAGGCATATTACTCCTAGTTTAGAGGTTGAAACAGCTATTGCAAAAAGATTAAATACTAACAAACCAATTCCAGTAAATTTTCTAAAGCGTACTGCTAGTTCAGTAACTTTTTCCGAACAAAGATTTAACTGGCATTTTACTAGAACTGCGAATACTCCAAGATATTTATTACTAACATTTCAAAGAAATAATTCTCCAAGTTTTGATAAGAACAACAATATTTTTCATATTAATACAATTCGAAGTTTACAAGTTTCATTAAATCAAACCCGATATCCAATTGATCCATTAAGATTCGATGATACCAATAATCAATTTATGGAAGGATATGATTCTTATCGAAATCTTTGTATAGAATTTGGAGTTGAAGCACAATTAACTCCTGGAGATTGGAGACATTTATATCCTGTTTTCTGTTTCGATTTAAGTGCACAATCTGAAGATATTATCAAGACTGGCTGTGATGTAACAATTAATATTGAAAAAAAAGATTCCACAACTTCATTGATGGCTTATGGTTTATTGCTAGAAGATGTAAAATATTCTATTGAAATTCTTAATGGAAAGATGGTAAGGATAAGTTAATTAAAATTTTTTCATAACTAGAATAGATTAAAAATTCTTAACTTAAAATTTTTCATAACTAGAATAGATTAAAATTTTTTGGTAACTTAAAATTTTTTAGTAACTTAAAATTTTTTCATAACTAGAATAGATTAAAATTTTGATATCTTAAAAATTTTTCGTAACTTAAAATTTTCGTAACTTAAAATTTTTTTATTAAAAATGTCGCAAGCGAAAAGTAATATTAATAATAAAACTGTTGAATTAAAATTACGTAATATTGTTGACAAAAATACCCCTAAAACTATTACGATTAATAAAAAAAAGTATTACATAAGTAAACCAATGATAGAGAATATTCAATTACAAGAAGAAAAGAATGGCGGGATTCTCCCATTAATTCCACTAATAATAGGTGGCATAGCTGCAGCAGGAAGTGTTGCATGTGGGACAGCTGGTATTGTCCAAGCAGTAAATAAAAATAAATCAGAGAAGGCAGCATTAGAAGAACAAAAACGTCATAATAGAGAGTTAGAGAAAGTTGCTAGGGGAGAAGGAATAGTAGATAATTTTATTAGTAAATTAAAATTAGTTGATGAAGGAAAACGAGTTCTTAAAAATATTCTCCACAATGTTGATGATTTAATTGAAATTAAAGAAACTAAAGATGGTTCTGGAATATATCTAAGTCCTAGTATGATAAGGTAATAACCTCAGAACATTTGGTTCTTTTCGGTAAAACAATTATTTTATTTTATCTTTTAAATTTTTTTTTTCTTTTAAAATGAATTCTACAAATTCCGAAAATTTAATTAAATTAAAAATTTCTAATTTAGATTTATTGAATTATCTATTAAACAAAAATAAAAACTTAAATTGTAAAATTTATGAAGGTAACGACGACAAACAAAGTTTGGCTACTACCTACGGTGGTGACATACAAAAAACATTAGAAAACTTTCCTGGATTTATTTGGAGTAAATATTCGAAAGAAAAACATCTTCCTGGTCATTCATATACCGGTCCAGGAACTCGATTAGATATAAGACTAGATGAGAATAATAATCCGAAACCAGGTGAAGAACCGATAAATAGAGTAGATGCCGCAGCTTACAGGCATGATTTAGCTTATCGAAATCATGATCTAAGTTCTCGACATGCAGCTGATAAGAAGATGATTCAAGAATTAGATAGTATTCAAAATCCTACATTTAGAGAAAAAATTGAAAGAATGTTTGTTAAGAAAGCTTTACAAGCTAAAATATTATTCGGTCAGGGTTTAAATGAAACGACAGCAAAGCGGTCTGAGAGCAACGCTCGAACTAATAACCCTGAAAGCAACGCTCGAACTAATAACTCTGAGAGCAACGCTCGAACCTACGCGTCTGAAATTCATAAAGAATACAGAAGGCCTAAATATTTATTGAAAGTAAAAGTATTTAATAAAGATGATATTTGGAGTGCTGATCTTATTCATATGCCGAATGATTCTGATTATAAATACGCATTGACCGTTATAGATTTATATACACGATACGCTTGGGTAAAACCTTTAAAAAATAAAAGTGGTCTATCAGTTAAATATGCGTTTGAAGAAATCTTTAAAGAAAGTAAGAGAAAGCCAAGGAAATTGTTTGTTGATAAAGGATCGGAATTTTATAACAGAAACGTTCAGCCACTATTTGAAACAGACGAAAGTCATCGCCAAGGCTCAGTTTATTCAACTGAAAATGCAGGGAAGGCCGTAGTGATAGAAAGATTCAATCGGACGTTAAAAAATAAATTATTCAAGAAATTTACTGAGCAAAGAAATCAGAAATGGTTGAAGATATTACCAGGAATTGTGGAAGAGTACAATAATAAAGTTCATTCTGGTATTGAAGAAAGTCCAAAGAATGCTTCTGACGACCCTGATCTAGTACGAAAGAAAATATTCGAGAATAATAATTTGAATGAGAGTAATCCGAATTTGCAGAAACTTAAGCCGAAATTTAAAATTGGAGATAGAGTTAGAATATTTAAATATAAGAATAAATTTGAAAAAGGCTTTGTTGGTTATTGGACTAAAGAAATATTTGAAGTTTCTAAAATAAATCAAAGTTATCCGATTACTTATGAAATTAAAGATTTAGATAATGAGGATATCAGAGGTCGTTTTTATCAAAATGAATTACAGAAAACAGAGCTTTAACCTTTAGGTGGCGCTTTAGCTAGCTTCGCTTCAGTTATAGATTGTTTAACTCTAACATAATATCTAGAAATGGTACTCCTTTTTGTAATTTGTACAAAACGTATAAACATAATTGTCCACAATAGGTAGTGCCTGGTTTTTGAATTTGAAATGTATTGTATGTTCCCGTTCCAAGTAATTCTTTTACTTCATTTGTAGGGGGCAAACCGTATGAATCGAACCAATAGTTCTCAGCCTCCGGGCGATCAAAATAATAGTTCTGCTGATGATTTTTAACGCCTGCTGACCAATGTACACCTTTTTCATTTGACGTATGAAGATTTGTTATGAAATTTACAGTTATTGATGGCCTATTTTTTAGGAATTGTAATTCATCCCTCATCAATATGTGAAAATTCTTTATTCCTAATCGATTAGCGATTTTCTTTAGGTCGAAATTCGTTGTCGTTTGTGTTCCATATAATTTCAAAAACTCATTTATGTTTCTCATTTTATAATAAAAAAATTTCTTAAGGGACCCCTAGAAGTCAGAGGGGGGGTATTGATTTAAAACTGGTCTCTAATGATGTCTTTCTTTACTACTTAGTCAGAAGGGGTATTGATTTAAAACATTTTTATAATGATGACTTTCCTTACTACTTAGTCAGAAGGGGGGGTATTGATTTAAAACTGGTCTCTAATGATGTCTTTCTTTACTACTTATTCAATTTTGAAATGATTTAATTTAATCTAAATTTAAACGTTACATTGTTGCATTGCATTAGTAGAGTAAATGTTTCGCACATATTTTATCAATAGTAATTCATTACTCATCAATATGTGAAAATTCTTTATTCCCAATTGCTTAGCAAACTCATTTAAATCGAAATTTAATGTGGTTTTGTTTGCCGTATATTTTTAGAATGTCTCTAATGTTTCTCATTTTAAATGGAATAAAATCTATTTCAGAACTTTCTCAAAAGAATTAGCGTGTAGCAGCTGCTAAAATTGTTTCAGCTGATAGGGGTGAAGGAAATCACAGACAATAGCGCATAATGCGAGTTGTGAAATCTCATTCACACTATGAGAACAAAAGAACAAATACAATCTTAACACAATAGACATATGAGAGAGAAGAGAAATGAATGAGCATTTCTCTTCATTTTGGGTTTCCATAACAATCATTCATGCGACATTGCTTTGAATGGAAAAATACACCAACTGTCGCGCCGATGTCAGAAAGTTTGTCGATAAAGCTGTCGACATGGTTCGATAGTTGGTGTATTTTTCCATTAGCGTTCAAGGTCATTCTATTAAAAGCATATGGGAATTATTCTCATTGAAGACAAGCAATTGTTTTAAAGAATGCATGTCATTGTGAATACAATATTCCTGTAACAGACAGGAACGAGAGAGAGAAAGAAAGAAAGAAGACACGCTGCTCCGTAAAAGTTTAATTGAGATAACGAAGGATATATTCTTGCGGTTCCTTCCACTTTTGTTTCTTCCATTTCTGAAGTTCCTTCCATTTTTGTTCCTTCCATTTCTGAAGTTCCTTCCACTTTTGTTTCTTCCATTTTTAAAGAAATATTTTTAGTCACATGATATATTTTAAAAACCTGAAAAATGGATAAAATTCATGAATTTGAAATTCTCAAATTTGAGATTCTTAACTTTTATGATTTTTTCGGTGTCCGGGTTTTCGGTGTCCTAGAACGGTCATGATTTAAGCAATGAAAATCGAACCGAAGGTTCTAGGGCTTCGCCCGATTGTAATTCTCAAATTTTGAAATTCTCAACTTTTATAATTTTTTAGTGTCCTAGAACGGTCATGATTTTCAAGGTAAAAATTGTAATTCTCAAATTTGAGATTTTGAAAAATTTGAAAATTGGGTATTTTTAAAAACGCCCAAATTTGTGAATTTAGGTCTTCATAACCTGAAAAAGGGTTCAAATTCATGAATTTATGTCGTTTTTAAAAAGTACCATTTTTTCAAAAATGGTACTTTTTGAATGGACTAAATTCATGTATTTAGGTCTTAAAAACCTGAAAAAGGGTTCAAATTCATGAATTTATGTCGTTTTTAAAGATACTATTTTTTTGAATTTTATGGTGGCCTGGAACGGTCTTTTGCCCATTACTATAGTCAATTGGTAAGACGGTTAGGTTCTCATAGACCTTATACCGCCGAGGTCGTACTGGTGCATCTGGCACCTTTCGGATGCGAGTGGTATTCGGAGTCCACACCTCATCCGTCCAAATGATCTTCTTGATCTTCCCCTTCTTATCATCCTCTTCATCCCACTCGTCGAGGATGACGAACTCGGGAATGGCGTTGTCTTCATCGATGAAGACGGGAATGCTGTTGGCAGATGTTGCTTCCATCGTGACTTGAAATTGAATGAGAAGCGCTACAATCTTCTGGCTTATATAGGGTTTTCAACAATGAATTGCTCAACAGCGAATCAGAATGCTTCAGGGATAGCAATCGACTGCATAACGTTCAAGTTGACTGATAGCAGATTCAACTTAATGATAGTATTCGCCAGTCCGAAGACTGCCCAGGGCAAACCGCGAGGAGGTTCTATCAAATCTTGCCCCATGGTGGCCCTTAAGAGAGCCGATGGTTCGTTCTCGGGGTGTGAATTTAAGTTGACTATTGGCTGGAATAGTCAATTGGTATGACGGTTAGGTTCTCATAGACCTTATACCGCCGAGGTCGTACTGGTGCATCTGGCACCTTTCGGATGCGAGTGGTATTCGGAGTCCACACCTCATCCGTCCAAATGATCTTCTTGATCTTCCCCTTCTTATCATCCTCTTCATCCCACTCGTCGAGGATGACGAACTCGGGAATGGCGTTGTCTTCATCGATGAAGACGGGAATGCTGTTGGCAGATGTTGCTTCCATCGTGACTTGAAATTGAATGAGAAGCGCTTCAATCTTCTGGCTTATATAGGGTTTTCAACAATGAATTGCTCAACAGCGAATCAGAATGCTTCAGGGATAGCAATCGACTGCATAACGTTTAAGTTGACTGATAGCAGATTCAACTTAATGATAGTATTCGCCAGTCCGAAGACTGCCCAGGGCAAACCGCGAGGAGGTTCTATCAAATCTTGCCCCATGGTGGCCCTTAAGAGAGCCGATGGTTCGTTCTCGGGAGTAACGTCATCTTACACCCTACCAATTCTGCTGAGAGAGTCTTCGACTCTCTCTTTGGTAGCACTGTCGACTTCCACACTAACTGGTACATGGCTAAAAAGTGGAATGTAGCGACATTCCGTTGGATTGACAGCAGTTGCTGTCATCGGATTGCCAATCCAAGCAAGATTATTGTGGACTCTGTCTTGGTCCTCTAGCCTGACAAATTCCTCAAATAAATTTCGCGGCCCTAACTGCGGTCCGCGAGGAGAGCTGACTTGACTGTTCGGCGTCTGCATGACTGAAATGAAATGAAATGAGAGGCAGTGGTTTATATATCCCTCTAACGCGACACAACGTTCAAGTTGACTGATAGCAGATTCAACTTAATGATAGTATTCACCAGTCCGAAGACTGCCCAGGGCAAACCGCGTGGAGGTTCTATCATGTCTTGCCCCTAGGTGGCCCTTAAGAGAGCCGATGGTTCGTTCTCGGGAGTGTCGTGATGGGGTGGTGAAGGCGGGCAAAGATCTGCAATGAAAATGATATGTATTAGAATAGGATATACTATCTTATTTACTTTTCACTTACCAAGTTAGCCATCCTTTGGCAGTCTCGCGCGCTTCCGAATCGAGAATTTATACAGATGGCCGCGCATTCTTAGGCTGGCATGCAGACATTTTTTCGTCGGATGGCCGTTATAACATATTATAGATTCGTCGAGGCTTTGATTTACCAGTACTTCGCCGTCCAAATGATTATCCCGAATAGGGATGTGAAATTCAAACAAACTATCCTCATTTACACGATTCCACTCATCCCTCATGCGCTCCAACTTCTCATACGCCTGCCTCTCATCACCCCGCCGAGCCACAGTCCTCTCCAACTCAACATTCCTCGCTCTCAACACACTCATCTCCTTCATCATCTCCTCAAACTTCGCTTCTGCATCTCTCATTCTTCTCTCCGCAGCACTCGCCCTCTTCTCACACTCATCATTCTTCTCTTCCAACTCTCGCGTCTTATTCTTCAAATCAGTCACACTATGCCTCATTCTAATATTCTCATCCGCTACCTCCTTCGACTTCAGTTCCTTCTTTTTCAACTCATCCAACTCCTTCACAACTTCATCCTTCACTTTCTTCAAACTCTCATACTTATTCACCAACAAATCATGCGCCATCTGCTGCGAAACATGCCTCTTCTCTTCATCCTTCAACCACCTCGCCGACTGCTTACGTATCCCACCACTCTTCACTTTTGGGGAAGATGAGCTCTTCGGGGGGTCGGTGATGGCAATGTTTGACACCTCCGACGACGAAGAGCTCAACTTCCTCACACGCTCCCTCACACGCTCCCTATCTAAATCCACATCATCCTCATCATCACTCTCAAGCACTGTCTTTCGCTCAATCTCAGCCTCCAACGACGCAACCGCTCTCGCCAACTCATCATTCTCAACAACATTCTCAACCTTACCCTCTCGCTCGATCGCCAACATTCGTTCCCTCTCTTCCACAATCAACTGCGTGAATCTCAAGTCACTCACCAAACCACCACTACAGTCAGCATGCACTCTGTAGAAACGCGCCTCATCCTCATCACCCTTCAGCACTCTACACTTCACACACGCAACCCTATTCAGGATAATCATGTGGCCGGTGCCCGCCTTCTTGACATGCGCCTTGGCGTCCGCACTGCGATTTATTCGACCGCACACACACATTTTTATATGATATTTTCTATTCTTGTCATTAGCCATGCCTGATTTTATCGTTAGCTGTAAAATAATGAAATTTGTATAAGTTTGGAATCATGTAGTACAGTCATATTTCTAAAGCATTACACTTAGTCAGGAATGATAGATTTGAGTGTAGTGAGTGGCACTCGATCCCGTCGACAGCCCGAAGGCCTTGTACTGATCACTAGGGAAGTGAGAGATCTTCCCCGATACCCGCTCTTTACAGCTGAAGACATCATTGTCACTGCCCCGAAGTGGTAACAGGAACGCCGAGTCAAAGGTAGTGATCAGTAGCTGGGATCTAACCCCTCAAAGCTGCCTTAGACATAGTTAAATTTCAAATCTGATAGCAGATTTGAACTCAGCATACTTGAAAACCTTAGTCTACATGTTAAAACTTTGAAAAAACTGAAAATTAAGAATTTTTAAAAAATTCCGCCTTTTACTACTCATACTACTTTTGAAAAATTTTATCAGTAGTAAAGACACTATCAAACTCTATCATACAAACTTTGAAGTAAGAAGATAGCTTGCCTACTTCAAAAGATAGAGTACTTTGAAACACCCGATATCGGGAGCTCAGAGCGACGACCGTCGCTTACCTCGTCTTTCGATGAAGTGATCAGACTTACGTTGTCGGGGGTTTATATATGCTCGGAAGAAAACTTAAAATGGCTCTATCTCCGAAAGTATTCATCGTGGCGACATGCGGTTTGTTGCAAACGATTCGTCTCATCATTCTCTATCATATGACACCTGAACCATTCTCATATGACCACGGGAAGTTGGTCCGTCAGCACATGTCCATGTAACATGCAACAAGTGAAAAAATTCCTAAGTGTGAGAGCTCCAGTGTGGTGAAAATTTTGAAAAATTTAAAACTTCCGAATTTCGACCTGGGACCTTTACCAAAACATTTTTCATCGAATTTCACTGACCTCCCCCCTCGATCGGAGAAATTTGATGAAAAATGTTTTGGTAAAGGTCCCAGGTCGAAATACCACACTTTGGAAAATTTTCAAAATTTTACCCATACACAGCCACTCTGACACTTAGGATTTTTTCAGGTGAGCTCCGAACTAAAATCTTGTAACAGCTCTAACTTTTGAACGGCTGGTCCGATTGACTCGCGGCGAAAATGTCGTCGAGCAGTTTTTTCTCCTCTTTCAAACGAGTAGCTGTAAGACAAAATCCGTCCACTAGAACCAAAGTTGGCGGGGGGGGGGTCAGTGAAATTTGATGAAAAATGTTTTGGTGAAGGTCCCAGGTCGAAATTCCACACTTTGAAAAATTTTCAAAATTTTGACCATACAAAGTCAATCTGACACTTAGGATTTTTTCAGGTGCGCTCCGACCTAAAATCTTAAATGGCGTCTCACATCTAAACGAAGACAGATATGAACAAGCCGTTTCTTTCACTGAATTTGTCTCACTCTTAGCTTTCAAACGAGCTATGGCACGACAAAATCCGTCCACTAGAAGCAAAGTTGGAAGATCGGTGCCGAGGGGGGGGGGAGGTCAGTGAAATTTGATGAAAAATGTTTTGGTAAAGGTCCCAGGTCGAAATTCCACACCTTGAAAAATTTTCAAAATTTTGACCATACAAAGTCACTCTGACACTTAGGATTTTTTCAGGTGAGCTCCGAACTAAAATCTTGTAACAGCTCTAACTTTTGAACGGCTGGTCCGATTGACTCGCGGCGAAAATGTCGTCGAGCAGTTTTTTCTCCTCTTTCAAACGAGTAGCTGTAAGACAAAATCCGTCCACTAGAACCAAAGTTGGCGGGGGGGGGTCAGTGAAATTTGATGAAAAATGTTTTGGTGAAGGTCCCAGGTCGAAATTCCACACTTTGAAAAATTTTCAAAATTTTGACCATACAAAGTCAATCTGACACTTAGGATTTTTTCAGGTGCGCTCCGACCTAAAATCTTAAATGGCGTCTCACATCTAAACGAAGACAGATATGAACAAGCCGTTTCTTTCACTGAATTTGTCTCACTCTTAGCTTTCAAACGAGCTATGGCACGACAAAATCCGTCCACTAGAAGCAAAGTTGGAAGATCGGTGCCGAGGGGGGGGGGGAGGTCAGTGAAATTTGATGAAAAATGTTTTGGTAAAGGTCCCAGGTCGAAATTCCACACCTTGAAAAATTTTCAAAATTTTGACCATACAAAGTCACTCTGACACTTAGGATTTTTTCAGGTGAGCTCCGAACTAAAATCTTGTAACAGCTCTAACTTTTGAACGGCTGGTCCGATTGACTCGCGGCGAAAATGTCGTCGAGCAGTTTTTTCTCCTCTTTCAAACGAGTAGCTGTAAGACAAAATCCGTCCACTAGAACCAAAGTTGGCGGGGGGGGTCAGTGAAATTTGATGAAAAATGTTTTGTTGAAGGTCCCAGGTCGAAATTCCACACTTTGAAAAATTTTCAAAATTTTGACCATACAAAGTCAATCTGACACTTAGGATTTTTTCAGGTGCGCTCCGACCTAAAATCTTAAATGGCGTCTCACATCTAAACGAAGACAGATATGAACAAGCCGTTTCTTTCACTGAATTTGTCTCACTCTTAGCTTTCAAACGAGCTATGGCACGACAAAATCCGTCCACTAGAAGCAACGTTGGAAGATCGGTGCCGAGGGGGGGGGGAGGTCAGTGAAATTTGATGAAAAATGTTTTGGTAAAGGTCCCAGGTCGAAATTCCACACCTTGAAAAATTTTCAAAATTTTGACCATACAAAGTCACTCTGACACTTAGGATTTTTTCAGGTGAGCTCCGAACTAAAATCTTGTAACAGCTCTAACTTTTGAACGGCTGGTCCGATTGACTCGCGGCGAAAATGTCGTCGAGCAGTTTTTTCTCCTCTTTCAAACGAGTAGCTGTAAGACAAAATCTGTCCACTACAACCAAAGTTGGCGGGGGGGGGTCAGTGAAATTTGATGAAAAATGTTTTGGTAAAGGTCCCAGGTCGAAATACCACACTTTGGAAAATTTTCAAAATTTTACCCATACACAGCCACTCTGACACTTAGGATTTTTTCAGGTGAGCTACAACAGTCCACCCTCCCAACCTGGCCGGCACACCACGCCAACCTCGACAGCACATCACCGCGCGCTATACGACGGCCGGCCAGGGGGGGACGTCAGCGAACCTTGCGGACTCACTTGGCCGGTACACTCTGTCGTTCCAGAGGGGGGGACGTCAGACTCAAAGCACCACGGCGGCCGACCACGCCACTCTGCCGTTCCAGAGGGGGGGTAGGACGTCAGCGACGGCGGCCATCTTGCGCGGTCCAGTGGTGGAGTTTTGCTTGCTACTTATATATATATAGCAATATAGTCATCTCGGTAGTACAGTATATAAATTGGCAAAATTGAGACTTTTTTTATAAGTGATCAAATAATTTTTGGACGACGGGAACGTAATCTCCGCAGAAAACTGAATCTTTTCATATAAAAATTTTCACTGTCTACAGATACTTTTTGAGTCGACACTAAGTCCCCATATTCTATGGTTGAACAATCAATAAACAAACAATATTATTCCTATATGAATAAGAGGTGTTCCTGGAGGTATTCCATGAGAGAATAGCTTAACAGCATTGCATTCTCCTGCCATACCTTTATGCAGCACAATGTGGATTTTAGGTGTCATTTTGCAGGACAATCTCTCATATGGAGTGAGTTGCTCACATATGTAGACTTGTATCGAGTCATGTCAACATTCTGCGCCTCTTAAGAAGCCGAATATCCAAGGAAGATCTCCTTGTGATCTATAATCTTTATATTCAGAGCTTGCTTGAGTTCAATTCTCCCTAATTATGGGAAAATTCAGGTTAGTGCACTTCGAATGAACAATAATATACAATAGAAACAATAAATACTTAATAAGTGTAGCCCTGAGTAGTAAGCAAGTGACAAATACCAGATAGCGCAAGATGGCCGCCATCGCTGACGTCCCCCCCTCTGGAACGACAGAGTGTCGTGGTGTGCCGGCCAGGTGGGTCCACGTTCACAAACTGTTCGCTGACTCCCCCCCCCTCTGGAACGACAGAGTGTCGTGGTGGACTTGGGCGACCGCCAGGATTAGTCTTGAGGCTATAGTGTGTGATGTTTTTCGTACAATCTGCTGAATGTTGGGTTGTAAAATGGGCTGTTTCGAGTGGAAGGAGTGGTCGGATGAGAAAACGGAGGCCGGATTCGGATTCAGCGTGAAATTCTGCATCGGTATGGTGAATTTGAACGCCATCGGAGAGAAAAAATTTTCGCTGACGTCCCCCCCCTCCTCTGGACAGCTCGCTTCGATTTTGGCTTCCAGCGGACGGATTTAGTCGTGCCATAGCTCGTTTGAAAGCTAAGAGTGAGACAAATTCACTGAAAGAATCGGCTTGTTCATATCTGTCTTCGTTTAGATGTGAGACGCCATTTAAGATTTTGGGACATTGGCGAAAAACGACAGAGTTAGAATTTGGGACGTTTTGGGCTGTAGCTTCAAAACGAAGCATCGGATTGGAAAACGGATTTCAGATTTGGAATCAGCGTGAAATTCTCTATCTGTATGGTGAGTTTCAAGGCAATCGGCGAGAAAAAATTTTCAACATTTTTCGGAAAAACGAGTTAGAATTTGGGACGTTTTGGTGTGTAGCGCCAAAACGAACCATCGGATGGGAAAACGGAGGCCAGATTTGGAATCAGCGTGAAATTCTCTATCTGTATGGTGAGTTTCAAGTCAATCGGAGAGAAAAATTTTTCGCTGACGTGCCCCCCCTCCTCTGGACAGCTCGCTTCGATTTTGGCTTCCAGTGGACGGATTTAGACGTGCCATAGCTCATTTGAAAGCTAAGAGTGAGACAAATTCACTGAAAGAATCGGCTTGTTCATATCTGTCTTCGTTTAGATGTGAGACGCCATTTAAGATTTTGGGACATTGGCGAAAAACGACAGAGTTAGAATTTGGGACGTTTTGGGCTGTAGCTTCAAAACGAAGCATCGGATTGGAAAACGGATTTCAGATTTGGAATCAGCGTGAAATTCTCTATCTGTATGGTGAGTCTCATGTCAATCGGAGAGTTTCAAGTCAATCGGAGAGAAAAATTTTCAACATTTTTCGGAAAAACGAGTTAGAATTTTTGCGATGGCTGCCTACTGTAGAGCCAAAACGAAGCATCGGATGGGAAAACGGAGGCCAGCTTCGGATTCAGCGTCAAATTCTACTTGGAAATGGTGTATTTCCAGCTCAATCGGAGCACTAGAACCGGAGATAGACGGGTTTTTAGTGTTTGGATGATGGGTATTACGTTATCAGCTGATCGCCACACACTATATAAGCTGTGAACCGACAGAGACTTTTCATTTAGAGGAGAACGATTGTCAAAGGTAGGTCGTTTCTCTGAGCTCCGATGATAGCTTCGGACATTCCAAATTCCGAGTTTCTATGAGAAACCGACTTAGAAAATTTCATTGCTGATATCAGCTAAGCCGTCAGACTTAGAGGTTAGCCAGGAGATGGCCTTCGTCTCCAGGCCATAAAAGACTCCAAAACTTTAAAGGCTTGTAACTTTGCTTCTACAAGTCCGTTTGACTTGATTCAAAAAAGGTTCGGTCGCTATTGACCTGCCCTAAGTGACAGACTATTTATAAAATTTCATAAGTAGTGCTAAAAAGTTGAAAAATTTAAATTCGCTATTTTTGGCAATTTTCGGGGTTTTCAAACCTTCTGATTTCAATAAAGACCTTTATAAAGTTGTGGGAGGCGAGCTTCGGCTTGGAATTTGCAACCTTTGTAAACAATCCACTGGTTTTCATGTCAAAATCGGGGTCCGGATACCAACACAGTGATATGACGCACGCTCTGTCCGCGGGAGGTTGGATTTGTGGGCCGAGGCCTTGGAGTTGGGATAAGATCCCCTCTGAGTAATGCCTGTAACGGATTCAAAGGTTCGACACTTTCCACCAATCTCACAATTTAGCTGTATGATTATAAAAATGACTGTCAATGTCGCCTGTTAGTAATTCTATTTCATCCTTCCTTTACAGATACATAAGTTACAAAATGGGAGGAAATTCAAAGTTTCATTTTAAAAAGTGCCTATGTGGCGAAGTCAAGCGAGGTGGCGAGTTCAAGCGCCATTTAAATAAATTCCCCGACTCTCCCGAAGAGCATAAGGAGGTCGCTGTGGTGAGCGGATGCACATCATGTATGAAATTCGTCAGGGGAAACCTGAACGAGTTTTTCTATAAGACGCATTCAACATGTCTCATTAAGAAGGTGAAAAATTATACCACCTCAGAGGTTGGATTAGCCATCACCCCACTTTTTGAAAAACCTAATCAAGATGAGAAGACAGAGACGCATGCCTCAGAGGTTGGGAAGGTCATCATCCCACCGGTTGAAAGACCACAAGTTGACCTAGATGCGGAGACAGAGCTGCAGATATCAGTTCAAGCCATACAAGACTGCAAGAATGAGCAGCCAACGACATCTCACCTCAGCTCTTCTAGCTCTGAGTCGGAAATCTCCGAATCTGAATCGGAAACGGAAGAGGCGGTCGTCCTTAACAAACCCGAGGAGGCGATCATAGCTCCTAAACCCGATAAGACGATTGTGAAGAGTCGGGCAGTGCCAGCGCCAAAAATGCACTCCTCACCTAAAAAGGGAGAGGTATCAAAGCCCAAGCCAAGCGGTGGGCTAAGGATGATGGTGTGGCGAGGGTTAGCCAAGAGTATGCCATTAAGAAGCTGAAGGATGAAATGACCCGTTATAAAAACGAATGCTCCGCATTAAAGGATGAGAATTTTGACCTCAAAAAGCAGGTGGCGGAAATTAGGAGTCTTAAGGCTCAAGTATTAAAGTTGGAAGGTTTCCAAAAGAGAGCTCTAGCGAGTGAGAGTCGCGTAGAGGATCAGGCTACATGCATTAAGAATATGAAGGCGAAGGAGGCGACGCTCAAACTCCAACATGAGCAGGAGAAGATGGCTCTTCTTGAGGCGAAGAATAACGCTGTCAAGGAGAGAAAAACAACGCTCCACCTCCCCGTAGTCGGTAGCAAAATTATCGACGATGTAATAATGGAGTCGGAGGATTTGGATAAAACGAGCGAGTGCTATGAAGGAGCAATGCCAGATATTCGCTGTCTCCACATAAGCATGAAACACAATGGTGACATTCAGGAATTGCGCCATCGTAAGCGAAAGTTGCCGGCCAAGTACCTGCCTCAGCCACCACCATCGAAGGTTCAACGAACCGGTTGAATTGATTTATGGTAAGTTAATATCATCTCTATCACTTGAATATAATTTCATCTATTTTCTTTCTATTTTTCAGATGCGACGAGAACGAACCAACGGCTCTCATAAGGGCCACCATGGGGCAAGATTTGATAGAACCTCCTCGCGGTTTGCCCTGGGCAGTCTTCGGACTGGCGAATACTATCATTAAGTTGAATCTGCTATCAGTCAACTTGAACGTTATGCAGTCGATTGCTATCCCTGAAGCATTCTGATTCGCTGTTGAGCAATTCATTGTTGAAAACCCTATATAAGCCAGAAGATTGTAGCGCTTCTCATTCAATTTCAAGTCACGATGGAAGCAACATCTGCCAACAGCATTCCCGTCTTCATCGATGAAGACAACGCCATTCCCGAGTTCGTCATCCTCGACGAGTGGGATGAAGAGGATGATAAGAAGGGGAAGATCAAGAAGATCATTTGGACGGATGAGGTGTGGACTCCGAATACCACTCGCATCCGAAAGGTGCCAGATGCACCAGTACGACCTCGGCGGTATAAGGTCTATGAGAACCTAACCGTCATACCAATTGACTATTCCAGCCAATAGTCAACTTAAATTCACACCCCAAGAATGAACCATCGGCTCTCTTAAGGCCCACCATGGGGCAAGACATGATAGAACCTCCACGCGGTTTGCCCTGGGCAGTCTTCGGACTGGCGAATACTATCATTAAGTTGAATCTGCTATCAGTCAACTTGAACGTTGCAAATGAAGTTCGGTGTAATACTTCCTTTCGACGGGCGTTCCTGTAAAGGGCGGCGGTGAAACCCGTAGCTATGTATACCGCAAGGGACATTCGGCAATGGTCAATCTTGTTAAACCTCTCTGCGTCATGTTTGCAAGTGATTGCCTCTGTCTCAACGTAGTATGCATTCGCGCCAGGGCAACATTTAGCCAACTGTCGAAGGTTGCCTAAAACTTTCCATTGCATACGTTATGAGAACCATGAGTTCTACCTGTCTCTATCAATGAGACGAATTGATGAATGGAATGAAATGGGAGGACACTCACGCGCCACACGCAACATAACACACTTCTCTCTTCCGTAGTCTAACAAGCTCTTTACACATGGATCGCAGTCGATTGCTATCCCTGTATCAGAAGTGTAAGCCATCTTAATTTTATTTAACACTATTTCATCTACCATGATCGCCCATATGAAATGTTATAAGACTTACAAGTTAGACTAAGCGTGCTACTATTTCCAAATGAAAAAGTATACATGGTTAAATCATCCACTGAAGTCCCATTCAAGTAAGTCAGTATGAAAGCAAAGATAATACGAAATAAAAATTTATTATCGCATGTATTTCAAAAGGTCTTCATCGTCAATATCGTCCCAGAGTCTGGCTTCACATAGATAACAAAAACAGTTCAGTTGCTTTAATCGTTCTTCCACTGCGAGCCTCACTTTGTCGATATACTCCCACTCCGCCATAGTTCGTGGCTGGGAGTTAGGGGTGTACCACTCCCATAATTGGTGGAGGAATTTCGTGCTGGTGATCTCCATCACATCGTCAGTATCGTACTGGAGATACTTCCACCTCACGCCTGTTAAGTCGGGACACTCCTTCTCACATACACTCTCCTCTTCCTCATCCGCTGGTAATGATAACTTTCTGATATTGCCCAGTCGGTACACCTTCTCTACCTTCCCCTTCGTTGGAGCGTTTGGTGCAACGAGCGCCTTTGGTGTTGTCGGAGGGCTTGTCATGTTGACTGTGAATAATGACTTTGAAATGTTTTCTAATTCTTAAGTATCAACAAGCAACCAATCAGAATGAACAGCCAATGAATGATGAATATGAAAGTATATATATGTAAAGTGACATCCGTATCATTTCACTCTGTCTTTGAGACGTATAAGTGAAGTGTTCTCTAGCGAATTCTGTTATTATTTGAGGTATACAAGTGAACTGCTATCTCGTGAATTCCAAATTTGAGTGAAGTCTCTATCTTGTTGAAGCATCAAGCTTAAACATAATTTCGTTCAAATGGTAAGTTGAAGATTTCCTCTCTCATCTCCCTCAAACGTGTGGCTAATAGCATCTTCCTCAATTTCAGGTATCAACTTCATCACCAACGCCCTCCCTTCTCGAGGGAAGTTTAGAGTTATTGAGTCAAGGTAGGTTGTAACACTACACTGAGGCTTGAACAGAGATGATAGAATGATTTCTCTTTCAGGTGATGTGAGTTCCACCTCAGAACTGTCGCGACATGGCAACGAGTGGGAATGTGCTGACTGTGGGCACATCTTCACGAGGAAATGGGATCTCACCCGACACATCAAGCGAGGTGTTTGTCGACCTAAGCCGGCATCAATCTCCGAAGGTGGGGATGATTCTGTTAACGTCGTCTCCTTTTCTTGCGACTTGTGCGCTCAGTCTTTCGAGACACGTTTTGAACTATCTTCGCACAGACTTCAACATACACACACGAACGATACCTACACCAACGGTACCTCCTCTATCCGACTCACTGAAGTGTCCATAAATAATTTAGTGAGGAACTACCAGATGGACTCCTCAGAAACCATTGCTAACTTTGAGGAATGGTTTCATCAAAATTCATCATTGATAGAAGCGCTCTTCAACAATTTAGACAATTTTAGGATGAAGGCGCTCATCTATCTTAAAATAAAATATGTAAAAATCGACCACCATACTGGACAAATAATAGAGAGGTTGGAGTTTCACATACCCTCCTCTCCTGCAACCGAGGTTGTAGACTATGAGTCTTGGATAAATTTTCACATCCAAGGATTAAAATTAAATATTGATAAATTTAACGAGCGCGATAGCGGTGTCATTTTTGACGGCATTGAGTCCGCCTTATTTAAAATCAGTTTATTAGGAAATCATAGTGGTCGAGGCTCCTTTAAACTTCCAAAAAATTTAAAAAGCAAAACAGCAGTTATCAATGTCGATTGCGAATCGCAATGTTTTAAATATGCTGTCCTCTCCATTCTCCACTATAATGACATCAATGCGAATCGAAATCGCACATATAGCTATAGGCAGTAGAATGAATTAAACTTCGATGACTGTAATAGTGACGATATGAAAATTAAAGATATAGAAAAATTTGAAAAATTGAACAACATTAAAATAGTTCTCCATGTTTGGGAAAAAGGATTGAAGGGTGTGCGCTACAACTCGCGTTCGAGTTGTTATGAACGTATAGTAAACCTGTTATTAGTAAAACAGGATGATAGTGAGGAATGGCACTACTGCGGTATTCCCAAAATCTCTCGCTTATACCACCACTTAGAAAACTCTAGTAGAGAGTTATATTACTGCGACAGATGTATTCGCCACTTTAGGAGGAAAACTAAATTTGAAACTCATTATGAGTGGTGTAAGCGAGGTAAACTGCAAATGGAACGCATGCCCAAAGATAAGGAGTTTTCATATAGAGAGAATGGCGATGAACTAAGTCCTCTTCGTGTCATCTATGCTGACATCGAATGTTATATCGATGATAACATCCATCGACCAGCAGCCATTTCCTGCTATGAAGTATGGCATGATCACTTTAGGGGTAGGCAAAATAAAATGCGCGTCTGGCAAGGTGAGGATTGTATTTACCATTTCCTACAATTCCTCGAACAGGCTGTAAAATTTCGACAAAAACATGATGGTGAACTCTATCGCAGATCATTGCATATGACAGCAGATGATCAAGCAAAATTTGATAGTTGCAACGTTTGCTCCAAATGTAGTAAAACATTTGATGATAAGATTAAGAAAGTGTGCGACCATGATCACATTACTGGTAAATTTAGAAACGCACTCTGTTCAAAATGTAATTTTTCGCTGAGGATGAAGCGGCGTACATTACCCGTCATTTTCCATAATTTTAAGGGCTATGATAGCCATATGATAATAAAAGGAGGTTTAGGTCAAATGAAAGAGTGGAAGTTTGATGTAATAGCTCAAACGAGAGAAAAGTTTATGGCCATGACAGCAAAAGTACCCGTCGATAAAACCAAAGAAAATAAGACGGTCTATTTTAATATAAAATTTTTAGATTCCTACCAATTTATGGCTGCATCACTGGCCTCTCTCGTACAAAATCTAAAGTCTCTTCCACTAACACAAAATCTTAAGAAACAATATCCAAATTTAACTAATGCAGTCATCACACGGAAAGGAGTCTTTCCATATGCATATCTTGATGCGATTAGTAAACTCAGTGAGACTTCTCTTCCATCCATAGATAAATTTAAAAATGATTTGACGGATCAAGATTGTCCAGTAGAGGACTATGAACATGCTCAAGAGGCATGGATAAAATTTGACTGCCATACATTTGGTGAATATATGATTGCCTATCTTAAGTTAGATGTGTTTTTGCTGGCTGACGTTTTCCAAGAGTTTCGACGAGTGGCATTAGAAGAAGATAAGTTAGATCCCGTCCACTTTGTCAGTCTACCAGCCATGTCATTTAAGTCTGCTTTTAAAATGACTGGTGAGACCATTCATCTCTTACAAGATCCAGAGATGTATAATTTATTTGAGCGAGGAATTCGCGGTGGTCTCACATTTGTAAATAAACATAGGTTAAAATCTGAAACAGTAGGTGATGATCATACCCATCTTAAGTATTATGACCAAAATAATTTGTATGGTAGTTCATTATCCAAATCGCTACCTCACTCTGAGTTTAGCTGGTTAGATGGTTCAACATTTCTCCAACCCTTCTAACATACTAGCAATTGCAGATGAAGGTGATTGGGGATATTATTTTGAGATAGATCTAATCTATCCAAATAATATTAAACATAAAACCGTAGATTTTCCACTCGCACCCGAATCAGGTGAAGTGAGTAAAGATATGTTTTCCGACTTTATGAAACAATTTCATAAAGATTTAGAATCATGTGGACAACCCAAGTATAAGCCTTGCCGCAAACTTTTGCTCACTCAATATGATAAAGAAAACTATCTAGTCCACTTTAGCATCTTAAAATTTTATTTAGAAATGGGCATGATTTTAAAAAGAGTTCACCGCATTATTAAATTTAGACAGAAAGCCTTCCTCAAACCCTACATAGATAGTAACAGCCAGAAACGTGCACTAGCCCAAAATAATTTTGAAAAAGATTTTTATAAATATAAGAACAACAGTCTATTTGGTAAGACGATGGAGGATGTTAGAAAGCGCGTAAACTACAAACTAGTTAATGATGATCAAAAGTATTACAAATTGACCTCATCACCTCTATTCATCGATAGAGACATAATCGATGAGGATCTTGTAGGTATTAAAATGATAAAATCTGAAGTTGAGTTGTGCAAACCCATCTATATTGGTCAAGCTGTTCTAGATTACTCCAAGCTTGAAATGTATCAACTCTTCTATAAAATACTAAAACCGTGTCCTCTCGTAAAAGAGGTTCGTTTGTTGGGTGGTGACACAGATAGTTTCTTTTTAGGTATTGCCACTCAAAAAGATTTAAATTTTAATGAAGTAGGAAAATCTTTAGAAAGATATTTTGATACATCAAATTATCCTGCTGATCATCCACTATACTCCATCAAAAATAAGGCCAAACTTGGTTGTTTTAAGGATGAAACAGCAGGGAAGGAGATAGCTGAAATGATTCTCCTCCGCCCTAAAATGTATTCTATGAAATTAAAGGATAGTGATGATAGCATTAAGCGCGCTAAAGGCATATCAAAATCCATTGTGCAAAACATGAAACATAAGAATTTCAAGGGAGCCTATAGAAATAAAAATATAACGTTTGTCAATATGACAATCTTAAAATCTAAGTCGCATGAGATCAAAACTTATACTTTCAAGAAACGGGCGCTTTCAGCATGGGAGGATAAGAGGTGTTGGATAGGACATAACATATCTCTTCCACATGGACATCCTGATACAGGCATACCACCACCCAAAAGAATTAAACCCACACTACCACATTCAGGAGACGTCTTAGCATAATCATCCTTAACTTAGTATTTTGATGTTGATTTCTGTAGATAAACATTGTTGTTTTATGTATCGCATGAGATTGTTTTTTCCTTGTGAATATGTGTCCACATCTGTACATTCCCCATGTGATGACTTTTCCACTGAAAGACATTTTTCCTATCCCTGTATATTTCCACCCTTCACGAAGTAAAAAGACTTTTTGTATATAGCAATGTTTATTGAAGTGCGCTCATGTATATATTTTCAGTGGATGTTGTATAAAGTCTATTGCTTCACATTCATGTACATATTTCAATAAATGTTGTATAAAGACTTCACTTTGTTTTCCGAAACACTAAAGTTACGAGGGATTTAGTATCTTTCACATGGATGCACTCTTGTAAACCATTGGTAATTTTGATAGCAATAGAGGGTATAGTTTGTTTGACGACGGGATGATAGAAAATAGATTCAAACATCTTCTCGACTATTCCATATGAAGCGTCTTTATCATGAATGAAATCACGTAAAATGTATTCTTTTTTCTCACCAACAGAAATAGGTAGAATCAAATCACTTTGAATGTAAAGGTGCTGTTCATGTTTATCAAGTGTCATTGGTGTTTCTATACCAATCGTATGCGCAGCAGCAAACACTGTTTGTAGCATTGAAAAACCAAAGAGTTTTTTCAAATTTTTACTCAATTGACATTGAATGTCATCACCCAGTTTCAGAACAACGCGTTGATTTTCAATTGAAAACGAAATGTGGTGTGTCTTTACATCATATTTACTTTTCATCACATGCTTCAACTTCTGTTGTATATAAGGATTTACTACATGAATGAAGCTTTCAACTGTATGATATAGACGCGGCATTATATTGATAGCAACTTTAGATTCTTCATAAGACTGGTAAATTTTCTTGATGCGATCGCCATAGATGTCCACCCACCATTCATCATTAACTGAATCAGCTTTAGTGTGATATTCATGAGAAGCATACACCACACCGCTTCCAATAATAGGTGTATAATGTCTTACAAAATGACGCAAGGTTGGAGAGAAATAAACTGTAAGTTTGTCATTATATTTCTGAATAACCAACTTATTTTTGTCCGCCATAATTTTCTCTCCATACTTCTTACCCACAGTCTCATTCCATCGTTTTACTAACTCAATAAGTGATAAAGGTTGAACACCACGCTTTTTCAAAATGATGCGTTCTTCGCATTCTACAACATCTTCATCAAATATTTTAAATCTATAATGAAATTTGTTGATTCGTTTTGAATAAACTTTTTTAACATTTGCAGTAGCAATTGACGTTAGATGTAGTCCATGGCCAAAACCGAGATGTGGATAGAATTCATTATCCAACCTCAGCGTAAGACCTTTAGTAAAAGAATGAAAGCGGAGGAACTGTCTCCCACTCCAATGATAGATAGTAAACTCATAAGCTTTCTGATTTTTATTCTTCATGATGGAAGTATTACCACTGTTGAATGCCTTAATGATTTTCTCATTCCCAAATGGTTCATAAGAATCTGATTTTATCTGAATCCATTCATAGTTCCACTTTCCATCTGATGTTAAATTGTATGGGAACTGGAATGCATTATTCATCGTTACTCCATCATGGGTGCGAGGAGTCAATATCATTTCTTCCAAATCATTCACATTCTGAATATTGCTATCATAGCAAATACTAGAAACGCCAACCTCCCATTCACCTTCTAAATGTAGTGGGCGATTTAATTCTACTCGATAGTCTGATGGTTTATTTTTGGGAAATTTATTCATAGAAGCATTACTGGGTAAGTAGATTAGAAACGAGTCCTTATTTTCACTGTCCATATTATTCACATTGGAAAAATATATTAGCATACTTTGCATTAACTCTTCATTCGGAAATGGAGTGTGATACTTGTCACAGCATCTTTATGAAAAGGAATCAACGCACCAGCATCGTCATAAATGGCAATATCAATTTGTGGGATGTAGTTTGATTTCAGCTTTGTATAATGCACTTTCTTGAAAGTATGCTCAGATAAAATACTGCAGCTTTTTGGCTGGTATGGTATCATTGCTAGCAATGGAGCTTCAACATCTCCCACACGTACATCTTCACCAATATTGGAATATATCTGAAAATAGTTAATACGACGCGATAGCGACATGTCTGCGCTAGCTTTGGTTACAGTACCACTTTTAAAGATATTTTGATCAAAACCCAAAATGTCCATTAGAGTTTTATCCATAATTAGTTCAATACCTTTTCCACTTATAGTGAGAGACAAAGTCCCTTCTTTTTCAGAAAATGAAATATGTTGCTCATTAATCACTTCATTTAGATAATCTACAACCAATTTAACCGAAGTAATAATGCGAGGCATCAACACTCTTGTTTCATGTAAGATACCACCTAAAGGCTCTACACACTTTCTGTATAAAGATACGGTCCACTCTGTATCAAATTGATTTGACCTTTCACATGGTAAATGTTGCATATCAGATTTTCCATGAACAGCTGCAGAACGATGTCGTAAGAACTGATGAAAATCTTTTGAACAAACTAATACTAGATCATCATCATTTAATTTACTTATTGCAATATGATTAGATGATTTGATATAAGTCAATGTTGCCACTTGTTTACCATCAACTCGAAGGAGATAATTAAATTTCTTCAATAATGTTTCAGGAGTCATGTTTGTCTTTCTTGGCTTAATCACAATCTTCTTTACCAACGTCTTCTCATTTCTTGGAATAAGATCTACATAATAAGCTTCCTCTCGATAAATCAAATGTTTACAACCGCTTGGGTGGTAATTAACGTTAAAATTATCATAGCTTGTTAAGGCGCTAGCGAGGTAACCTAAATCATTTCTTAAACTTGGACTTAAACCAACAATCCAATCTTTCTCAACTACATGATGTACATAATTATGATCATCATTGTGCGGAGTAAATTGGACAATATGTTTACACGCTTTATTCAAGAAATCATATATAAACTTTTTACATGATAAGAGATCTTTCTTTGACCACTGTGGAATGTATACTCGGCACCCCTTTTCACATTGGTAAGCAGCTGTACGTCTCATATTAATAGTCATCACCTCATGATCAAAAGTATAGACACAGTTGCTATAAACAAGTTGAGTGACACCCACTTCCCAATTTCCATTTAGCTGTTGTGCATGATCAATGGGAGTAGAAAAGAGTGCGGCTCGATTACTAGCAAATCTCTTTGTAGCCGCATTGCTAAGCAAAATATGATAAAATGACATTTTTATATTGCTGATCTGCGGCTTTGCATAACATCATGAAGACTTGGATTTTGGACTCTCTACAATATATCAGAGTTGATCGTGATGGAAACGTACACTTCAAAAATTCTCATGGTCATACATCAAGAGGTATTACATTAACATGGCGACAATTTGTCAACCTCAATGATATCATGAGGGATTTGGAATATTTTGAAACATTAAGATTCATCTCCTTGGGTGATCAAGTTTGGCTTCAACATTACAGAAATGAAATTCAAATCTGCCATTCTCATTCCACAAACTGTTTCTCATTTCGCAAATACAATTGGGAGAAGTATAGAAGATACATACATCGCTCCATCATGACATTTATTCGTCGTGAGTTCATCGCCCTACTATGCAAATCTTAATCAGACATGTCTACCACGCACAATGAGTTGGAAATTAGATTCCCTACAACGTATTGAAACGGATCATGATCGAAACGTCTATTTCAAAGATTCAACTGGAAATGTGAGAAGAGAGTTTGCTTTATCTTATCGTCATTTTCAATCTCTACATCATATCATGAAGGATTTGAAATACTTCTATATGAAAAGACATTCACGTATTGGAAATCGCATCTGGTTGCGCGTCAACAATCGACGAATTCAACTCTATCATTCCCAACTTCATACTAACTTCACATTTCATCAAGGTAGTTGGGAAAAGTATAAAAGGAAGGTACATCGCTCAATTTACTCATTCTTTCATCATGAAGCGTCATCGCTACACCATCGTCAACATTCTCCGTCGCTTCAGACTCTACACCAAAATCGATCTCACAACATTACACCAACACCTTCCAAACAGCAAGTATTACCCGGGCCGACCTCAAATGTTAGTGGTGAAGATGAACAATTCACGGAATCTTCAACTCTTCCCAAATGGGACTGTACAGATTCTCGGCGCCCTTTCTCATTCATCGGCGCAGTCAATGCGCTTAGAGCTACAAAGACTACTACGTCGGATATGGAAGAGGGAGAGGTGTGTGATGTCGAATCTGACTGTGGACAATATGGTGATCTCTACTCAATTGAGTGACAGTCTATCATTTTTGAAGATTCGTACCAGCAGTTACAATTTGTGTTATGAACCCGAACTTTTTCCTGCAGCTCTCATTAGTTGTTGGTTACCTGTGCATGTGGCAATCTTTCATAATAGTAAAGTGATCATTACTGGACTAAAATCTCATGTACAAGCAAATGTGATCCCAGACTATCTCATTGAGTATGTACGTAGCCAGCGGATTGTAAAATAAAAAACAATTTTTCCAACATGAAGTTTTTATTTCAAATCATGATAGAACTTACAAATCATTTTTTCATTAGAGGATGGATTACATGAAAAGTTTTGAATAATAGATGCAAATCGAGATACATGTAAACGTTTTAAGATGAAGTACAGTACAAAATCACCACACGTTGATGAAAGTGGATGTTGTAGTATGCGTTCATTTCGCTGATATTGACGCGTATGTTTTCTCAACCACTGCTGTGTTGGTATATTTGGAGGTTGAGCAAGAGAGTCAAATAGTTCACCACGTCGGTCTTCTCCAATAAAGATCGCTTTCCAATGCTCACCGCCTAAATTCTGCGAATGAGTGTTTAGCACAATAAAGATGGGATAGTGATTTACTGCAGGTGGTAAGGTATCGAGTGAATAGACATTATCGAAAGATTTCAACGTCGCTTCGTCTGCATTACGCTGCACTTTAGTCTTAATATCGTCAGCAGTCAACCAACTCATTAACGATTATACTGAAGAATCACGTCACGATACTTTGTAATTTCAATATTTGAATCGAAGACTGCATAAATTAATACATTGATCGTCTCAGGTAGTGTTCTTTTGAACGTCAAATCCAAACGAATATTATGAGGCACGTTCGCTTGACGATAGGGGGCACTAATATCGCTGTCAGCAGTCAAATCAAATGCATAAATAGTATATCCACTCTTAAACTCTTTCATAGTCAGTCCGTTGGTGTCATCCGTATTGTAAAAGCCAAAAACATCCATAAAATCAACATAACTGCGCATAAATTGATCCGAAGCAAAATCTGGTTTGTAGGGTGGACCAGGATGACTCACACCATTTACACGTAAAGCAATTTCACTTAACTGATTGTGTTTAAAATTGAAAGGATTCTTCTTTATATTACCATTAAATGCATCATTTTCAACCATTGCCACCATGAGGAGCTTCGGTGCTTCCGATGGAAAGAGGCCATCTTTCATGAAACTCTTTTGATCTTTCGGAATTGTAAAGGTGAGAAGCTTTGTATGCTGAACGGGGTAAATGGCATTTTGGCGGTTAAGGCCTTCAGCATGTCCTCTAATGACACTTGGATTCGGTACTACTCGACGAATGTAAAGTGCAATATCTTCCACATGAATTCTAAAATTGTCAACTTTAGCAAATGCATTCAGCGCAAATTCAGGCTTATTCAATGTCAGCTTGAGTCGCATGCTGGTATTACAGAGTAAAAACTTTGACTGTCTAAAGAAGTCTAAATTCAGCGGACCATATAGCTGACATACTTTACTATCTTTAATCATAGCAGATCGCTTTACAAAGCCACTGTTTGTTTCAACATCAAATTTTCCTGCTTCATCTCTGTACCATCCCATGGCTTCCATATGACTTTTTTGTGCTGCTGGATGAAACTGTGATACATGATTGAAATATGATTTATAGGGATAATCGCTTTGACCACCTTCCACCTGCTGCTCTCCAATCGTTAGAGAAACATCACGAAGTAATGTAGTCAATGGTAAATTGTTCAGTCCAACTTTATGTGTATCGTCAATAGCAGTTCCATCTGCTTGCTGAATTCTAAACCTCAAATCAACCATCGCATAACTCAAATCTATGTAGTCATCACTACCACCAGGAACAACAAATTCAATGGGGCCAGCATTCTCAGCTGTTCGAGGATGATAATCTACAATACTTGAACTAAGAATATCTGTCTGTATGGCTTGTTGATCAAACAAAATCCGGAAGTTTTACACTCCATGATTAGAAGTTATGGCAGCGTCGTCGTTTAGCGCCTGATGAATGATTAGAGCCTCTGCGACGTTTGCGTGAATGCCTTTTGACTGAAGATCGCACCTTACCAGCTCCGCGATGTTTCCTCCTTCCTTTTTTCATTCGTTTAGGTGATTTCTTTCCTTGAGTAACACCAGCAAAGGTCTGCTTCAATGTTTTTAAACCGCGTTCCTTCCCACGATTCAACAAACTGCTCTTAAAACTTCTACCTCTGGAAAGATCACTAGCAACATCACCAGCAAAGCCAACGGCATTACTTAAAACATTTCGTTTTAAAGATCTACCGACATTGGATATGAGAGGTGCTACAACAGATTTCAGTGCACCAAGTATGCTACCTCCACGTTGGCGTAGAGCGCCGATGTAAATTTGTCCTCCACCACTTACATAGGAGGGTCGTGAATAAAATGAGGCAGTTGGATTCATAGCTCAAACCATAAACATTGTTAGTTACAACTTTGCATGAATCACTGTCGATCACTTAGATGAAAGATGTCGGCACGACGCATCCAAGAGTTCATACTTGAAGGATAACCAGTCCATTTAACAAGACACCATTCTTCACCTTGCCGTTTTTTACATCGAATGATTTTCTCTACCAAATATGTTTCACTTTCAGTGACTACCTCAATCTCATCGAGGTAAAAGCTACCCTCAATTTCTTCATTATCGTAATCTTTCAACTTGTAGGTGGTTGGAGAGTCTTTTTGATTAATCCTTGATACTGTAAATATCTCCTCTGTGCAATTCGGAAGGTACCCTTTAGCAAAAACACTTTTCACTTTTCAGATACGAACTTTATCACCAATTTTCACATCACTTTTCACATGAGTGCGTTTACGTTGGAATGATTCGCGCACTTTATCTACATTGTCAGCATTTACATCTACTGGTCTGAGTCCAATAGAACGATGGATAGAGTGATTGTAGGCATGGAGTGTATCTTGTAGAACCTTTGTCCAATTTTGTGTCAAGTTGGCAGTAAAATGTCGCCGCAAGCGATTTTTTAATGTGCGATTAAAACGTTCAACGAGTGCAGCTTTATAAGCACTCTTTACACTAAACAACTCAATGTCATGCCTCTCAAATAATCTTGTCACATGCTGATTTTCAAACTCTTTTCCTTGATCACTCTGAATTCTTTTTGGAATGCGACCTTCTTGAAAAATTGTTTGGAATGCTTTTGCTACTCCTTTCCCTTCTTTAGTTTTTAAAGGTTGAGCCCACGCATAACGCGAGAAAATATCAATGACGGTTAAAATAAAGTTATTGCCCGAGTTATGTTTTGAAATGGAAGCGACATCGCACAAATCTGCTTGCCACTGTTCATCGATGTCATGAACAATATAATGGCGGGTGCGGTACTTCTTTTTCGCTTGTTTGTGGAGTGTATAGGTAGCCTGACCCTTTAACCATCGTTTCACTTGTGATTGCGGAAGACCACTCGCTTTTGATAATTTCTTGATAGATGCAAATCCTGCCGGATGTTTTACATCATAATAGATTGACTTCAAACGTTCAGTCGATGACGACTGACTCTTTTTCCTCCTTCTCATCTTTTTGCTTTCTTGCCTTTCTACATTTACAACAACTGCAGCATTTAGCTTTAGCGGTTTTGCGATCGTGTTCACATTGCTTAGGGGTTTCATTGTGAGAGCTGGCGCAGCAAGTGCAAGTGACAACGACATTCACCTCTGGCGGCTCATTACATGGCAAGCAACACATCTGCTTCATATTAATAGTCTGAGAACATGTATTTCCTGGGAGGAGCTGTTTTACGTTTTCCTTTTACTAGTTTTAGTGGCGATGTAGATCTACGTCGAGTTCTTCCTCTTGTTTGCTTAGTGAGTGTGGGAGGGGATGTAGCAGGTGACGTCTTAAACCAATTTGTTGGCATTTTCATCGTCTGAAGCATTGGAGCAGTAGCCACTGTTGAATCAAGTTCTATCAATGTCTCATTATTCAAAGCAAATTTTGGCACATTATGCTTTTTCAATAATTTAAGAAAGTATGTCCAACCAAGTGGAACATAGCCCTGACGGCGCTTTCTACGTGTCACATACTGAATCAAGTCTTCATAACGTGAAGCATCAATCACTTTATTTTCATCTGTAATGATTTCTCCTCTATCATTTACATTGAGATGGGGTTCAATACTGTTGAAAAGAGATATGGCATGTGCGCGAGATGCTAAAGGTGTTGCAGTCGATACAGAGTCACGCATCTTATTCTTCAAGTTTTTCAATTGCTCAACAGTTTCCGATTGTAATAATACAGCACGATGTGGATCTTTGATGTGAACATTTTGCTGATAATCTATTTCTTTCCTATACATTTGATTTGCAAGAGGTTGCTTTACTTGCTGCATGGCAGTCAATTGTACATATTCATCCTGAGGAATAACAATCATGCGAGAATAAGAACTCATAGTTTGTAGATAATCATGGGAGTTTTCAAAATATCACTTCGAAATCTAAATTCTTCCGGACACTCTTGCGTAAAGTCAATGAATAAGTAACCGTATGGTCTTTCAGTAGCTGCTTGAAAAATTTCAATTAAGGCTTTTGATCCTCTGGGTGCAACTTGTCGCGCTAAAATTTCAAATTGACTTTTATCTCGCGGATTCTTGAAAATAGCATAATAGTGTGTATTCAGGTTTCGTGTACGAGCTTCTTTTCCATCAGGAAACAAATTTTGTGTGATATAGATGATAAAGCACCTTTTATGATGTGCTGCGCGAGTGAACATATCTGTAACATCTTTTGAATTCTTATTTTCTTTTAATAAATCATCCAATACAACAACATCATTAGACTGAAGTTTATCCACTGCAATAATTCCTTCATGTCGAATAAAGTTGCGACTTTGCAATTCCTGAAACAGCGACGGTTGATAAATACCATAACACCAAATCACTCGATTGATAGGTTCCTTAAACAACTACCTTCTTTTATCCAATAAATTCAGCGTGAAAACAGTTTTACCTGCATGAGATGGACCTGATACAGTCAGAACTTTATCACATTGAAGTCTGAAATCCATTTTATTACTTTGAGATTCAACATTTGCATAATTAACGCTTAGAGCCAAAGATATTACCCAATAGGTTGCCCACGGCAGGAGCTATCATTGGAAGTATTGCTGAAAGGAAACCGCCCTTTTGTGTTAGAGTTCTCCTCTTTCTTTGAAGGGTGACTTTAGGATTGGAGATGAAACGCAATTTCGTAGCATATCGCTTAAGTAACTTTCGTTGTTTTGGCGCTAATTTCTTCGTCCTCAACTTTCTGATATGAGAAATAATTTCACGAATGAATTTATCGTTAGCATGTCGTATAGCATTGTATCGCTGATTTGCTTTCATTCGTCGGAGAGCTTGAATGGCTGAAGAAAACTTTTGACTTTTACGTTTCATCATTTTACGTTTCGCCATTTTCCGTGTTAGTCTTTTCTAAAACCTATCTTTACCACATTTGCATAGGTACTAACTATTGCGACAGAAGTGACACTCGAAATGAGCAATATCACAGTGGTTACATTGGCAAAGTTGAATGCAATTACATATGAAACAGCGTTGACAAAAAGCATGCTTACATCTCTTGAAGATGCGCTTTTCATTTCCATCCTTTCGCTTACATACATCGCAACACATAGTTTCACCGTTACTGATGTCTATAGCAAGTCTTTTTGAAGATATGAATTTGCTAGCCTTTTCTAAATAATAGACGCATGTACAGAAGGAATATACTTCGAGAGTGAGCAGACATAGCTCGAAAACCAGTTGTGCTACAATCAAGTACCACTGCATTTTCAATTTTTCTTTATGGAAAGTTGAATGTGAATATCTGAAATCGCTTCAATCACTAGACTGCTACCATGATGGTTAAATGCGTTAAGACGTTCAGCAATTTTTATCAGATGTCTTTTAAAAAATTCTTCGGGGTGATCTACCACTTCCATTGAATAAGAAGCAAAATGGAAAGAGCGACTTTCCACCTCTTCCTTTCCAAAATGACTAAACTTAATTTTCGCAACTAATCGCGCCATGATAATGCTATCAGAGAATGTATTCATTAACTCTAGAAATAGAGTGCTAGCATCATCGACCACTGCTTCGATGTCGGTCTCATCTTTATGAAAATTTATCACATAATCTTGAACAGCTCCTTTTAAACTTTGCCTATGAAAATGTAATGTTCCGCAGTCGTTTGAGAAAGACATGATCGCCCTTTATCTAACCCATCCATTGCATGAAAACAACAACTCTTCTCATAGTAACATTTATTGAATAACGGTAACAAGCATGCATTATAAATCAATGGTTTGAAAGAGATAAAATAGATACAGCTGGTAACTATCATACAGCGAGCAATGATAACCATACAGGACTTTGGCAGTGTTGAGGTAAGGAGGAAGGAAGCATTGGTTATGAACGTAGCTACTACAACGAACAGACAAAATAGGAACACACAAATCCTTAAAACGTTTCGTGACTTCATGATAATGTTGATTCACTCTACTATCCCAAGGCGGGAGCAAAATATCATCAATGATTAGATTGGGAAATACTTTCCTCTCCTTACCAGGATTATTACAAAAGATGCGTATAACATTGAAAGCAGCTAACCATCGTTTAAAGTCATTAAGAAGAGCACTCTCACAAGAAAAGCCATAGTCTTGCAAATATTTCAGATTAAGTCCATGAATGTGTTTTCTCGCCCATTGATCAACATTGGGATCGCAGTTGGCATGTTGATGATAGACACTAACAATCTGATATGTCCAATTGTTCATAGCAATAGCACTGAGCTCCTGTACAGGTTCACCCTCACAATCCATAAAAATGATGATAGAAGCCTAAAACGGAAATTACACATCTAAGGAAACGTTCTATAACATATTACAAAATGAAGAATTACATCGATGCTTTTCACGACAAAATACACAAATGATATGATGGCAACGAAGAAGTAAAATGTATCTAATAAGACCACGTCTACGACACTCAAAGCACATAAGCGAATTGTCATAGGGTAGAGTTAGGAAAGGACTAGTAATTCTCCTTCTTTGATTTGCGTTTTGAGGCAGCATTCTTCTCCGACTTGCGCTTCGTACCACTGCTGTTAAGGATTTGATCAATTATGTCATCCACGTTGGGTGGTTTTGGAATATATAGGATGGATTCCATATGCATGGAGAGAGAGGCTATTTTATTATCCTTGTGTCGACCATAATATAGCCCATTCACTTTGAAAAGGATATCCCAAGTACCTTCTCCGAGC